>JBBBDQ010000596.1:740000-1185000 GCA_037127315.1 Ascarosepion bandense | reverse complement strand
TCTTTTCTTCTTTTTTTCTTTTTTTTTTTAAGTCCCGGATTTGGTCTTGTCAGATGTTTTTGTTCTCATCTCTAAACTGCATGATTTCCTTTCCTCAGCAGTTTTCAGCATGATCGCATCAGCAAATGTTTTACTGCTTAGCTATCAATGGGTTTCACCCATAAACAAACACTTTAGTTACATTATTAGCATTCAAATGAATGCCCTCATCTTTGTTGTTATTATCACAATGTTTCAGGTGTTTTACCTTCTAGACTACTTCAGGGGTCTGTTAATCTGCATTGCTTCAAGATAATTTCAAACTGGGCCTTTTTTTTAAGCTACAAAGGTATATTGCTTTGCTGTCTATGTTTACAGATATAGCTTTAAAGATCAAAGCATAAGTTTGTGAGTTTGGTCTGTATTACTTGGGCTAGGTTGTACAATCTTAGACTCAGGGAAAACAGAGCTAGCAATAACTGAATAGAACTAAGTAAGAACAGGTACAAAAACAGTCTGCTTCCCATAGATTAAATAAAGGGCTCTGTTCAAAATTTTCTGAAGGTAACCCAGATTGACATATACCTGAAGAAGGCCAGAGGGCACAACAGTCATGACCTTGTGATAACAATAACAAAGACAAGGAGAATTTTCATATTGGTAAGATGAAAAACATTAAAAATATGATAAGAAAAACAAATATCTTTATAGTTTTGGCAAGGCAGAATATATTGATAATTGTCTGAATTTTTTTACCTATTATTACAGTTCTACTGGTAATACTGTCAAAAGCAAAAATAAAAATAAAATAACACTTTCTCTTCTAAATAAACATTTTAGAGCTATTTTTATACTGTATTTTCTTATGTTTATCAGAGACAACATAATATTAACGAAGTCAGAAAGTATCTCGCTGCACCTGCTATACTCTATGTTTACAAGATTAGGCCAAAAACGGATCATGGCTGCCCAGTTCTCTATTTCTGACCATGACTAAGTTGAGAAACATTTATGAAGCCTTGTAGGTGATGAATTCTTTTTTCTCCTGCACCCTCCACAGCTCGTCGGTCAGGAACAAAGTGTAGTATCTGTTTTAAGACACTCACTATCTGTTCGGGTTTGGAAGAAATGACCAGCTAAGACTAGCTTTTGACCAGCTTTGACAAGCAATGACCAGCTAAGACAAGCTTTTGACCAGCTTTGACAAGCAACGACCAGCTAAGACTAGCTTTTGACCAGATTTGACAAGCAATGACCAGCTAAGACTAGCTTTTGACCAGCTTTGACAAGCAATGATCAACTAAGACAAGCTTTTGAACAGCTTTGACAAGCAATGACCAGCTAAGACTAGCTTTTGAACAGCTTTGACAAGCAATGACCAGCTAAGACAAGCTTTTGACCAGCTTTGACAAGCAATGACCAACTAAGACTAGCTTTTGACCAGCTTTGACAAGCAATGATCAGCTAAGACAAGCTTTTGACCAGCTTTGACAAGCAATGATCAGCTAAGACAAGCTTTTGACCAGATTTGACAAGCAATGACCAGCTAAGACAAGCTTTTGACCAGCTTTGACAAGCAATGACCAGCTAAGACTAGCTTTTGACCAGCTTTGACAAGCAATGATCAACTAAGACAAGCTTTTGAACAGCTTTGACAAGCAATGACCAGCTAAGACAAGCTTTTGACCAGCTTTGACAAGCAATGACCAGCTAAGACAAGCTTTTGACCAGCTTTGACAAGCAATGACCAGCTAAGACTAGCTTTTGACCAGCTTTGACAAGCAATGACCAGCTAAGACTAGCTTTTGACCAGATTTGACAAGCAATGACCACCTAAGACAAGCTTTGTACCCAGTTAGTAGGAGCTGGGGAATCTGTGACCCATGGCTTGAGCTTACGCTCTCATGTTCCCCACATTAAAAACTGACCTTGTGACACAACTCACTCCAGTGGAGGAGTAGGGTAAATCTCCAAGATGTACTACTATGTAAAAGATGTAACATTACAAGCCTATTGCTACTCTGTTACTATTTCAATAGAAAATGTGCTCATAATTTACATTCACAAGTTACATCGATTCAGACATTTACCGTTAATACCTATCTTGCGGTTTAACACAGGAGCAAATTATCTTCATTCTTTTCATATTCCATTTGTACATGGAAGTTCCACTTGAACAGCTTCTTCTCAAGAGCTGCTGCTTTGTCAAACAGACTCCCAAGAGAATGCTTCCTCTACCATTATAAATCATAACCTCTTAAAATCTAGGATCAACCATTATCTATCCCATATATCCTCATAGTCTACAATTCATATGTGCATTAAACAAACCCATTTGGTAACCTTGAGTGGCTTTTGGTCCTTTTATTGGGTGATCAATATCATAAAAAAATAATGATAACTTAAAGTTTAACATTCATACCTTCAAAAAATTTGTGCCAAGGGATAGGAAGATGTGGTAGGCCATGATCGCCTACGTCCTGAAGAGACAGGTCACATAGAAGAAGAATGTAAAGTTGATGTTAGATTTTACGCTCTACTTTGTGCTCTTTTTTTTTTTAATGAATGTTGATTTTTTGCTTATTATGAACTCATTATATTATTATCATTGTTATCATTATCATTATATTATTATCATTATATTAATAATATTATTAATATTGATAATATTATTAATAATAAATAATATTAAATAATATTTAATTATAAAATTATTAATAATAATAAAATTAAATAATAATAAATAATAATATTAATAATATTATTAATATTATAATAATATTATTAATATTATTAATAATTATCATTATATTATTATCATTATTATCATTATCATTGCTTATTATGGACTCATTATATTATTTCGCATTTCTTCCTATTTTTATAATTTTCCATGTCTGTGTTTAGGCATGTTTGTGTGCATCACATTTGCTAAATCTGAAATTGGTAAACTTTACTCATTAAATATATTAAATATTATATATTAAATATATTAGCATGGACCAGGCTTGCCTCCCAGAAAGTAAAACACTACGCCTCCTTGGTCTCACACTTTCAGCAGACCTCAAATGAAATGACTATATTGAATCCATTGCTAAATCCGCTGCTATGAAAGTTGGTTCTCTGTGTAGGGCCCGGAAGTTTTTTCCGTCTAAATCTATCCTGCACATTTATAAATCTACCATCCGCCCGTGCATTGAATACTGCTGCCATATCTGGCTGGGTGCCCCTGCTGTTCTCCTCGGGCTTCTCGATAAGGTTCAGAGGAGGGTCTGTAATGTGATAGATACCGACTTGGCAGACCGCCTACAGTCTCTCTACCACCGGCGAGACGTGGCTTCCCTGTGTCTCTTCTATAAATACTTTCACGGCTTCTGCTCCGATGAACTTAGATCACTGGTGCCCCCTAAATACGAATTTGCACGAGATACTAGATTAGCAACTAGATCCCACCCTTTTACAGTGAAACCGATAAAATGCAGCCGTAACTTCTACTCCAACAGTTTCTTTCCTCGCACTTCCCGACTGTGGAATTTTCTTCCAAATGATTGCTTCCCCGATGGCTACAATCTACAGGAGTTTAAATGTAAGGTCAATAGACACCTCCTAACACACTAACCTGCTCCCATTCTATCAAGCACTCTTCCCATCTGCCCAACCCTCATCCTCGCTATCCTTACTCATCTGTCACCTTCCTCCTGACATTCCCTATGTCTAACCACTCCTTCTCTTTACTTTCCCCTATGTAGCCCCATGTGCAATAGTGGCAGTGGAATGCCTTGCTTGGGGTGAGATGATTAAAAAAAAAAAAAAATTTATTATATTGATGGACTTGATTTCATGTAGGAGATAAAATTATCAAACTCTGCCACATACGAGAACTTGGTTTGATATTAATAGAAACATTTTAGAGATGTGCGGGAAGACTTTCTTCAACTTAATTCTGAGATCTCTTTCTCTTGGATATGGTTGCAATTCTCTCAACAATTTTCCCTGTTACTCAGCTAATATTTTTATCTAACTTGTTTTATAATTTCCATTTATCTAAACTTTAAAATGTTCTCTTCTTAACTGAGATCATTTTATTGTCTTTATATTTTGTTAATGTTTTATTTGGAACTTTGTGTTACTTAAATAAAGTGTTTAACTTTTAGTTCTCATTCTCTCTCTCATGTAAGTAGTCACAGGATTATCTTGGAAAATCTTATAATCCTCAAAATGGAAAGAATATTAAAATAAGCAGTCACATTTTTTTTGTTTCAGTATTTAGTATTATAATTGACTGCATGTAACTATATGTACCTAGGATTATTACAAAAGTCTTTATATGTTGTGTCCCCTCAGGATGTAGCTAATCATGGCTCTCTCCAATTTCCTGTCTTTTGTAGCTCTTAATAAATTAATAAATTTAATCTTAATAAATCTTAATAAATTTTGTCTGTTATTTCTCCTAAATCCTGATCCACTATTCATTTGCTCAAGCTCATTAAGTATGTTGTGCACTGTTTTCTTCTGTCCCTTTTCCCCTCAATCTGTCATGTGAGTATCAGATTTTCCAAGCCGTCCTTCCTCATTATGTTCTCTAGAAACCTCAACTGTCTCTTCATGGTGTTAAATATAAGTTTCCATTTCATTTTCTCAAAGGCTTTATCATACTCACATGTTCCATCTCTGTAATTCTCAGCATCCTTCTGTAGAATCACATTTCTGTTGCTTCAAGTCTCTTCTTCTGTGAGAAGATTGTCCAACATATTTCCACATAAAAGGATTATGTCACAGTTCAGTAATCTCTCCACAACCTAGGTCTTAATAAATTTTGTCTTTTTGTACTTTACATGCTGTGCTACTTCAGTGTGTAGGCGATCATAGCTCTCCACAACTTCCTGTCTTTTGTAACTGTCTTTTGTAACTTTCAATAAATGTTGTCTTTTTGTCATTTCTCCTAAACTTTGTTACCTTGGATCTCTATGTTGCACTTTCCATCTCCTGTTAGAACACTTCCTAGGTATTTAAATTTTTGTACTTGCTTGATTCTGGTATTCCCCACCTGTATTTGGCATTTTGGGTTGCACCTTTTGCTGATGACTATGCATTCAGTTTTCTTAAAATTTATTTGTAGACCTTTTTTGTCACTCTCCACAGCTAACTTCTATAGGTAGTCTTTTAGCTTTTTTTCTGTGTCTGTAATCAGCACTGTATCATCAGCATACCTTATGTTGTTCAAGTTGTGGCCTCCAATAACAAATCCTGACGTGTCATCTAGGGTCCTCAAAATATTCTCACTGTACAAGTTGAACAGATCCAGCAAAAAGACACATCCTTGTCTGATGCCTCTTTCTATCTTTTTAAATCTGCTGAAATCGTTACCTGTCTATATGCAGGCAGTTTTCTGCCAGTAGAGATTACTCTGATGTCTTTCCCCAAAATGTCGAGGCTGCTGAGCATCTCCATCAGTTCTTTGTGTTGTATTTTGTTGAATGCCTTCTCATAATCAATAAAACGATTGTTAGATTATTGGTCATTTTTTTCAAATCTAAGTCCAAATAACTTTTATAAGTTTTCTACATGTTTTTATGATTTTTAGATTATTGGTCATAAATTATGTAGAAAACTTATAATAGTTGTTTGGACTTAGATTTGGAAAAACAAATATTTTATTCTTTTCAGAGTCATGATCACAAATCCCGTAAGCCATTAGAGTCATAGGGACACAACATGCACTGCAGCTGCAGAAACAGTGTTTTTTAGGCAAGTTATCCCAGTTGAGGTTAACTAGTTCTGAAACATTTTTTCAAGTACTTAAAAACATAATTTTAGAATGCAGTGTTGAAAAAAAAGAAGTGCCCATATCTAAATCCATATGCAGTGCCCTGGCTGAGATAATCAATTTAAAATGGAAATTTGAATTACAAGGGGTTACAGAAAATTTCTTAGCCTGATCCACTTTCCATAGCCTGATGAAATACTAGATTTTTTAAAAGATTTTCTTCTTGGTTGGGCCATGAACTTTTCAGTAGTCCCATATTCACAATATTTTGAATAAGATCTTAATAAAAAAAAATCATATGTTAGATTCTCAAAGTAAAAATCTTAGTTCTAGGGATCCTGAAAATGAGTATTTGAAGGAGTTCAATGACATTTTGAATATGTGTGTAGGTTTATATGAAGCAACCTGATAAAAATTGAACAAATTCATTATAAAAAAAAAGAATTGCCATAAAGAACATTAAAAAACAAAATATTTTCTTGAGAAGATGAGTCACTAAGCTAACATAACCAAATTTTATTAAATTTTATTAAGTTAGGTTAATCACATATAGAAAAAAAATGTTTAAAATTTTTATATTGCTTTCTGTAAACTATGTTGTCCAAGATACATAAATATATGTACATATATTTGTAAGGAATCAATGGATTTTTTTATCCCTTATTATTTCCTACTACTCTAAACATGTAGGATGTGCATTGTGGCGCAGTGGATATCAACTCGGAACGAGAAATCGGTAGAGCCGAGTTCAAATTCCAGTTTAATTCATTGCATTCACTTACGCGCAAATACCCTTGGGAAAGGTACTAATCCGTCTATTCCTTCCAGTTATTGGGTTAAATAACAGGACAGATTGGGTTCTATAGCCTTGGTCGGCAACCAGTCTACCGCAGAAAGCAATGGCAACCTACTGCGGGATAATCTTCTGCCCAGTCAGTCATGTCTCTTTCAAGACATGATCGCCCAAAGCGTGTATCACGTATGGCACTTAACTGACTGACTAACTCTAAACATTATTTTGTGGATACCCGTGTTTGAGTAAATATGCTGTTTTTTTTAAACATTGTAAATTAAAGAGAAATTAATTAAGGAAGTTTAAATAGATATCCTCTTTTTCTTTCTTTAAATACTTTCCGAGATATTTACCACCATGACGAAATCTATTTTCATTGGTATAAAGATCGAATTTTATTGTCAGTTTCACAAACTTTGTGGATAGCCTCAACAAGAAAATCAAGCAACTGCATGCGGAACCATGTGTAAATTCAAAGAGAATATTGGCAACCAAGTTTCACGTGCTGAAAGCTAGTTAGTCAGTTAAGTGCCATACGTGATACATGCTTGGGCGATCATGTCTCGAAAGAGACATGACTGACCGGGCAGAAGATTATCCCGCAGTAGGTTGCCATTGCTTTCTGCGGTAGACTGGTTGCCGACCAAGGCTATAGAACCCAATCTGTCCTGCTATTTAACCCATAACTGGAAGGAAGAGACGGATTAATACCTTTCCCAAGGGTATTTGTGCGTAAGTGAATGCAATGGCTTCAACTGTAATTCGAACTTGGCTCCCCAGTTTCTCGTTCCGAGCCGATATCCACTGTACCACAACGCACTTCCTGAAAGCTAGTAGCCATATAAATTACATCATTTTTATCTTTATAATAGGCATTGATAGAATGTTGCAAACTACCTTAATCAAAAAGCATTAATAATTTTATGTTTGATGACACAGTATGCCAGTGTTCTTTGTTTAATGTTTGGATGTCCAACAGCTTTAGTAGGCCACTTTTATAGGAGAAACCACTGTTTGAGCTGTAAAGCTGTGCTGTCTAAAGCTGACTGTAAAACAAGGTGTCTACTAAAAACATTAGATATACACAAAATAACATTTGGAGTTGTAGGAAATGTATATACAGGGTGTCCATAAAGTTTGTGTGCACTTTAAAAAGATTATAAGTTTATTTGTATTTATACATTTTTGTTAAGTGACATGACTTTCTGGACACTCTCTCTCTCTCTCTCTATATATATATATATATATATATATATATATATATATAATGACTGATGTGATTTTTATAGATTATCAACCTTTTACAGATTTTTTAAAACCAGAAAATATTTTTCAATTACAAGATTTTTTTTGGATGTAAAAATGATTTGCTGATACTAATTAGCCCATAGCTGAGGAGAGAATAGAAGGATGTATGTCTTTCCCAATTTGTGCATAAATAAACGGCAAAAATTGGAACATGGCTCTCTAATTTTAAATTTTGAGTCATTATTCATGAAACAACCCCCACCTCCAAGCTTACACCACTTGGTATTCACAAGCAGTCACAATCAGAGAGCTGAGTTGTGATTCCAGACAGGTTTTTTATATTCATTTATACACAATTAACCTTGGAAAAGGTATGAATCCACCACGTCCCCCAGCTATGGGTTAATTAGTAGAACATGTTTAAGTAAACCATTATTATCTTCAAAAATGTTACAATTTAAAAATATTTTCTAGTTTTAAATAACCTGCAATGGGTTGATAAGGTATAAAAATAATTAAATCAATCTCAAATGGTCACCACCTAGGTACTAACCAGGTTTGACTTAACATTGGTGCTCATACAAATATGTTTCAACATGATATGATCATAAGCCCTATATATATATATATATATATATATATATATATTACAAAAAAGTGAAAGAACAAGTAGATTAAAAACCCACTGTTCAAGCATTTACTTTTATAAATTCTGCTTGATACAGAATAGATCTTATTATTGTAATTTTGTTATTACAATGGTTTATAAAAGCATAATATCACTCAACAAATTTTTCATGTTTCAGAACAAGACTGTTCCTCTTCTTTTTTTTTAACATACCACCTGAAGAGGAACACTTTTGTTCTGAAACATGAAAATTTTTGTGTAGTGATATTATACTTTTATAAACCATTGTAATAACAAAATTACAATATATATATATATTTCCTGAAAATTTTACTGACATTATTCATTTAATAATTTAATTATGTATACATATTAATTATGCTAATATTAATTAAAATGAACCATATATCATGTAAGATTCAACATATAATCCTTGACATTTTATAACACTCATTTTTCCTGTGTTTGAATATTTTCTCTTCTCATATACATTTATTTTCTATTGGATTAATATCTTATTATGCTGGTGTCTATTTCCTTAATTTGGTGTTCTTTGAACAGTTTTTGGCAATGTTAAGATTTGCAAAGTGAGAAAAAGCATTGCATAAATATACTTGGGCTTAAGGCTTCTTCACTTTGACCTGGAACACATAAAATACCTTGTCTTAGAATAATTCTCTGCATGAACTTGTAGGAATCTATAATTTTACTACCTACAGTCAGTCAGTTAAGTGCCAAACATATTATATGCTTTGGTGATCATGTCTCTTTTAACCCATGACTGACTAGGCAGAAGATTTTCTAACTAGGTTGCCATTTCTTTCTCCAGCAGAATGGTTGCCAACCAAGGCTGTAGAACTCAATCTGTCCTGCTATTAAACCTACAGCTGGAGGGAGAAGAGATGAATTCATACCTTTCCCAAGAGTATTTTCATGTGATCGAATACAACAAATTTAACTGGAATTTGAGGTTGGCTCTCGAATTTCTCATCCTAAGCCCATCCATCACGTTTAGCCTGGTCAGTACTTAGATGGGTGACTGCTTGGGAATACCAGGTGCTGTAAGCATTATTGATGGATGTGCGTTGTGATGTAGTAGATATCGGCTCGGAAAGAGAAATCGGTGAACTGAGTTTGAATTCCAGTTGAATACCTTGCATTCACTTAAGCACTAGTACCCTTGGGAAAGGTATTAATCCGTCCCTTCCCTCCAGTTATGGGTTAAATAACAGAGTAGGACTTGGGGACCCTGCCCTTAAAAACAAATCCCAATGAATCTTGATACTCGAAAAGAAAAAAGTATTACTAGACACAAAAACTTATATAAAAACAACAATAAATTATTGAAAGAAAAGGTATTACCAGCAATAATTTACAAATTAGTCACATTAAATCAAGCAGAAATTTAAATATCTGGAAAATGTTTTAACAGGTGACACAAAAAGTGGCAGAGAAATTTGAGGCACATTGGAATAGTGGATGATGTTTTCTAAAATCTAAATAAAACATTAAGAAATATGAGCATTTCATTAGAAAGAGAGAAAATTAATGAATTGCTATGTTATATCAGTTATTCTTTATGGCAGAGAATTTTGGAGAATTTCTTCACAGATGAAGAAGTGACTTGAGACTACATAAGGATACTGAGAATATCAGTCAGAGCATGTGAGCAAAAAGGAAGTTCTGAGGAAAAATGGAATGAAAAAATACTCATTTTTGTTTTAAAGCTGCTTTCATATCTTTAGCAAATGTTGTTAATATTTTGTGTTTTTATTTTTTACATTCACAAAATCAACTTTAAATATTTCCTTGTTAATCAATCTACTTCCATATTTCATAGGTGGTGTAAAAAGGGTCCCAAAACAAATTATCTCTGTTCAGTGAATATTTGTTTTCTTTTATCCATTTTTACCCTTTGTCTCATTTTTCAGACATTGGGGCTCATGGACACATCATGTTGAAACATTGGTTTCCATATAATTGTTATATACTACTGTTATGGAGTCATTCTACTGCTAAGTTTTTATTCTACATAGGACACAGCTGTGTGGAGTGGAAGGTAGCCATAGAAAATCCTCCACATACAAGTGAGCCGACGGAGAGTCCTTAGCTAGCGCAGATTCTCTGTTCTCTCTTTCTATCTGTGTTGTGACTTCTCCTTCTGTCTTTGACTTATATAACCTAAAAACTCCCACGTACCCTTCGGCTGTCACTTAATTGACGTCAATTATATCTTTATTGGCAATTGCCTTTCTAGCCTTTGTTGTTGCCTTGTGTTTTTTGCCTTTGATTTCTGTCTTATCTCTGTCAGCCACTGCCTGTACTCTCTACCTTTGATATTGATCATATCTTTGTCGGCCATTGCGTGTGTTTTCTGCCTTTGGTATCAGTCATGTTTTTGATGGGTCAAAGTATTACATTACATGATCACTGAAGTTAAGCAATGTCATGCCTGGTCAGTACATAGAGGGGTGACCACTTTAAAATACCAGTTATTACAAGATTGGATGTAATGGATAATGGTTCAGAATTGTTAATTGGAGAGCTAAGTTTCAATTCCAGTTGTGTTTGTTATATTCCCTTATGCACAACTACCCTTGAAAATGGTATGAATCTGTTATGCTATTCATTAATTAGTAAGACTTGTATTGTAAAATCATTATTATTAAAAAAAATTCTTGCAATATAAATATGTTTTATGGCTTTAAATAACCTACAAAACTACAGAAACAACTCTATCAATCAGACGGTGGACATTAATAAGTTAAGAGAAACCTCTAATACGCTAATAAAATCACTGATTAATAGTGGATTTTTATTTTAATTATTATAATTGATACTGGATTTTATGGTGAATATTAATGGGTTTACTTGATTACAAATGTTTTTGTTACATGAGCTTAAGCCATTAAATTAGAATATATTTCACAGTTTCATAAGAATGTAGAAAAGTTATATTTCTAAATTTTTAGTGATATTATTACATTTAGTAATATATTTCACAGTTTCATAAGAATGTAGAAAAGTTATATTTCTAAATTTTTAGTGATATTATTACATTTAGTAATATATTTCACAGTTTCATAAGAATGTAGAAAAGTTATATTTCTAAATTTTTAGTGATATTATTACATTTAGTAATATATTTCACAGTTTCATAAGAATGTAGAAAAGTTATATTTCTAAATTTTTAGTGATATTATTACATTTAGTAATATATTTCACAGTTTCATAAGAATGTAGAAAAGTTATATTTCTAAATTTTTAGTGATATTATTACATTTAGTAATATATTTCACAGTTTCATAAGAATGTAGAAAAGTTATATTTCTAAATTTTTAGTGATATTATTACATTTAGTAATATATTTCACAGTTTCATAAGAATGTAGAAAAGTTATATTTCTAAATTTTTAGTGATATTATTACATTTAGTAATATATTTCACAGTTTCATAAGAATGTAGAAAAGTTATATTTCTAAATTTTTAGTGATATTATTACATTTAGTAATATATTTCACAGTTTCATAAGAATGTAGAAAAGTTATATTTCTAAATTTTTAGTGATATTATTACATTTAGTAATATATTTCACAGTTTCATAAGAATGTAGAAAAGTTATATTTCTAAATTTTTAGTGATATTATTACATTTAGTAATATATTTCACAGTTTCATAGAATGTAGAAAAGTTATATTTCTAAATTTTTAGTGATATTATTACATTTAGTAATATATTTCACAGTTTCATAAGAATGTAGAAAAGTTATATTTCTAAATTTTTAGTGATATTATTACATTTAGTAATATATTTCACAGTTTCATAAGAATGTAGAAAAGTTATATTTCTAAATTTTTAGTGATATTATTACATTTAGTAATATATTTCACAGTTTCATAAGAATGTAGAAAAGTTATATTTCTAAATTTTTAGTGATATTATTACATTTAGTAATATATTTCACAGTTTCATAAGAATGTAGAAAAGTTATATTTCTAAATTTTTAGTGATATTATTACATTTATTAATATATTTCACAGTTTCATAAGAATGTAGAAAAGTTATATTTCTAAATTTTTAGTGATATTATTACATTTAGTAATATATTTCACAGTTTCATAAGAATGTAGAAAAGTTATATTTCTAAATTTTTAGTGATATTATTACATTTAGTAACTTACAGTTTTCATAAGAATGTAGAAAAGTTATATTTCTAAATTTTTAGTGATATTATTACATTTAGTAATATATTTCACAGTTTCATAAGAATGTAAGAAAGTTATATTTCTAAATTTTTAGTGATATTATTACATTTAGTAATATATTTCACAGTTTCATAAGAATGTAGAAAAGTTATATTTCTAAATTTTTAGTGATATTATTACATTTAGTAATATATTTCACAGTTTCATAAGAATGTAGAAAAGTTATATTTCTAAATTTTTAGTGATATTATTACATTTAGTAATATATTTCACAGTTTCATAAGAATGTAGAAAAGTTATATTTCTAAATTTTTAGTGATATTATTACATTTAGTAATATATTTCACAGTTTCATAAGAATGTAGAAAAGTTATATTTCTAAATTTTTAGTGATATTATTACATTTAGTAATATATTTCACAGTTTCATAAGAATGTAGAAAAGTTATATTTCTAAATTTTTAGTGATATTATTACATTTAGTAATATATTTCACAGTTTCATAAGAATGTAGAAAGTTATATTTCTAAATTTTTAGTGATATTATTACATTTAGTAATATATTTCACAGTTTCATAAGAATGTAGAAAAGTTATATTTCCTAAATTTTTAGTGATATTATTACATTTAGTAATATATTTCACAGTTTCATAAGAATGTAGAGATTATATTTCTAAATTTTTAGTGATATTATTACATTTAGTAATATATTTCACAGTTTCATAAGAATGTAGAAAAGTTATATTTCTAATTTTTAGTGATATTATTACATTTAGTAATATATTTCACAGTTTCATAAGAATGTAGAAAAGTTATATTTCTAAATTTTTAGTGATATTATTACATTTAGTAATATATTTCACAGTTTCATAAAATGTGAAAAGTTATATTTCTAAATTTTTAGTGATATTATATTACATTTAGTAATATATTTCACAGTTTCATAAGAATGTAGAAAAGTTATATTTCTAAATTTTTAGTGATATTATTACATTTAGTAATATATTTCACAGTTTCATAAGAATGTAGAAAAGTTATATTTCTAAATTTTTAGTGATATTATTACATTTAGTAATATATTTCACAGTTTCATAAGAATGTAGAAAAGTTATATTTCTAAATTTTTAGTGATATTATTACATTTAGTAATATATTTCACAGTTTCATAAGAATGTAGAAAAGTTATATTTCTAAATTTTTAGTGATATTATTACATTTAGTAATATATTTCACAGTTTCATAAGAATGTGAAAAGTTATATTTTCTAATTTTTAGTGATATTATTACATTTAGTAATATATTTCACAGTTTCATAAGAATGTAGAAAAGTTATATTTCTAAATTTTTAGTGATATTATTACATTTAGTAATATATTTCACAGTTTCATAAGAATGTAGAAAAGTTATATTTCTAAATTTTTAGTGATATTATTACATTTAGTAATATATTTCACAGTTTTATTAAGAATGTAGAAAAGTTATATTTCTAAATTTTTAGTGATATTATTACATTTAGTAATATATTTCACAGTTTCATAAGAATGTAGAAAAGTTATATTTCTTGCAGAATAATGCACACTATATTAAGTGCACAATGCACAATCTCGTCACTGTCATATTTGAAAGACAGACTTGGGTGACAACCAGTTTAGGAGAAAGCAAACCTCTGAATCCAAATCTGGAGACAGTGTCTCTAAGACAGTCTGATTTCATGTTCCTTTTAGCAACTCCTGCAATGATGGTGGTGCCAGACTATATTGGCCTCTGTTTTTTGTGCCAGGCTATATTGGCCTCTGTTTTTTGTGCCAGGCTATATTGGCCTCTGTTATTTAAAGTTGATTTTGTGGATGTAAAAAAAAAAAAACATAAAATATTAACAACATTTGCTAAAGATATGAAAGCAGCTTTAAAACAAAAATGAGTATTTTTTCATTCCATTTTTCCTCAGAACTTCCTTTTTGCTCACATGCTCTGACTATGATATTCTCAGTATCCTTATGTAGTCTCAAGTCACTTCTTCATCTGTGAAGAAATTCTCCAAAATTCTCTGCCATAAAGAATAACTGATATAACATAGCAATTCATCAATTTTCTCTCTTTCTAATGAAATGCTCATATTTCTTAATGTTTTATTCAGATTTTAGAAAACATCATCCACTATTCCAATGTGCCTCAAATTCTCTGCCACTTTTTGTATCACCTGTTAAAACATTTTCCAAATATTGGGAGATGTACTGCATGGGCAACTGCTAATCTAAACTTATTTATAAATGGAACTTTGTCTCTGTGTGTGTGTGTGTGTGTGTGTGTGTGTGTGTGTGCATCCGTTACCTATAGACTTTGAAACGGCTGAACCGATTTTCTTGAAAATTTACACAGTTGTACTACAAGTGTCTGTGAGTGTTCTTAGCTAGGTTTTGTTTTCAGCTACCTCCGATAAATATTGAAAATTGATAATCAAAAAAATCAGGTTATAGAAGGAGTGGTCCGATTTTAATCAAATTTGATACACTCATAGACAAAGACATAAGAAATGATATTCAGAAGTTTCAAGGTTGCAGTTCTTACAATAGTGCAGAAAATCAATAATATATATATAAAAGGCAAAATGTTTGTGTGTGTGTCTGTTTATCTGTCTGTATGTCCTTCATACAAATCCACAATTTTTATCCAATTCTCACCAAAATTCACACAAATAGTCTTTAGGCTGAGTCTGAGCTCCAGGACCATGGATTAGTTTTAAAGCATTCATTACACCCGAGTAATGCTGGGCTATACTACTAATCTCTCATAAAAAAAAAAAAAACTGCCCAGGTCTGTGCCCTGGAAAGGGCATAATGCTTTGAATGCAGATCTATAGTTTCTCGAGACGGACAGATGCTTTGCAAGGCATCAAAAGATATATTTTATATTTAAACATCACACTTCTTGCTAAAATGATTGCACAAACTGTAGATTAGTTATATTCTAAAAATGTTTTATGGTTGAAACTTGAGCAAATCGCACTACATGTAACAATGTAATTTCTTCTTGCAAAAACTTCAAACTTTATAATTAAATACGTATTTTTCAGTATTGTTGCCATTCCTAACCAATCCTGTGTATATTTATATTCTTTCTAGAGCTAATTTTTAGCATCAAAAATACAATATGTCTCTTATTGTAGTTATTATTTCTGTTAATAATAATGGAAATCTATTTTTTATATTTATAACTGTGTCCTGCAGTGAGTTGCTAAATTTATATACAATGGTATTTGTAATACATTTTATTCATGTAAGCTAGCATCTGTTAATATGGATAAAAAAATATTTGCTCAAGATCAAGCTGGACATTACTAAGCTTAGACAAATGCTAACAGTACTTTCTGTTTTTTTACCAGACCAGCAACTGACCCTTTGATTAGTAATTTCGCATAAGTAGATACAAGAATATTCCAGTGATAGATTTTACAATATATTTTTAGGTACTCTTTCAATGATATATCACTTGCATATTGTGGCATTTGTGGAACAGATGTTGGCAAACTGGATTGGCTAGAAAGATGTTCAAGTCGGTGGAAAGGAAGAGAAAAAAATGAGAAAAAATGTTGATTATACTCTCAATTGATTTCTGGACAGCAGACATTGGGTCTGTATCCCTCACTCTTTTGCTTTCATTCCCCCTTTTTTTGTGTCTAGTTGCATTCACTTGACCAACAATAGGGGATTCTCTATCTCAGCTGTAAATAGGGTCTCAAATGTCTCTCTAAAAAAAAGGGACACATGCTCATGTTTGGTAAACGAATATCTTTGGAAAGGTGGAAAAGAAGTGTAGGTGGGTGAGTGTTTTGAGAAAGAGGAGGGGAAACAAGTCGCAATGCCAGTGAATTTGAGAAGAATCCAGCACAAAAAGCAAAGATAGAAAGAAAGCGGAAGGAAATGGTATTATTGTCGACTTAAATCTTGACTGAATATTAAGAATCAATCCATATGCTGCATCTGCCAAGGATTATTCTGAGAAAATTTCTTCAGTGAAATTATAGAAGGTAATTTTACATTGTTCTGGTTTTCATAGCTACTCTTGAACTTGAATAGAAGCCATGTATGTTCCTCATAATATTGCTGATTAAAAATCTGGTTGTCTGGGTCAATTAATCATCACAATCATCATCATCACAAAGTTTTTTTGGTTTTTTTTCAATTTTCCTAAATAAAGATTGTTGAGTAAATCATCACGACAATCGTCAACATCATGAAGCATTATTTCATATTTTTTTTTAGTAAAAACCATTTTTCAATAAAAATCTGATGATTACAGCTATTATAACTGGATAGAACAGCTGGATAAGAACAGTTCTGAAGCTACTTGCAGAGACATTGGAAGAACTCAAACTATTCAAATTTAAGCATTGTTGAATATGACATTGTTGAACTAAAGAGACTGCATATATTTGTAACATACTTGCTGTCACTTAATTCCCAGCAATTGCCACCAGATACACGTAAAAATTGATTAAATTATAAATTCTGTTCATTGAGTACTGTTACCATATCTGTTTGAGTGATGCTCCTATTCAGCTCTGGGTTCTCAAAAAAATCCAAAGAAGGATGTGCAACGTAATCAATCCTGATTTAGCAGCTCAACTTCAGTCACTTTCTCACCCAGGGAATGTGGTTCTCCTATTTTTACAACTTCTGTTCTGATGAGCTTCTTTCCCTACTGTCCGAACCACATGAATTTACCTGGGCTACTAGATTGGTATCTAGGTCCCACACTTTTACCATCAGAACAGTCAAATGTAACTACTTCTACTCTGTTGGTTTCTTTTCTTGTACTTCTCGCCTGTAGAACGTCCTTCTGTATACTTGCTTCCATGATAGCTACAATCTTCAGAAGTTTAAATACAACATTAATTGCCATCTTCTATCTCCTTGATTCCCATTTTTTCTTATCTTTTCTTTGAAATTCCCTGTACCTTGTGTTTTTTCTTTTCTCTCACTTTAACCTCCTGTGCATCAGTGGCAGTCCTGCCTTGCTTGGGATAAAACAGTTATAAAAAATTGATTCAGAGAACAAACTCATCGCCTTAAGAATTGAAACTTTACCAAAAACACAAGAACTGAGAAAGGATCAAGTCTGTTTGGTTGATTTTGTTTAGTAGCAAATCAACACCTTCATAGGTTATTTAATCCCTGAATCTAAATATTTTGAACACAATTTTATGACTTCAATTAATTATACTTTGAATGTAATTTTATGCATTCAACTGCAGATATAATGTATTGTTGGTCATTTTACTATAAAAATGCCTTTTTATACTTTCATAGTGTTTTGTTTGGGGTTTCACTATTTATTCTCTACCTTGCGTTGGTTATGGATCTTGTACTGAATCACCTGACAAATTGACCATGATGAAATTTTAACTGGATCTCATGGTTGGAACACCAATGTTTTAACCACTTGGCCAAGTGCTCATTGTGAGTTAGACTATAATTGTAAATGACTAATTTCAGTTGATTTTGATGTCTTTGAATTTTATTCAGATTGCAGTGTTGACCATTGTAAATAAAATAAATGAAGGAAACTTTTTAAACTTACCAAGGAATGCAATCAAATTAATCCTGTATTCAAATTGCTGTAAACTCTTTTGAGATAAGAAAAAGAAATATAAAATTTTTATTTTACTATTTTTGTTTTATTTTTGCCAGTTACCAAATTAAACAATATTTATTTATTTTTTTATTTATTTTTTTATATTTATTTTAAATATGAGCTGTGTTAAAATATCATCAGTACAACATCATATTTCATTAACTCAAACATTTGACAGAGATAACATTTAAACTTTTTGTTTTGGCTTTCATTTCAAGACTATTGCTTAGTATTAATCTATAAAACTTTTGAATGGATTATGTGATAAATAATTTTGAATATGAAAATGATTGCATATGACACTTGCTTTGTGTAATTTTTGCCATGAAATTTTATTTGAAGTAGAAAACTTTAGGAATATGTAAAAGATTGAGATTTTTCTCTTTTAAGAGATTCTTTATTTAAGTAGTTATTTGAATCCAATTTACTTTTATCATTTGTAGAAATTTTGTGTTTTTCTCTTTACTTTTGTTATGTTTACGTTATCATCTTACCTCAGTAGTTTTTTTAATTTTTACTCCTCCCAATACTCGTCTTCATCTGTGACATCTTTTTTTTACTTTTTGCCTCTTGTAGTATTTTCTTTTTCTTCAACTTTTCACCTGGTCTAACATCTTTTGTTTTCTGATTTCTTTATGCATCTCTTTTTCCTTTTCTTTTTCTTAAGCTTTCAATCTAGTCTTATCTTTTTCAGTTCATTATACAACTCTTTTTTTCCTTTCTTATTGTATTTTCTTGTTTTTTTTTGTTTTTTTGGGCAGCATTATACACAGTCAAATCTATTATATTTCATGATTTGTTCGTAAACATTTCTGTTTTCTTTATCCTTTCTTTTCTTCTAGAATTTTCTTTGTTTCCAACTCCACACTCTGTCTAAAGTCTTTTGATTTATTATTTCTTTACCCATCTCTCTTTTTTCTTTCTTTCTTTTTCCTTCTATTTTCTTTTCTGTTTTATTCTTTCCCTCTTTTTTATACTTCTTTTATTTTCACTCTTCTCTCTTGCTTCTTCCTTCTTATTTTCCTTCACTTTTACATGTTCATTTTTCTATCACTATTTTCCTTCCAATCTTTGTTTTTCTCCTTATTTCTTCTCTTCTTCTGCCTTTATCTTTGTTCATCTTTCTACTTCACCTCCAACTCCATCGATTAAATCAAAGATTTATGGCAGATTATATGATCGTGTTTCCTTTTAAAAAAAAACATTAAAAATCTTTATAAACATTCACAAACCCTTCAAAGAATCTGTTTTCTATTTATTTGATCATAGTTAACTTTGATTTTTCTCTTAAAATTTTTTTTTCAATATTGTTAGTTTTTTTTCTTGACACCATTCCAGAAATCTGTTTCAAGCTTATGTAACTTATCATCCATGGTCAGTCATCTTCTTCTCCTTCAGGCAATGGCATATCATGTTATTTATATGCTTCTTTTATATCACATATTCATATCTACCATATTTTTTGTATCAAATCTTACTATTTTTTATTACATCATTTAATTTTTTTTTTTCATTTGTATTTTAAATCATGGTTTTCTCTTCATAGTTAAAAGATGTATATTACATATAATGTCATGTTTCTGATTTCTTTTAAAATATAGATTTTATATTCATATTCACATTTACTTTTAATTTTCTTACTTTGCTTTAATATATATTCTTTATCTATGTTTTTATTTCAGACACATACAGCGATAAATGTGTGTTGTGGTGCATTGGATATTGGCTTGGAACGAGAAGCCGGGGAGCCGAGTTCGAATTCCAGTTGAATCCATTGCATTCACTTACGCACAAATACCCTTGGGAAAGGTATTAATCCATCTCTTCCTTCCCGTTATGGGCTAAATAACAGGGTAGGACTTGGGGACCCTGCTTTTAAAACAAATCCCAATGAATCTTGATACTCAAAAAAGAAAAAAGTATTATTAGATACAAAACTTATATAAAACCAACAATAAATTGTTGAAAGAAAAAGGTATTACCAGCAATAAATAAATAAAATTTAGTGGGCAATAAATGACCCACCAAGGTTGATTTGCCATAAAAACAAAATAGCCAACCAACTTAATAGCTGCACGGTATCCAAGAACGCTCTAAATAATAGCTAACATTCTTAGGGTAATATCAGAAGTGCGTTCGGATTCCACTTGAATCCATTGTATTCACTTACGTGCAAATACCCTTGGAAAAGGTATTAATCTGTCTCTTCCCTCCAATTAGGGGTTAAATAATAGGACAGATTGGGTTCTATAGCCTTGGTCGGCAAGCAGTCTACAGCAGAAAGCAATGGCAACCTACTGCGGGATAATCTTCTGCCCAGTCAGTCATGTCTCTTTCAAGACATGATTGCCCAAGTGTGTATCATGTATGGCACTTAACTGACTGACAGCAATAAATAGACACTAATTCAGATTAGGTTGGGATAAAATAACTTTTGTGAAGATCATTAATTTTTTGTTTTTTCTTCATTAATATGTTTTCAAGATATATATTTTTTTTAATCATATCACCCCAAGCAAGGCGGTAATGCCCCTGATGTGCAGGGGGCTACGTAAGAGTGAAAAGATTAGAAGAGAGAAAGCCGGAAACTACATCCTAAACAGGAAACAAGGGATGAGCCTCTTCACCTGTTCAATAGACGTGGGTGGAGTGTGAACTGGAAGATAGTTCAGTCTATCTACTCCAATTGAAAAAAAAAAAAGTGCAAAGATTAGAAGAGAGAAAGCCGGAAACCACATCCTAAACAGGGAACAAGGGATGAGCCTCTACATCTGCTCAATGTGAAAGAATGGCTCTCCACAACTTCCTATTCTTTGTTGCTCTAAATATATTTGCTTCCTTACTATCCCTCCTAGTCCCTTTTCTATTACATTGCAGCTGTGAACAATTATCTTATTTTTTGAATAGAATTTTCCTGTTTCTTAATATTTCGCTTTGTTTGTAGAAGGTATTATTATATTGAACTTACAGATTAGTTTTCAAATTTTCCATCATTTGTTAAAACACTTCCCTTATTTAATTTTTTTGTTCTTGCTTAATTTCAACAAGTTCAATTCAGAGCTTACTGTTCTTGCTAATGACCATAAATTCTGTTTTCTTGCAATTGATGTTTTTTGTCCTTTCTTCTTGCTTCATGAGTAAAACAAATTTTTTGTTACCTGATCTTATTTTCACATTTAATATAACAATTGCTTGAATAAGAAATACAAGACAATGGGCAAATGAGAAGAAAGACCTATTTATTTTATACTGACAACAAAGCGAAAATAGCCATTATCTTCTCTTTTCGTAAGCAATTGTCTAAAATCAAAAATGATGCATTTGATCCTCTTCTCTAAATTAAACAAGAAAGGATGCAACGTTCATTTGAATTTAATTTAAACATGTCAAAAATTGTTCACTCTTCTAGAGCAAAGAAATTAACTCATTTAGAATCAGATAAAACTACAAGTAAAATTTAATGAAAAAATAACTATGATAATTTCTGACCTTTTAATGTTACAGTCATACAAACAAGAAACAAGAAAAATTATTAATATGCATCTTTTCTCTCTTATGTGAATATTAAAATCTATTTCTGTGCCCATTGCTATTATGTTTTTATATATTGATTAACAATGCATATCTTTTCTGCCAGTAACAATATTCTCTTCTGATGTCTCGGCTCATTTCCACCCACTATTACATGCCTCTTATCACTTGACATTATTCTGTTTGTTGACCTTTTTCAAAACTTGCGACATAAAAATTTGAATAAACTACAAAGATCGTTTACTGGACACTGATTGAAGTCATTATCTGTGAAATGTTTTATATTTCTTTTCATTTTTTTTAAGTTGCCAATATATATTTTTCTTCTATATTAAAAGAATCAGATTTACTTATTTTTCTTTCTTTTCAAACATATATCGAAATCTTTTTGCACACTTTCTGAATTGCATATCAGACTATAAAATGTATGATACATATGATACATATATAACCGCTCTATTATAATAAAGACTGTTCAGTATTTATTTGTGTGTGTGTGTGTATATATATATATATATATATATATATATATATATATATATATATATTTAGTGTATCGATGCAGCAAATAATTTTCTAAACATGCGCTGTTAAACATAAGAGACAATGAATGTCTATTATGTTCAATCATGAGCCATTCTAAACGTCATATTTTGTCTTCAATTTCAGTTGAAAATAAAGACAAAAATTCTCCAACATTTGGATAATTTTTTATTAATTTGGTTCTAAACTTTTGGCTCACATAAATCATCTTCAGAGAGGTTATTAAGATGGTAACACAATAACATCCACCATCAGCGACGATTTTATTTTGTGTTGACATAAAACTCCACTAGGCAATGGCAATAGTTACCAAAAATAACAAACACAGTTTGCCAATTTGCAATGTAGTTCTATGACGTCACACCGCGTGATAGCGCAAAATGACAACAGAACCATATATTCAAATGCAACATAATGTGTCTCAATGTAATTCATTAACAGTATATGTTTAGAAAATATATATATATATATATATATATATATATATATATATATTTCCCTCCTGTCATACTCATAGAGAGAGAGAGAGAGAGAGAGAGAAAAGAGGGAGAGGGAGAGAGAGAACAGCAAGAGAGTGTCAGTTCATTAGGAGACAATAGTAAGGCAGTGTCTGCTCAGTTCACTCTCTTTACTACCAGTTATTAAACCTCTTGCCACGTGTTTGCTCTTTAACAGCACCTTATTATTTTAATTTTTTTGCAATAATTATTCAGTTGAGTAGTGAAGAATATAGATATATATTAAGTTCAGTTAAGTGCCATATGTGATACATACTTTGGGTGATAATGTCTCAAAAGAGACATGACTGACTGGGCAGAAAATTATCCTGCAGTAGGTTGCAATTGCTTTCTGTGGTATACTGGTTGCCAGCCAAGACTATAGAACCCAATCTGTCCTATTATTTAACCCCTAATTGGAGGGAAGAGACAGATTAATACCTTTCCCAAGTGTATTTGTGTGTAAGTGAATGCAAGTAATTCAAGTGAAATTCGAACTCGCCTCCTCAATTTGTTGTTCCGAGTTGATATCCACTGCACAATGCACATCCTCCCTATTATAATAAAAATCATTGTGCATTTATTTGTACATATATATAATAAATTTTCCTCCTGTTATGCTCAGGAGGTTTGGATTATTTTGTTTTTTTTCTTATGTCTTAATGTAACATACTCAATAGTAGGTACATCAATATATATGTTGCCATCATTTTAAATAGCATATTGATATAAATATTTTGTTGTTAATTTTTATAGTATAGGCCCACTCGTATATATATATATATATATATATATATTTAATGTTTAACACCATGATAGTTTTTTTTTCTTAGTAGTTTTACTGATAAAAGTTATTTTGGCAAGCAGGTTTATAATCATAAAGTGGCGCACAGCTAGAGTATTAATAGGATAAATGTAGAAAATGCTTGGTGTAATTTGATATTTTGTTGTGGATGTGGTCTACTGTTGTTGTTATTTATTGCTTTTTTGTGTTGATTTCTTTTTAATGTTGTATTATTTGTTGTTAGTGGATTTTCTTTTTATTGTCCAGGTGTTTGATTTCTTTTTATTACTTTTTAATGTACTCATGAATAGATGTCCTCTAAATTCCTTTATACTGAATAGGTGTCAGCTTAATTGCTGTTTAGTTGGTTTATTCTTGTCATTTAGGTGGACCTTTGTTATTGTGATGACCCCTTTTTATTAAGTTGGCTTGACATTTTTTTTCCCATGTTGATATATATGACCACTTAAAGAATTTACTTTTTAGATTATGGTTGAGTGTTTGTGTTTTTAAAAAAGTGCCATAGATGATATATGCTTGGATGATCATGTCCTGAAAGAGACATGACTGACTGGGCAGAAGATTATCCCTCAGTAGGTTGCCATTCCTTTCTGTGGTAGACTGGATTTTTTTTTTATTGCGCAGGTATTTGATTTCTTTTTATTTCTTTTTAATGTAAGCATGGATGGATGTCCTCAAAATTGCTTTATACTGAATGGGTGTCTACTTAATTGCTGTTTAGTTGGTTTATTCTTGTCATTTAGTTTTTATGTCTATATTGAATACAGATTTTTGAAAATCTTTATGATTGTTTTTTTAGTTTTGTTTGTATCAGTCAGTCAGTTAAGTGCCATACATGATACACACTTGCAATCATGTCCTGAAAGAGACATGACTAACTAGGCAGAAGATTATCCTGCAGTAGGTTGCCATTCCTTTCTGTGGTAGACTGGTTGCCACCTAAGGCTATAGAACCCGAACTGTCTTGTTATTTAACCCATAACTAGAGGGAAGTAATGGATTAATACCTTCCCAAAGGGTAATTGCACATAAGTGAATGCAAGGAATTCAACTGGAATTCAAACTCGGCTCCCCCATTTGTTGTCACAGGATGTGCATTGTGGTGCAGTGGATATCAGCTTGGAATGAGAAATCAGGGAGCCGAGTTCAAATTCCAGTTGAATTCCTTGCATTCACTTACATATAAATACCCTTGGAAAAGGTATTAATCCATCTCTTCCTTCCAGTTATGGGTTAAATAACAGGACAGATTGGGTTCTATAGCCTTGGCTGGCAACCATTCTACCACAGAAAGCAATGGCAGCCTACTGCGGGATAATATTCTGCCTAATCAGTCATGTCTCTTTTGAGACATAATCGCCCAGGCATGCATCACCTATGGCATTTAATTGACTGACTTTGTTTGTATAGCTTTCTAAAATTATGAGACTGTTGTCTCAGTAGAGGCCTGTATCATTTTGGAAAAATTATTTTACTTGCATCATGTAGCAAATATATGCTTATTCAAAGCTTTTCATTGTATTGTCAAAGGTCTGTTCTTTCTTTATCCAGGCATCTTCATTGTAGAATAGTAGTGATTTTGGGGAGATTTTTATTAAGACCCAGGAAGTTTTAACAGGTTGTTCCACTGATCTTGTTGTATCTATGAATCCTGACATTTTAATCGATCATGTCCAATCTTTTTACAAATCTCCCATCTCCTTATCATTTTGTCTTCACATTGACACGATCCTATCATACTGTAATTTATTTCCTTCCTATTCATGCAAATATCTGTTGGCTATCTCATATTCCTTTTATGTATATCCATTCTTGGCTCTTAAAAGATACTGCTAGACTCAGAGAAGATGCTAATGTCTCTTAGATATACATACATAGCAAAAAAAAAAAAATGAATATAAGAAAATTAAAAAAAAATGACTTGTTGAATGATCTTCTTTTGAGTATGATGACAGTGTTTTGTAACATATGTATGAAGATATTGTCTACTCCAAGCAAATTTAAATACCAGCGTGTAAATGACATTTGAAGTTGTTTGTCTGGTGTTTCCTTTTGGTTCCTTTCTGAAAGAGTTTACAACTAGTATGGTGCCTTTATTCCAAAAGTGTAAAGAAAACATGAGAACATTAAAAAGAAACTGTTTTCATTGCTTGCTGTTATATTCTGATTGTATTTACTTTTAATCCGTTTTGATGATTAGCATATCATCTACAAATTTTGTTAAAAAAATAGAGATATAATCATTTTCCTTATGGATTCTGAAAATTAAGTGCCATATATGATCCATGATTGGATGATCATGTCTCAAGAGATATATGACTGTCTGGAAGATTTTCCTGCAGTAGGTTACCATTACAACTTGTAAACTGGTTTCTAACCAAGGCTATAGAACCGAATCTGTCCTGCTATTTTTTTTTTTAATCATGTCACCCCAAGTAAGGCATTCCATTGACACTATTGAGCATGGGGCTACATAGGGGAAGGTAAAGAGGAGGAGTGGTTAGGTGTAGGAAATGTCAGAAGGAAGATGATAGATGGGTAAGGATACCAAGGATGAGGGTTGGGCAGATGGGAAGAGTGTTTGAAAGAATGGGAGCGAGCAATCATGCGGAAGGGAATTCCACAGTCAGGAAGTGTTTAGCCCATAGCTAGAGGGAGAGGCAACAAATACCTTTCACAAGGGTATTTGTGTTAATGCAATGAATTCAACTGGAATTTGAACTCAACTCTCTGACTTTTTGTTTTAAGTTTATATCCCCTGCACCATAATGCACTTCCACTTATGCATTATGCATTTAAAAAGGCTGCAGAAAGTATTAGTCAAAAGGTTATGATAACAGCACTTAAAATCAGAAACTATTGGTGAAAATGTTATGATAACAGTACTTAAAATCAGAATCTATTGGTCAAAATGCTATGATAACAGTACTTAAAATCAGAATCTATTGGTCAAAAGGTTATGATAACAGCATTTAAAATCAGTTCCCAACTTGCTGTCTATGCAGATGACACTAATCAACAAGTATGACAAATCCAACATAGTAAAACTTGCAACTGTTCTTGGAAAATGCTTTTAATCAGTGGTTAACAGGAGCAAGGAATGCCTTGTAAATTTGAATTTCTCCAAATCAAAACTATTTTCAATTCATGCTAGCCTTCAGGAGAGCAATGCTTTGTGCATTTTTCTGCTCATGTCTTCTTTTGATGTGGAATGATTATATTGAATCAGTTGATAGGTTTACTGCTAAAAAACTTGGTTTGCTGTGTCATACCAGAAAATCTTTCTTGTTCAAATACATCTTGCACATATATATAAATATAGCTACCCAGTCTGTTCTTCTAATTAATCCATGGATGAGATGGGAGGAAAGATAGATTTATGCTTTCCCAAGGTTATTTGCACATAAGTGATTGTAAGGAACCAGATTGGAATTTGAACTTGTCCCTGTAATTTATCATTCTGAGCTCATATCCATTACACCAGCTGGAAAATGTAAATTTTTTGGTAGTTGATCTTAAAAAGCTGTCAGTTATTTGAGAATGTTCAAAGTAGTTGGTAACATGCTGGAGGTTATGGTATCTTTTAAATGTTAATCATTGCATCCAAAATTATAAAACTAAGGAACATTCTACAGACATCAGAAATAATGTAATTCATCTTTATCATAATAATAAATGCTACAGAGTCATTGGTAAAGATCTACATCTATTGTTTACGAGTGAAAATGTGATTTGAAAAGAATCTGTTCATGATTGGTAGTCTCAAAAGATTTCTGAACAATTTTCAAGCAGGATTTTAAATATGATAAGGAGGCAGCTAGATATTCAGTCTGTCAGTTAATTGCCATATGTGATATACTGTTGGATGATCATGTCTTTTTTGATCTGGTCGGGTGCCCCTGCTATTCACCTCAGGGTTCTTGACAAAATCCAACGGAGAGTCTGTAATGTGATCAATACCGACTTGTCAGCTTGACTGCAGTCGCTCTTTCACTGGTGTGACATGGCTTCCCTGTGCCTCTTCTACAAATACTTTCACAGCTTCTGCTCCAATGAACTTAGCTCACTGGTGCCCCCTAGGTATGAATTTACACGAGCTACTAGATTAGCAACTAGGTCCCACTCTTTTACAGTGAAACCAATAAATAAATGTGATCAATACCGACTTGTCAGCTTGACTGCAGTCGCTCTTTCACTGGTGTGACATGGCTTCCCTGTGCCTCTTCTACAAATACTTTCACCGCTTCTGCTCCAATGAACTTAGCTCACTGGTGCCCCCTAGGTATGAATTTACACGAGCTACTAGATTAGCAACTAGGTCCCACTCTTTTACAGTGAAACCGATAAAATGTGACCACAATTTCTACTCTAACAGCTTCTTTTCTTGCACTTCCAACCAGTGGAATTCCCTTATATATACTTGCTTCCCCAACAGCTACAATCTCTAGAAATTTAAATGTAAGGTCAATAGTCTTACTAACTTGTATCCTTTCTCTCAAGCATTTTTTCCATCCACTCCACTCCCATAACACCGGTATTCTCATCCTCTTGACATCTCCTATAACTAACCCCTCTTTCTCATCTCTTTTCCCTATGTAACCCCCTGTGCAACAGTGGTAGTAAAAGGATATAGAAACCAATCTGTTCTGCTGTTCAACCCATAGTCAGAAGGAAAAGAGATGGATTAATACCTTTCTCAAACCTATTTGTGTGTAAGTGAATGAAACGAATTTGTCTGGAATTTGTACTCAGATTTCTGATTTCTTATTCTTACACCACAGAGTTTTTGAAGTCTGTAAAGGCACATTTATTTAAACCATGCACTTATTGGAATAGTATTTTTTGCTCCAATAAGACAAAGAGTAATTTGTCCCATTTCTTATAATTAAATCTTGTGGAAGAACAAGAACCAAACTGTAAAGTATGGAGACAACAATATAATATTTGGCATTTTGTAATACTAACATTCAGTTTATACAAGACTCAAGGTATGAGGTGTATGATATGAACAGAAGAGGAGGAGGTGGAAAGTGGGTATACTGAGGATAGATAACATTTGACCCTAGAATTGAAGTGTTTAAAATTGTGATGTTTGCAGGAGTCTGTTCTATAAAGTAATAGTTCTTTAGAAGCTGCCCGAACTGAACATCTTACTTACCAATGAAATATGTAAAGAATGAAGAAGATTCAATCTTTCTGATGTAGCTAAGTATGTTTTGGTTGTCAAGGTCTGAGTTGGTGAATCTAAGGAATGAGATCATCTGAACATTTACCATGGAAGTAGGAATAGGCGGCATGCCACCCTCACATGTCTGTATATATATATATATATATATATATATATATATATATATTAATGCAGGTTTCATTGAATAATATAGACAAGTTTTGTCTATTAATTTTGTGTAGGATCCGTTCATACCGTCTGATATACTTGATGGTGATGTCATTGAAAGAAAACAAAAAATCGGGTCTAAGCTTTCGGCTCACATAAGCCATTATCAAAGAGTAAATATTAACACAAAGTAAACATAGAACATTTAAGCTATTAACAATAAAGATAATTGAATTGAAATTGAAAATATAAGTCCATCCCTACCGTGGCGGATGGCCGAAGACAGTGACAAAATAGTGGTGTTGTGGTCCCTGGTCTGATTACAGACATTTGAGTACGTTATTGGAAATATCGAAATTGATTGTATTCAAACCAGGTTTAAATTGTTTAATGTAGAGTGCTTCGAGAATTTTTAGTTTCTGCTTATTATTTTCTTGTTTGAGTATGTACGTGTTATCAACAAGCGTTTTTCTCAGAAGTGTGCGTTGATAACCGTGTTGTTCTAAATGACGGAATATATTTGAATTTTTATTTAAGTGCAACGTCAGACGCCGTGAGAGCGAATTTGTGGGGTGGCCGATGTAGATATTATTGAGGTTGTTAGAGATACATTCTCTAAATGGACATATGAATTTATATACTACATTGGTTTTTTGCAAATCACTAACGGTGGGGGAAGAGTCGTTGCAGACAAATGAATTAGATGTAGTGGATTTAGTGTAATATATAATGAACTTAATTCTTTTGTTAGAGTCTGTCGGAGAAATATTAGTATTTATGAGTTTTTTTAGGATGTTTTCATCTAGTTGGTAGTTGGAGTGCATCTGGCTACGGTATAAGAGAGTGATATGTTTAGGATTGGTTGGGTTAGTATCATGTGTTGTTTTTTCCATGTTAAGCTTTTTAAGAAAATAATGTATTTGTTCATCAACTATGTAGTTGGGAAAATTATTATTGATGAGTGTCTGTTTTATGTTTTTTAGTTCACTGTAAAAGATCTGATTTGTAGATGAATTGACTTTTGCACGATATAATAGATTTTTTATGATGGCTATTTTGTAATAGTGGGGGCATTCACTAATATAATTGAGTGTGGAGGAATTTTTATTAGTGAGTTTTTGATACGGTGAGATAGTAAATTTATTGTTGTCAGTGTTAATTAATATATCAAGAAAAGGAATTTTGTTATCTTTGCTAAGTTCATAAGTAAATTTTAAAACTGAGTTATTGTGAAACTGTTTTTGAAGTTGTAAGATTTCATCAGTATTTTTAATTGATAGTAGGATATCATCAACATATCGTAGATATATTGATGGTTTTGTAAATTTTGCAAAGGTAGTATTTTCAAGGTTAGACATGTAGAAATTACTAAAAATCGGACCAAGCACTGAACCCATGGAGACTCCGTCACGTTGTATATATATAGTGTTGTTTGGATCAACAAAAGGCACTTCAGTAGTACAAGCTAGTAGAATTTTTCTTAGGATGTTGGGATTAATTTTGAGTGGGGGTAATGAAGGATTACTGTAAACATTTCTTATAATTATATCAATAGTTTCACTGACAGGTACATTAGTAAAAAGGTTTTCCACATCAAGTGAAGCTATGATTTCATTATTAGGTTTTTCACTCTTGAGGATTTGGATTGCCTCTAGGGTTGACTTTATGCTGTATTTACTCGGAAGGTAGGGTGTGATAAGCTGGTTAATATGTTTAGTTAACTGGTATACAGGAGTAGGAATTTGGGCGGAGAGGATAGTTAGGTTTATGAGTTTTTATGGTTCCATATATGTAACCAGGTTTATAGTCACCAATAATTTTAGGGAGTTTTAAGGAATTCTGATCAGCGTTGTTGGCACTAATGAGTTTATTAAGTTTAGATTTTAGTTGGTGTGTCGGGTTTTTGTTAATTTTTTTAAATTTTGTGTGGTCATGGAGTATGTGGTTGAGTTTTGTGTTGTAATCTGATTTGTTAAGTACAACAAAGATGTTAGCCTTGTCAGCTTTTTTTACAATTATGTGAAGGTGGTTGCGTAGTTCGTGCGCGGCACTTTTTAGTTGTTTCGATAGAATTTTTGCGAAGCTTCTGCTTTTATCATGGTGATCTTTGATTGCCTCAGCCTTAAGTAGATCTTTCAGTTCGGGTTTAACGGTTATAAGTTTTTCATCTTGTAATTTAGTGATGTTTTGATAGAGCGTTTCTATTTCAATTTTTTTAGTAAGCTGGTTATACTTACGGTATATATGGCAGTTAGGTCCAAGGTTGAGTAATTCTTCTTGGTGCTTAGTTAGTTCGTGGTTGGAAAGATTTATGAATTTATCGAATTTTTATATATATATATATTAGTCATCCACATACAAGCCCGTTTTGCTATATCACAGCTCATCATTTCTGAAGAGTCACGCATTATAGCCGAAGTGGAAACTGTTTTTAAAATTTTCTTCTCCAGAGAGCTCAATCATAATGAGAGCATGATATATTATATATATATATATATATATATATCTAATCTATCTAAATCTAACTAAACTTATTTATAAATGGAAGTTTTTCTCTGTGTGTGTGTGTGTGTGTGTGTGTGTGTGTGTCTGTGTGTATGTGTGTTCATTACCAATAGATTCCGAAATGGCTGAACCGATTTTCTTGAAAATTTACACAGTTGTACTATAAGCATCTGCGAGTGTTCTTAGCTATGTTTTGTGTCAAGGTACCCCCGATAAATATTGAAAATCGATAATTGAAAAAATCGGGTTATAGAAGGAGTTGTCCAATTTTAATCAAATTTGATACACTCATAGACAAAGATATAAGAAACGATATTCAGAAGTTTCAAGGTTGCAGTTCTTATGATAGTGCTGAAAATTGATAATATATATATATAGATAAGGCAAGATATTTGTATGTGTGTCTGTTTATCTGCCTGTATGTCTGTATTTTTTCAGCCCTTTTATTTTAGTTTTTGCTTCAGGTTTGGCTCTAAGTAGGTTTAATTGTAGTTCTTATCCTCAACAATGATACCATTTACTCAGAGGACTTATTTAGCCTTCAAAATTCAGTTTACGACAAAAAAAACTTATTTGATAACGATACCAGGAAATCAAAATCTGGCTTACATCCATTCATTTTTCTTTCAGTCTATGGTTTCGCTTTAACTGGAAACAACTATTGCTTTTTAGTCTTTCGTGCCAATGTCCAAAGAGTCTGAGCTCCTGGACCATGGATCAGTTTCAAAGCTTTCATTATATCCGAGTAACACCGGGCTATACTGCTAGTATATATATATATATATATATATGTATATATATATATATAATATTTTGAACTCTGTCAAAACTGAAAAGTGAGGATTGGGCAGCTTCAGCCCAGATACAACAGCTATTCTTCATTTTTAGTCTTATCTGACACTTGCAAAGATAAAACATAGCAGAAGTTAGGTACTTTCTAGATTGGTATGAAGAGCTATTTTTTGCAGCATCTTTAGTGTTGGAAAGTATTAGTCTTCGACTTCATCCTACTACTGTAATTTTTCCCCTCCCCCACTATGCCTTTTTTATAAATACTTTCACTGTAATTGTCATGTAGTTATCTCCCTTTAACTCAACTCTCTAAAGCCAGGTATTGAACTCACAACTCTTTGGGTGAAGTCACTGGAACTAACCAATGCCCATATCCACTATGGTACCTAGAATTTTTAATTTGAGTGCAATCCCAGACAGGCATTCAGATATCATCAATTTACACTTGAGTTGGTTAAATATAACTGTAAATTCTATGATAACAGTTTCTTTTGTCACATTTCCTAACTTGTGGGACTCTATTCTGGCTCCATGTTTTTTAGCCAACTTTAATCTTAAAAAATTTAAATGCAATGTCAATCAGCATCTACTGCTGTTCTTCTGATTACTCTTTTTATTCTCATACATTAGTAATGTTTCTGTTTCTAATTCTTTCGCACTCAGTAACCCCTTGTGTCTTAGTGGCTTTACTGTCTTGCAAGGGATGAACTCTATTAAAAAAAAATTGTCTTACTTGAAGTGTGGGGTGAACTTGAGACATGACTGAAGGAAGAATGCCTGGACCATCTATTCTTTGTCTAGGTTTTAAAAATGAAGCACAATTAGGTGTCTGAACAGGATGATGATCTTAAACATACTGCTAATGCAATGACATCTTTGTTTGTAAATAAACTAATTGAAGTGGCCTAGTTAATTATGTGACCAAAACTCAAATGAAAGTTTGTGTCCATCAGCCTAGTAATTTGAATGAACTGAAGAAAATCTCTCATCAAGAATGGTAAAAATGTTAGCTGAACAGTGTTCAAAGTTAACAGCATTTGATAAGTAACCAAAATTTGACATTATAAATAAGAGCTATTCAGCTCTGTTTGATTAAAGTTTCTGTTGAATATGTTTTTGTCTCTCCCCATCTTTTTTAAAAATGTATTTATATAAATGTATTTGTTGAAATCTTTTCTCATATTTAGTTTTCTAAAGAGGAAACCGATATAAAGTTGTTTTTATGGCATGCATTGGATACTTATTTTCCCCATTGTCTCTACAGAATACGTTTTATGTCTGAAAAGATGAAGTGAATATAACGTGAATAATTAAAAAAAAATGATCATGTAATATTTTGTTACAAGTTATTCTATCAGAAAACAAATGCAAAATATTAATTTCAGAGGCATGCTGTAAGAAAAAGAAAAGGTAAATTTTGGTTCTACTCACAGAGGAATTTGTCATAACTCACTCTTGATTATTGTTGGTCTTGGCTACAAAAGAATGAAAATTACCATATTAACATTAGCAATTAAAAGTAGAATTTGTTGTTTGACAATTTTGTTAAATAAAATTACTTTGTGACGCTTAACCTGTATATGAGACATTGAAAATCAAGATGGAAGAAATTTTAATGGTCAGTAATTAATATAATATGTATTGACTGAATCACCTGACTATCCATATGATTTAAATGCACTGTTAGTTATTTTACTATAGAGATGAAATAAATCAGGAAGAAATGAATTGTCTATGGTTAAATACTATTGCAAACATTAATGATAGAATTAGGAAATCATATAATAATTCTGTTTGTTCATTCCTTTGTTAGTTACTTAGTTCCTCCGTCCGTTATACTTACTCTCTTCACGAGCTTTTCCTTCCCCTTTATCTTTTTATAATCTATAAACGCTACTCTCCTCAACCTTTCTCTCACCTTTGCCAAATAGAAGAGTAGTGAAGAATGAGAGTAGGAGGAGAGAGCCTATAGCATTACCTTATCAGTAGCAGCTTAAGCTAGTGATTGTAACAGTAATTGTGTGTGTGTACTGTACAATATAGTAAAAATAGGTAGGTTTGTTGTCATATCCTGCAACTTAATAATGAAATTTCTGGTCTCTACACCCTTGGCCATTACTCACCTGGTCTTTTCTGTTTACAATGGACACAGGAGCTATGATTTTTCAGTAATAACAAAAATATTTTCTCTTTCAAAATCTCTCACAAAATAGCGTACAGTATTTTGGTTTTGGTCTGTGCATACGCTGCTTATTATAATATAAGATTACAGTAAAGTAGCTTCTATGGACATTAATTTTATTAAAATATTTATAAAATATTTTAATAAAATTACACTCTGTTTTATCATTATTTTATTATTCAATACGTTTATGTTTGAAGACAGTACTATCATTTCAATACGTATTATTATTATGTATTATTATTATGTATTATTTATTATTATGTATTATTATTATGTATTATTATTATGTATTATTCAATACGTTTATGTTTGAAGACAGTACTATCATTTCAATACGTATTATTATTATGTATTATTATTTTGTATTATTATGTATTATTATTATGTATTATTTATTATTATGTATTATTATTATGTATTATTATTATGCATTATTCAATACGTTTATGTTTGAAGACAGTACTATCATTTGTAGTATAACAAAGTAAAATTTTCCAGGAAATCATCATTATCCTTCTGTGGAAATTCCACGGTTTCCACTAGTTATATATAATTGAAATAGAACTAGGAAATTATATATAATTCAAATTTAACATAGAAATGTACAGAAAAAAGACAAAATAGCTTGTTAATAATCAGGGATTCATGTAAACATTATTGATATAGTAGAGAATTACTGCTAAAATTAAGAAATTATATATATATGTATATATATATATATATATATATATATATATATATATATATAATCTGTAAATTCAGATAAAACTTAGTGGGGAAATAGCCATTTTCAACATGTCATTTTAAGGCATGCATTCTTTGACCCCTTATAAACTTTCTTTGAGGGCATTTGTGTGTAAGTCAATATCACAAACCAAATAGGAATTGAAACTCAGCTCTTTGATTAATAATTGTGAGCCATTATTTATTACATCTATGTTTACAGCACCTAGTATCCTCAAACCTCAACTTGAACTTTAATATATAATCTATTGCTAAAGATCTTGAAAAAAATGGTCAGCTTATTCTATCATGCTATGATGTATATGCTTCTTCTTTTCAAGAGTCATATTAGACTAAAAAATAGAAAACTTCTGCTATATCCATAATGGAGCTGCTTAATCCTCTCTTTCTAGTCTTGACTGAGTTCAAAATCATTTACACAGTTTTTAAGGGATTACTTATTTTCTGCTCTGCAGCCTCATTGCATCACAAGCCTGACATTACACTATTGCTATTTCCATGGCAAATGTTCAAATAGTATCCATTATTTAGTTCTACCAGTTCAGAATTTACAGCTCAGACACCCCAAGTATCTCCATGAAGTCAATATATATACACCCTCATTTTTTATGTATTTTAATTGTAGGGAAGCAGTTCAATTTTGACAGAATTGTTACTTTGTGGAACAGACTTACATGTGGATGCATCTCCAGAGACTACAAGTTTAACTTAAATCAAGGGTGAGTTATCTATTCTTCTTATCATAATCTTCACTTCCTACCACCTCCTTCTTTTACATCCATATTTCACAGATCATTCAGCAACCCTCTACTTTGAGTGGCTTTTGAGCTTTGTACTGGATGAATTTTAATATAAAAAAACTTGAAGAGACCCTGATATACTGGGTGTAAATGATAAATTGGCAGTAATTTCAATCTGCAATTTAAGTTTTTTAAAGCGGCATTATCAATCTGGAATGTTAGTTGCTGTACTCTTTAGAGTCTGAAGTCCAAATTAGCCACCTAAAAATACTAACAAAATGAGTTCCAGTGTAGAATTTAACCATAGAATGGTTATTGCTGAATTGTTCCGCACCTGGCATAAGACGTCTGACATTATCAGAGACACTGGCTATGCTGCTAGGACTGTTTATTGTGTTGTAGCAAAAACTTAAGGGAAGGTAAAGGCATGCAAAGGAAGGCTCACAGTTCGAGAAGTGATAAAATCCGCACCAGAAGGTTACTCAGTGGCTTGAAATGATCCACTGCAGCAAATCCATCACAGTCAATGACTGACCTGGCGAAAAAGCGGAATGTGACCAAAATGACCATTTCTAATGCAGTAAGGAAAGATCTTGGGATGAAGTCATATTGCAGATGACATCATAACATTCTTACAGTGAAATCTAAGACCATTTGTAAAGAGAGAAGCTCCTTGTTACTCAATCACCTGAAACACCATGGTGGTACCGTTCGCATTTTTGTGGACAAGAAAAAGTTTGTGGTATACAAAGTCACCAACCACAGAAACTCAAGAGTTATTGCCATTGACCCTTCTTGTTTTCCTCCAGTCATGCAGAATAAACACCCTGCCTCTGTCATGGTGTTTGGAGTTGTTACCAGCGATAGGAAAATCATGCCCCCTCACTTCATTGAAGTGGGTCTGAAGATCAATATGGCGGAATATCTGAAGATTCTGGAGGAAGTTCTCTTACCCTGGATTAAGAAGAACTATGATCCCAACAAAGTGATGTTCATCCAGGACTTTGCACCTGCACATGGGTCAAAAACAGTGCAGACCTTCTTGAAGAGAGAGTTGCTGCTTTTTGTGCCCTCAAATATCTGGCCCTCTAGTTCACCAGATTTGAACCCCTGCAAGTATTGGTTATGGGGCAACGTTGAGAAAGTCTCTAATACTTGCCCCCATAACAGTGTGGCCTCCCTGAAGACCTCCATAAGGCAAGCATTCCAAACTATCAAGAAAGAGTCAGCTGTCAAGGCCTGCTGTGCTTTTAGGGCTCACATTCAGCAAGTTGTGGACGCAGAAGGTGGACGCATAGAATAAAATGTTTGTATTTAATAAAACAGTTAAATAAACATACACAAATCTTAAATGTCTTTGAATGTTTCTTCTTTATCAAGGCTTAAAGTCTGAGATCTCAAACTGCCAATTTATTGTTTACACCCTGTAGTTCTATGAATGTGTAGTGAGAATATTATGGATAGAGCATGTTACAAATGAAGAAATAGGAACTATATATTACATTGAGAAAATAGCTGAAATTATTGGGATTCATAAAAATGAAAGAAAGCTTAGAGAATTTAATAACCACATCACACATAGTAGGCAAGTGAAGCAGGCAGAAATTGTAACCTACTTAACAAATTTGAGTAAATTGATTGCATAACAAGTAATGCAGAAGATAAAAAGTCCTACTGAAGGCAACAGCAGATAAGGAGCTGTGAAGAACCATGATTGCTCATGTCATTAAGTGACATAGCATAGAGAGAAATTTTGTAATGAAAGCAACTCAAGTTAGGTAAAAGTTTTACTGAGAATTGACAATTATAGATTGTCTTCTTTTGTAACAAGCAATTTTATTGAAAACTAAAGCAGACAGCTATAATGTTCAAAGCAGTTGAGTACAAATATGGTCAGTACAAGAAATCACTAAATATGAGAAATAGAATTTGCCTGGTTCTATGTTAATTTGCCTGGTTCTTTGTTAATATACACAAAAAGGCATTAGGAAGTGTCAGTCAGTTTAGTGGCATACGTGAAACACGCTTGGGTGATCATGTCTCGAAAGAGACATGACTGACTGGGCAGAATATTATCCCGCAGTAGGTTGCCATTGCTTTCTGTGGTAGACTGCTTGCCAGCCATGGCTATAAAACCCAATCTGTCCTGTTATTTAACCCATAACTGGAGGGAAGAGACGGATTAATACCTTTCTCAAGGGTATTTGCGCGTAAGTGAATGCAATGAATTCAACTGGAATTTGAACTCGGGTCCCTGATTTCTCATTCCAAATCGATATCTATTGTATCACAATGCACATCCAGTATTTTTCTAATACTTCTTTCAAAATAATTGGTAAAAATGAGAAGATTAAGACTTTATATTGATTATCTACAAAGGGGAGAATTTGTTGTACATAATATAGATGTGAAATGAGTAAACTAATAAAATAGTTTCATGTTTGAATATCAGTTTCTTCATGAAATAAAGAAGTCATGGATTTAAAAAATACAATATTATTTGACATAGAAATTTAAATACACATTGACAGAAGAAAAAGTGGCTTCCAAAAGCAAAAACAAAATATTAAAAAACAGAAAGATTTAATTAGAAACAAAAGAATGGGTCCTGAAGCATTAATTGATATCAATCCCTCTCTATGGCAATGAATGCTAAACAATGAAGAGGAAATTGATGGCAAAAGGATATGTGGTTCTACAGAAGGATGCTAAGAAAAATATATGAGTAACAAAATGTTTCAAGGAGAATGGAAACAAAATGAACACTTGTACTTAGTATTAGAAAGTGACAGTTAAAATTTCTGTGACAAACAATGAGGCAAAAGCTCTTAGAGTATTTGACACTTACAAGACAAATTGAAGGGAAAAGAGACAGAGCAATACAGAGAGACAGAGAGAAGCTAGGACAGAGAAAAACCTACCTCATGACCATGTGTAGACAGATGATAAAATGGGAACTAAGAGGGATAGTTTTTTTTTTTTTTTTATAATCATATCACCCCAAGCAAGGCATTTTACTGCTACTGTTGTGCAGGGGGTTAAGAAAGTTATGAGAAAGTGTGACAGGTTATAGGGGGTGTCAGAAAGTGAGTAAGAGAAGGCTGAGAATACTGATGAGAGTGGAGTGGATGGAGAAAGGAGCATAAGAAAGAGGATGCAGGTTAATGACATAGGAGATGACTATTTACTTTACATTTTAATTCTTGGAGATTGTAGCTGTCGAGGAAGCAAGTAAATGGAAGGGAATTCCACAGGCAGAAAGTGTGAGAAAAGAAGCTGATGGAGTAGAATTTGCATTTACATTTTATTGATTTCACAGTAAAAGGGTGGGACCTAGTTGCTAATCTTGTGGCTGGAGTAAATTCATATTTTGGGGGCAACAGTGAGCTAAGTTCATCAAAGTTAGAAGACAAACATAACTTAGAGCTACAAAGAAGAGAAAGATGTGAAAAACTATCCTTGTGCATCTTCTGAGGGCTATGACACATAAAAGAAAATTAGTAAACATGGGCCTTTGTGCCCAAAAAAAACATGGAATGTCAAAAGGACAAATTTTCTATTGACACTGCTATTATTTTAATTACATTTACTCCTCAACAATATTTATTGTTTTAAAAAATCTAACCTTATAAAAGCAAGATGAATAGAATAATTAAGGAACAGCTATAAAAAAGTATCTTTAATCTAACATGTTTTGCTTTAACAAGCTTCCTCAGAGACTTTTTAAAGACAAATAATTTTAAAATTTAAAAATTTTTTTAAAAATCCTAAAAGACAGTATATTGATTGAGGCTTGATTCATTGGTTAGATATGTGTCATGTGTAATAAAGCAATAGAAGAACTTTTTTTAAATGTAGAAAGACTTATGCTTGTTTATATATGTGTGCCATGTGTAATAAAAGCAAAAGATGTTTATTTAAATATAAGTGTATGTATGCAAAAATAATGCGTATGTGAAGTGTATTTAGACTATAAACAAATTAAGTGTGTTTAAGTTGGTAATGTTAGTATATGTGTAAATGACCAAACAAAACACATTACCATTCAAAATTGTAGCAAAATAATGTATACAAGTATCAAGTGATGGACAATTTTGTTTTCTAAATAAAATATGTGTATGAGAAAATCATGTATGAATGTGAGTGTTCATGAGTCAGTAAAGTTAGTATGTGTGTGAACAATGAAATGCATTTCTTTTTAAAACTGGAGGGAAATAATGTATACAAGTATTAAGCAAACTTTTTATAGATAAATAAGTAATTTTTTGAAAATAGAAAATAAAAATATAAAAGCCAAATTATACATTTCCTTTATTGAGAATTGATAACAAACATAATAAACACTATTTATTGTTTGTCTAAATTTCTGAGCTGAGGTAGTATTTATATTATTTACATTATTTGGACTATTGTCCACATCTTTGTTGCCATTTGTATGATGTTTCAGCAGTTGCACACTCTGGCATTCTTCAGGTGCAAGGAATTTTGAATTGTACACTTTATTACAATCACTGAAGTATATCATTTTCATTATTTGCATAGAGCCTCTTCTGGTAGTCATGAGTTATCTCACAACTTTTTGGGTGAAGTCACAGGAACTAACCAACAATGACTGAAATGGCATACAAATGGTAACAAGGATGAGGACAGTAGTCGAAATAATGTAAATACTCACTCTTTATTATTATTTTTTTGCGGGAAATGTTTAGCAAAACATTGGCTAATGCCAATCGTCTCAAATTTTATAAAATGGTAAATAATAAGGATTTTATGATATTTGGTTCACATATTTAAATAATTTAGTAAATGTTTATAAATTAATAAATAAAATAATGAAAAAAAACTCTCTTTTTGACACTATTTTCTTGCTTATTTTGTATTAACTGTCTATTTAGTTAACTCAGAAATCACAGTAATTAGAACTGCTAAACTGCAAGGCAGGAATGAGTTCACAGCCCAGATTAACCTTCTCTCACAATATCTCAGGGTAAAGTTTAGCTTAGTATAGAATAACCCCCAGGTTATATTTGGAGCTAGCCTACTCATTATCTTGGAGATATAAAATATCCTAGTCCAAACTATACACACCTAGACCAGTTTATAACTTCTTTTACTGTTACTATCAACAACTATTTTTCTTAAATCAATTGTTATGTAATGGTTTCAGTCTACAAACTGATAATAATTGCTGAGGTGAACATATTTAGCATAATCAGATAGCCTTGTTTCTAAAATAGAACTAATCTCATTCAATTAATACAGCTGTTGGGTAAAAGTATGTCTAATAATGTGGAAACCAAGCAACTGAAATAAAATTGAGGGCTTAAAATGAACACAAAAATTATCTGCAGACATGTGACACAGTGTAATTCATACTATAATCTGGTGGTTCTCAACCATTTTTTTAACCCATGAACCACTTTTACTCAGAAACTTTTTTGGTGGACCCTATAACCATTTGATAAAAGCTTATTTTATTTTTATGAATAGATAAGTTTGAGAATTGAATTTTAGAAATAATAAATGTATATGCATTATTTTGAAGTAAAACTAATTTGATGAAAATAAACTTGTATTTAACAACTAAATTCTTTGAAACATTTTTGTACATTTGTAAAATAGCTCATAATAAACCATTTTAAAATGTTTTATATTCAAGACAACTGATAGAGTAAGAGGGATGCTAACTTACATGGCTTCATTTTGTCTTCTGCTAATTTTACAGTTGTTTTACTATTTTTAGTATTTTACTATTTTTAGTATTTTACTATTTTTAGTATTTTAATATAGTATAGATTACTGTAGAAATTTCAGTTCTCAGTTGTAACAACTGTTTTGAAGTGAAATTGCTCTATGGACCACTAAAATATTACCGTGAATTCCAAGTAAAGTTACAGGGAGCTTGGTTGAGAATTACCGGTATAATCAATGATCATGTGTGGATAGGGAACCTAGCAGTGGTGTAATGGTTAGCAAGCTTGTCTCGCTTGAATCATTACCATTGAGTAGTAAGTTCAGTCCTCACAGGGTGTCCCTTACTTTCGGCTGTGTGTCATGTCTAAGCTATGCTTAGAAAATCACTTCCCTCGAGGTTAAGCACAGGGCTAACAACCCTGCCCCATAAAAAACAGTTTGTTACAGAAACAGCAAAAATGCTGCCCCTACACACTATTGGGCGTGATGAATTTTGAATGTGTGGATATAATAATATACATCTTAATATATGGGAAAAAGAGGGAGTATATTCTGGCCTCTTCCAACCCATTTTATACCTGTCCTCGTCTCATTTTAGATCACTGGAACAGTTTGTGCTCAATTAGAAAATTAAAAACAAAATTTTACATAGAAGAAAACATTTATTAGTCAGATTCATAGTCCCCATTGTTTTTTAACAACTGTCTCACATCATTCTACAAGCTTGTTGAAGTCATTTTTGTAGAAACTTTGTATTTTTTTTCTTTGAAGAAGATTGTGAGGTAGGTTTTGACTGACTATACAGTCAAATTTTTTCTCATTTAAATTTTCTGTGTAAACTGGAACAAATGAAAATCTAAAAGAATCCAAGTCAGGAGAATACTGTGGGTGCCAGAGGGTTTCTGCTTTCAACTCTTTAAGATTCTGCAATATTTGCTTTGTAACACGCAGTCTGTGTGTGATGGAAAATGGAACTTTGCCAAAATCATCCGTTTTTCTTAAATAACCACAATGAGATTGATGAATTGATTGCAATACTCCTTTGCACATATTGTTTCATGGGCTGGAAGAATCTGAAAGTGAATTATCCTTTTGCAATCCTAACAGCTAGAGAGCAACACATTCATAGAATGCAAGCCCACTTTAGCCATTAGTTTTGCACATTCACAAGCTTGTTTTCAGCTCTTTTTGTATACATGTTATCATCAATGATCCATTTTTTATTACCTGTGACAATATATATAGGACTGATATTATATAACAGTTCAGTACTCTTTTCTTTGTTTCAGATGAAATTTTCCTTTTTCTTAATACTTTGCTTAGCTTTTGGAGGTACATTTGCGATCTAAATATGTCTTCTTATTCCATTCTGGTGAAACCTTCTCCAAATATTTAAAATTCTTGTATTTTTTTTATTTTGGTATCTCTAATATGTAACTGCATGTTAAGCTGTTTCTTTTGCTAACAACCATATATCCTATCTTCTTGCAATTGATAATAGTCCTTTCTCTAGTATTCCTCCACTACCTTCTGTAGAAATTCTTGTATTCTTTTTCTGTCTGTTACCAACACTGTGTCATCTGTATATCTTATGTTGATAAGATTGTGAACACCAATAATGAAGCCTGTTGAGACTTCTAATTCTCTCAGGATTACCTCACTGTATCTTCTTCTTCTATGTGCCCTGTCCCTTCAGGACGTAGGCGATCATGGTTCTCCACATCTCCCTATCCCTTGTGGCTCTTAGTATGTTTGCTCCTCTTGCTCCTTGCAACCCCCGTTCCGTCATCCACCTGATCAGACCCTGCAAATATGTTATCCTCTGCCTTCCTCTGTCTCTCCTTCCTTCTATCTGACCAGTCAGTATCAAGTTCTCCAGGCTCTCCTTCCTCATTGCATGTCCCAGGAACTTCAGTTGTCACTTCCTGATGCTCAGCATCAATTTCCTTTTTGTTGCCATTCTTTCCAATACCTCATTGTTGCTTGCATGCTCAGTCCACGATATCCGTAGCATCCTTCTGTAGAACCACATTTCAGCTGCTTCAAGTTTTCCCTTCATCTTTGTTGATATTGTCCAACATTCACTCCCATATTGAAGAACTGACATCATGTAGCAGTCTAGCACTCTTTTCTTCGTTTCTATTGAGATTTTCCTGTGTGTTAGTATTTTGCTCATCTTCTGGAATGCGTCCTTTGCCATGCCAATTCGCCTTCGGATCTCTGTGTCGCACTTTCCATCTTCTGTTAGAACACTTCCTAGGTACTTAAATTTTTGTACTTGCTTGATTCTGTTATCCCTCACCTGTATTTGGCATTTTGGGTTGTGTCTTTTGCTGATGACCATGCACTCAGTTTTCTTAAAGTTTATTTGTAGTCCCTTCTTGTCACTCTCCACTGCTACTTTCTTTATGAGGTCTTGTAGTTTCCTTTCTGTGTCCGCAATCAGCACCTCACTGTATAGGTTGAGTAAATATAGTGAGAAGACATATATTTGTCAAGTATTGTTTGTAAAATTTGAACAAAGAATCCCTTATTTACAAAAACAGTTCTAACTCAAAATTTGAAATCTAGATAGTTCAATATGAAAATAAGGAAAAGACAGATAACAGGTAAATGTTTTTGAATTGTTTCATGCTAGATTTTATGGTGAAAAATTTTCATATTGAATTTGCTTCTTATCTTAGACATATTATGTTTTCTTTACATTGTAAAAATTGCAAAATGTACATGCAAAAATAGTGACTCTTGAAGGTGAAAACATTATATTAGTTGGCTTTGAATTTATTCCTTGTATTTATTCCTTGTCTTTGTGTTTTTCTTTTTTTTTTCTTTCCTCTCATTCTATCAGGATTAAAATTATGAATAAAATGTCCAAAGTAATGTTTTTTCTTTATTTTGTTCAAATACTTTTGGCATTACCAAAAATATGTCTACTATAGTGACTGAGATAGTGAAAAGTATTTAAAAAGTTTAAAAAAACTGAATTTGGGACACTTTATTCATAATTCCAGTCCCAATGTACAATATCTCATTCAGTAAATAGAAAAATATAATAAAAAATTAAATAGAGTTTTCAGTTGACATATACAAAACTTGTTTGGATATATATATATATATATATATACTTTCAATTTACTATGAAATAACATGTCTGCCTTAATTTTTCTTATATATATATATATATATATATATATATATATATATCAGCATGCAGTGTGGGTATAGAATCCAAAGGAGTATCCTGTACATACAGTGGTAGGATAACTCTCTAAGAGAGCTCTAAACATATATGCATATACATACATATAGAGCGAATATAAGAAAAATTAAAGCAGACACATTATTTCACGTTGAATCGGAAGTTTAGGCCTATTTCAGACGAACCATTATCAGCTTCTGTCTTTAATTTACAAAGGTTTTACACGAATATATATATATATATATATATATATATATATATATATATTTTCTAAACATATGTTGTTAAATATAAGAGACAATGAATGTCTATTATGTTTAATCATGAGCCGTTCTAAACGTCGTATTTTTGCTTTAATTTCAGTTGAAAATAAAGACAAAAATTCTCCAACATTTGGATAATTATTTATTGATTTTCTTCTAACCTTTCGGCTCACATGAACCATCTTCAGAGAGGTTGTTTAAACTGAAATATTATAACATCCACCATCACTGATGATTTTATTTTGTGTTGACATAAAACTTCACTTGGCAACGGCAATAGTTACCAAAAATAATAAACGCAGTTCTTAAATTTGCGATGCGGTTTTATGATGTCGCACCACGTGATAGCGCGAAATGACAACAAAACCATGTAGTCAAATGCAATGTAATATGTTATTTCCGGTTTTAAAGTTGATTTTATTGAGTGTTGGTTGTTTAGATCTGATGTACATGGCCTCCAATATCTTTATAAATTATAAATATATTATAAAAAGTTTAAAACAATTAACCTCATAGTCTATAATAACCCAACAAGCAGTAAACTAAATTCTCTACAAAAAACCAATGTAGTGTACCAATTTACATACCCATTCAGAGATTGCATCTCTGATACTAATAAAAAACCTAGTACATATATTGGTTTTACTACAACCACGCCCTCTCATAGATTACATGTCATCTTTCTGATCAGAGTACTATTAAACAACATTTCTCTGAAAAACATAAACATGTAGGTAATATCAGAGAGATTTTGGTCGACAATACAGTGATCCTTACTCATACACACAGTAAGAGGAACCTGCAGATATTGGAGGCCATGTACATTAGATCTAAACAACCAACACTCAATAAAATCAACTTTAAAACAGGAAAACATATTACATTGCATTTGACTACATGGTTTTGTTGTCATTTCGCGCTATCACGCGGTGTGACATCATAAAACCGCGTCGCAAATTTAAGAACTGCGTTTATTATTTTTGGTAACTGTTGCCGTTGCCAAGTGAAGTTTTATGTCAACACAAAATAAAATCATCAGTGATGGTGGATGTTATAATATTTCAGTTTAAACAACCTCTCTGAAGATGGCTCATGTGAGCCAAAAGCTTAGAAGAAAATCAATAAATAATTATCCAAATGTTGGAGAATTTTTGTCTTTATTTTCAACTGAAATTAAAGTAAAAATCCGACATTTAGAATGGCTCATGATTAAACATAATAGACATTCATTGTCTCTTATATTTAACAACATATCTTTAGAAAATTACTTGCTGCTTCGATATACTAAATATATATATATGCTTGTGTGTGTGTTAAATTGTAATGATGCTTAGTGCTAAATAGCTTTTTTTTGGTAATTTACTAATAGAAAGGCATTTTAGGCAAGCAGATCTTTTGTCATAAAGTGCTCAATATCAAGATAGATATAGATTGTTAATAGAATTAATGTGGAGAGGTTTTTCACTTAAATGAGAATTGTTGCTTCAGAGATTTTGTTTTTTCAGCAAAAACTCTGAAGAGTGAAGACATCACTAATGCCTTCATGAAACTTAGAAGTCTGCATGACTGAAACCTCTTCTAAGTTAAGTGAAAAAGCCCTCCAAATTAAATATATAACTATGTATTTGCACAGCAATCCTTTTATACAAGTTTCAATAAATACAATTAGCAACATACTGACTTAAGCGCTTTATTTGCTTTTTTTGTGTTTTTATATTATTATATATATAAAAATTGCCTCATGTTTTGCATGTACACGTGATTTCAGCTATACTTTTAGCCATTATCAAGAATGATTTTATTTTTAATTTTAACTGAAAAGAAAAGGATTAAATTATAAGAACACAGGGAAAATTAAATAAAAATTTGATTACAGTACATTTTCAGTCATATTTAATGAAACGTGTAAGTATATATATATAATGTTTCATATATTTTTAGCTATTATCAATTATATATATATATATAATTGATAATGGCTAATGGTATAGTTAAAAACACTCTGAAAAAGAAATCATTTTTTGGACAATTCTTATGTAATTTGAGTTCTGAAAAAAAAGCATAAGAACACACAAGAAAATTATATAAAAATTTTAATGATAACACCTTGTCTGTCATTTCAATGAAACCTGTATAAAAGAGAGAGATTGCTGCCCAAATACAAAATATATATATATAATATATATATAAATATATGTCCACCACTCTGCTAGTACACCAGTCTATCTTTCATTTATTTATATAAAGTAGACATTCGAAAATCAATACAAAAAGGTCTTTTGTGATATTTTTATAATTCAAGGATCCAAAAAACATACATACTTGAGCCAGACCAATAATGTGAATTTATAAGTTGAGTTTTAAAAAATATTTTTTAACTGAATTTTGTTTTTATTGTGTTGCTTGTAATGACACATTCGTCTTTTTAAAAAAAAATGATGCTAATAATTTAACAATTGTGAAAAACACATCATGAGATTGTATTTGTGGTGTTTTATAAATTTATACTTTAGAATTAGGATGTATTTACAGGGATAATGCTGGTTTGTGTTTATAATGTTTTTACCTGGCATTCATTAGCAATGATATTATCTCATTTGTCTGGTTATTGGTTGATTTGGCATGTCATCTCTTGTTGGATTTTTTAATATTGAATATGTTATGAGGCTCCTACTGCTGATGGAACCCACTGCTCAGTAGTAATGGTTAACCAGATTGTACTTGTTAACTGATACTTCATGGTAAGTGTTATGTCGTGAGTAAGAATAAATAACTCAACAACAGGAATAGGTTAATTGTTGTATTCCGTGAAAATAGTATTTACAAAGGTTATTAGTATCCAATACAAGAATAAGGGTTAATCAAACTCAACCGTTATAAGATGTAGTATGAGTAATGGGTACTTCCGGGTCGTCACCGAAAGTCTACGACTGACTTGTCGATCGGCTGCTCGGCACACTCTCCTACGTAGATGCCACCATTACTTTATATAGTAATGGAATTGTCCATTATAGCCGAATAGGCGTGGGCGTCCCAACAGTAAGGCAACTGAAATTGATTTTACTGTGAAAAATCATTCATTGCAAGTGATTTGACTATAAAAATTCAATACTCTGTTGCATCTATTGGTTTTAGTATTACTTTTTTTTTTTTAGTCTTCACCTCAAGCAAGTCAGAACTGCCACTGGTGTGCAGGGGTTTACAGAAGAGGTGAGTGATGAGAAAGGGGAACAGGTTACAGGGGAGTCAGAAATTGATGAAAATACTGGTGTGAAGAGGGCTGCATAAAATTAGAGTGGAAAGGAAGAACAACTTGATACAAGAGTTGTCATGGAAAGGATGTGAGTCAAGAAGATAAGAGATGGCAATTGCATTTAAAATCTTGGTGATTGTAGCTTTCAGGGAAGCAAGTATATAGAAGGTGTAGAAGTCAAATAACTTACTTTTCCACCTTCTTTTGTCTCCCTGTAGGAAGGTGAGCATTCAAGAGTGTGGATATTGTGCTGAATATTTATGGAGCTCAATATATTCACTGAAATTATCAGCCAATCAATGCTTACAGAATGGACTTGCATGTAACAGAATGGAATCTCCCAAGTTATTATTTCAACCACCTACTAATTTGCCCTGGTGGTTTCTTGGTCAGTCACACCCAACTTTTACAGTGTTACTGATCGGTTCTCGGGCTCTTGGCTAAGATCAGAGTTCCGTTTCTACATTGTTGGTTTGGAAAATGTTTGTTTGGTGATCGTTTTTTGTTGGCGTTCAGTTTCGTGGAGAGCTAAAGTCGCGGAAAGTGGATCGTGTGCCTCCGTCTGAAGGCGATTATGATGGAGGCTCAAATTGAGCTCGGGTCGCCAGTCCCCTCCAACGAGACATGGAGCGGAAAGGAAAATGAATGGCACGTTAGCCACTCACAAAAGCACGAGTCCGAAGCCGTACCGATGACGGCAGAAGAGCGAGAGAAGTTCGGCACTCCCGTTTCGAAGGCCTCGAACAGGCCGGAATCGCCCGTTCCTTCCTCATCTGGGTGGAAGGGCGGGAACGTGAGAAAGGGAGAAGACTACTATAGTGGTCTTAGACAAAAGTATGACCAATACATCCAAGGGACGGACTTGTTGTCGGTTCCGGAAGTGGTGGCGGCCATAGAGCCTAGGATTATCTCCCTGCTGACGAAAGACCCCAAAACACTCAAGTTTGTGGGAGTCAGCAGGGAAAACATTGAGGAGTCCATTAAGGCCCTGAAGATAAAGGCCAAGGCGGTGGCCAGAAGGAGCCATGCAATGTGGGACGTCCTGCTGGGGTCAGTTGAAGAAGCGAAGCAGTTAGCCGGAGCGTCTCTTACGACCAAAACGCTCAGCCTTCAAACTGAGTACATGGGGACCCGCAAGACCAAAATAACTTTGCATGGGGTCCCCATGGACATTTCCGAAGATCATGTGGACGCCTTCTTTTCAAAATATGGAAAGGTGGCGGAGGTGTCCTCAGTGGTGTCAAAAGCGGGCTTCATCACCGGCGACATGAACCTGCAGGTGACCGTGACTCGCAAAGAGTTCACCGATATCCCGAACATTCTCACCTGCAGGGGACGATCTATTTACGTGGTGGTGGAGGGCAGGAAGCCATTTTCTTGGGTCTGCGGGGCGTCGGACCACGTGGCCAAAGCGTGTCCGACAAAGAACCTGGCCCCAAAGGCCCAACCAACTCAACAGCAGGCAGCCAAAACGGCAGCAGCAGCAGCAGCATCAGAAGTAACCTCCAAAGATAAAGGAGACTGGCAGACGGCTGGGAGGAAGAAGACTAAAACTCCTCCACCACCGGAGAAACCTGTGTCACCTCCTCCGTCGCCAAAGGTGCCCGCACCACCTCCATCGCCCCCCAAGCAGGACGTCTCGAAGGGGAAGGCGACGAAATCCCCTCAGAAGAAACCCGAAGAGGAAAGGACTGAAGAGGAGATGGACGTGCAGCGGTCTGCATCTTTAAAGCGTGGCAGAGACGAGGAGATGGAAAGGCAAGACAACCCAAAGAGCCTGAGAAAGAGCAGAAGCGGGGAAAAGGCAGCATCAATCAAGGCGAAAAGTGTTTCGCTACCAGTGTCACCGGAGCGTCCTTCGTATGCGAACAAGGCAAAAAGCCTTCCCTCTTCCTCACAAAAACCTGCCCAGTCCCCGGCCTTTGAACTGACTCCTTTAACCCCCTCCCCTGCTACCTCTTCTCCCACTCCCAGACTTGTTAAGAAAAAGAAACCTTTTCCCCAGGGCGAAGAGCTACTAAAAGTTAACAAAAAAGACGTGGCAAAAGACTGGTCGGCCCAGAGGCGATCTTTACTCAAACCTTTGCTGAAGCTGACTTCGGTGGATGATAAGTCCACTGAAGACCCCACTAACTTCCCTGAGGCCCCCGGCGTGCTTACACTGATTCGCAACACGGGGGGTAACCTCAAGGTGTGGGACCACATTGAACAAGCCAGCAAGGTCTATAAAGAAAAGGGTATCGTGATGTACAGGAGTAGAACTCCTGAACTTATAAAAATGGAAAAGAATTGTGCTGGGAGGTTCCCCGTTCTTCTCCATCCATCTTTATATAGGGTAGTTAAACTAACCTACCCTACGGACGTCGGCGGGATTGTCCAAGACGGACGGATTACGTCCGATATTGGTACAGGGTCCCTTGGACAATCCGTCGGGGTCCCAACTGCTAGAGATTTTCAGCCGGTATGTGACCACGAGTAATTTTCTCCTTTTTCTAATTGCAGATCTAATCGATGTCTATCAAGTTAGCCAGTGTAAATGCGAAGGGCTTGAGGGATCGGGGTAAGGCAGCCCGCCTGCTTCGTGACCTCTTGTCTTTCGGTGTGGATGTGGCCGCGATCCAAGAGACTCACTTTGTTTGCGACGTCGATTCTTGTTTGCTGACTAACGACTTTGTCGTCTATTCAGCATATGGGAACCGGCAAGCCAGAGGTGTTTCTTTGCTGGTCAAGCGTACTCTGGACGCGGAGATCGACCTTGTCCATGTCGGTGCCGAGGGCCGGTTGATCGTGGCCGATGTTGCAGTGAAAAGCAAGAAGTTTCGTTTGGTTGCGGTTTATGCGCCCAATGATCAAGAGGAGCGTGTTGACTTTTTCCGTCTGTTGAAGCCCTTCCTGGTCGATTCCAAGCGACTAGTTCTAGTTGGGGACTGGAATGCCATCCTGGACCCCAAATTGGATAGAGGGTGGGGCTCTAGCGGGAGGAGTGGTGATCGTAGCCTGGTTGATCTGATTGACGAATTTGGTCTCGTCGATAGATACCGGGTCGATCATCCGGGCGGGAAAATGTGGACGTGGGCGAATAGTTGGCCTTCTACCAAGATGGTTTCCTATCTTGATAGAATGTTAGTGAGAGAGGCCAATATAGATTTCTTAGAATGCCCAACGTTCCACTGGTTAGGCTACACGGACCACAAAATGGTATGTGCCCGTGTGGTGTTAGAATTTAGGGCTAGAATGGCTGGCTACTGGAAGTTCAACCAGTCCTTACTGGACAGGCGGGACTTCCGGAACCAGCTGATTATCGTAGTTCAGCGGGCGTTAACTGGGGGAGTCATCGGGAATAGGTGGTGGGCTAGTCTTAAGGATAGGATTAGGTCTTTCACCACTGAATACATCCAACGGCTCAACCTAGATAAGGCTGCCAAGGTGAAGACGCTTAGATCTAATTTTTCCCGGGCGGAGGCTGGTGGGGATCCCCTAGAGATAGCCGTAGCTAGGGAGGCCCTGGAGCGGTCGACTAGCGATCGTTACATGGGTCAGGTAATTAGACATAAGTTAAGCAAGATGTCTTCCGAAGCTGTGAACATGGGCGCGGAACTGCGCAAGGAGGAAGTCCGTCAAGGTGGCGACCGGTACATCCGCGAGATACGAGACCCGGAGGGGCACACCCTTAGGTCGACTGATGACATGTGCGAGGCGTTTCGGCAGCATTTCAAACGCCGCTTCACCAAGGAGCCTGGTCTCCGTGACAAGGAGTTTCGCAGCTATTTGGCTGACTTTCCCCGGCTTTTGCCGGCTGAAGCGGCTAGTTGCGAGGGAGAGATTACGGAGGACGAAGTCTACGCGGCTTTGAAGAGTGTCGGCAGTGGCAAGTCGCCAGGTTTGGATGGTTTGCCCTATGAATTGCACTTGAGGCTGTCGCACATCTTTGTCCCTATCTTGACAGTTGTGTTCAACAACTGGTTCCGTAAGGGGTCCATCCCCAGTCGGTTCACCAGGGGTGTGGTCACGCTGTTGAGAAAAGGCAAGGATGTTGGGAGGGAATTAGACGGTTACAGGCCCATAACTCTGCTAAACACAGAGTTAAAGATTTTGGCCAAGATCCTGACGAATCGCTTGCAGCTAGTTGCCGAGTCTCTGTTGGGACCTGATCAGACTTGCGTTGTGAAGGGTCGAACAATTCAGAGCAACCTGCACTTGATCCGCACGATCCTAGAGGGTGTAAAAGACGACGATGAGGCCGCGCTGATCAATCTGGATCAGTCCAAGGCATTTGATAGGGTTGACCATGGCTACCTGGCGGCTGTCCTGCAGGCTGCCGGATTCGAAACCGACTTCTGCTGCTGGATTGGTCTCCTGTATCGCTCCCCCACGGCTGTGGTGCAGGTGAACGGAAAGCTGTCGAGCGCGTTTGCGCTGTCTAGGTCGGTTCGACAGGGTTGCCCGCTGTCGTCCTTGCTCTATGTTTTGCCGTTGGAGCCCCTCCTTCGCCGGCTTAGAGACAGGTCGTGCAGTCCGGCCCTATGTGGAATCGCTATCCCTGGTGGTGCTCGAGCCAGGGTTTCCGCATACGCCGATGACGTAACGACTTTTGTGTCCTCCCGCAGGGACATAAGAGCGGTACAGAAGGCGCTTGAACGGTACGAACAGGTGACAGGGGCCAAGATTAACCGCGACAAGTCTTCCGGCTTGCGGTTAGGCGCCTGGAAGGGGATTCCCCTCCCGGGGCCCTTCGACTGGACGGACGGACCGGTCAAAATCCTCGGAGTTTGGTTCGGTCCGGACTTGTAGTTGGAGAAGAATTGGTCTGATATACAGGCAAAGGTCGGCGCGTCGGTCAAAACTTGGCGTCGACGGAGTCTCTCCGTAAAGGGCCTGGCGGGGGCGTGTGCCGCTTACGTCTTCCCCATGGTCCTTTATCGGCTGTCTGTACTTCCACTTTGTGAGGAGCGTGAGGAGGCGATCGAGCGTCTGCTATTCTCCCTTCTGTGGAGAGGACGCAGACATCATGTCGACAAACGTGTCTGTTACCAACGTCCGTGTCAAGGGGGACTGGGAATGCCGCACTTGGCGAGCCACCGGCGCGCCTCGAGGTTGGCATTTCTCAGTCGTGTGTTAATGGAAGACTCGTTGCTTACGGGGGTAGTGAGGGACGCGTTTCCTAGCCTCACTATCACTCCCCCGGTCTCGTTGCGCTGCCGCAAGCTTTGAGAGGAACCGGCTTTCATCCGCGAGTGCCGGAGGGCCTTGTGGGCCATTCCACGGTCTAGTGACCTTTCTCGACCTAGGAGGCACTTCTATCGGGGATTAGTGGAGGGCGTCGCGAAGGATCGATTGAGGGAGAAGCTCGGCATGACGGAGGAGGAGTATCGCTCTCATTGGTCTTGGGCGCCAGGATCGGATTGGCTCAGCAACTCTGAGTTTTCTCTGACCTGGCGACTAGCTCGTAACGCCTTGTCTCTCAATGACATGCGTTTCATAATGGGCCTGGCGGATTTGCCAGATTGTGAACGTTGCAACCTTGGCTTAAAGGAGACGTCGGCGCACGCCTTCTTCCATTGTTCGCGTGTTCGCCCGTTGTGGGATCGTGTCGGCGAGTTGACTGCTCGCATCGCGCTGCGGGAACTTGTGTCCATTGATCGTGCATACACCTGCGATAATGTGTCGCCCCCGTACACCGGAGTGAAACGGATGGTGTTTCTGTCGCTTCTGGCCACGGCTCGAATGGTGATATGGACAACGCGTATGGAGGAAGTCTTGCGGGGTGGCCGTCTTTCGCATCAGGATCTAATCCGATATTTTGAGTACCAACTCAAAATGAAGATTAGAACTGATCGGAAACGGTTGCCACCGACAGAGTTCAGCAAAAGGTGGGTAAATGTGGCGAGCCTGGTTCGCGTGACTAGGGCTAGCCTGGATTTTCTCTTTTAGATCTGGTAGTCACATCGGGTTGGATTCCTCTGGAACCCTCCCCTTTGGTTAAGGTTAAGTCCCTTTTTGTGTACCTAGTTAATGTGAGTGAGTGTGATTCCTGGCCTGTTCCCCGGCTTTTGTCTTTGTTTATGGTCCAGTTCGAGATTCCCAGCTTCCGTTTATTTTTTTTTTTGTCCCGTTTCATCTCGTCTGAGCCAGTATTATATTTTCCCCAGTCCAATTACTTTTTGCCTCTCCACTCCCTGTAGAAAGAGAGTTTCTTGATTTCGTCCTCTGGGCGGAATACAGCAACCTCTTTGTTTTGAAGGTAGGTTGGGTCCAGCTAACACAATGTTTATGTTGTTATTTTGTTTGAAATTTTATTTGGGGTTTTGTGTCATGCCCCTCCCCCTTTGTCATTTCATGTCGAAAATTTTTATATATTTTTGCAATTTATTGTAAATATTGTACATTGTCAAATTTTTATGTACATTGTGGGGAATTTTTAGGTCCCCAGAATGCGTTGTCGTATTTTGGTGCATGGCAGTATGAGTGTTGATGGACAAGTTCTTTTGGTGATTGAGAAAAATTGTAGCGTGTGTCTGGGTCGCGAAAGAGATTAGCTAGGTATAAGATAGATTATTGAAGACCATCCTCTGTTTTGTTTCCCCCTCCCTTTTTGGCCGTGTGCCACAATTGTAATTTTGTTACAATAAATAAACAGTCAAACCCAACTTCTATTCTAGTTGAGTACTGGCTGTTTCTTCCACAAGATCTTTACAGAAGGGAATTTCACAGGTGGAAAGTGTGAGCCAAGAAGCTTAGGAGTAGAAGTTGCAGTTACATTTGATTAGTTTAACTGTAAAAGGGTGGGACCTAGCCACTAGCTTGAGTAAATTCATGCAGTGGGGTCATCAGGGAGCTATTTATTATATGCTGGTGTAAATAAAAACCATGACTCCCTGGATGTTGACAGAAGATAATGTAACAAAATTTTTTTTATATATGTGTGTTGTGGTGCAGTGGATATCGGCTCGGAACGAGAAATCGGGGAGCCGAGTTCGAATTCCAGTTGAATTCATTGCATTCACTTACGCGCAAATACCCTTGGGAAAGGTATTAATCTGTCTCTTCTCCCCAGTTATGGGTTAAATAACAGGACAGATTGGGTTCTATAGCCTTGGCTGGCAACCAGTCTACCACAGAAAGTAATGGCAACATACTATGGGATAATCTTCTGCCCAGTCAGTCATGTCTCTTTCAAGACATGATCCCCTAAGCGTGTTTCACATATGGCACTTAACTATTAGTACTATTGACATAGTAATTTTGAGTTCAATCCCTGGGACAGGCAGTGTGTACTTGGACTGAATAGAAATCAATGCATAATAACTGAGCAGCACTAAAAGCAAGAACTAAATAATATCCTTAAACATGGGCAGTGGAAAGAGAACACTCTACCCACATAGATTAAATATATAATTCACTTCAGAATTTCTAGTATATTATCCAGATTGATATACACCTGATTAAGGCTGGAGCATTCAACAGCTGAAATGCTGTGTTATTAGTAACAAAGATATGGACAATAGTCCAAATACAAATGGTGTCATTTAAGTGCGATATATGATACACCCTTGGACAATCATTTCTCTTTCAATCCATGATTCACTAGGCAGAAGATTTTCTTGTAGTAGGTTGCCATTTCTTTCTTTGTTTTTTTTTTTTTTTTTTTATAAGCGTTTCACCCCGAGCAAGGCATGTCACTGCCACTACTGTGCAGGGGGCTACGTAGAGTGGAGAAAGGCTGCTGGTTAAATATAGGAAATAACAGAGGGTGGGTGATAGGCGGGTGAGGATACCGAGAATGAGGGTTGGGTAGATGAGAGTGTTGTGAGAATAGTTGGGAGTTAGTGTGATAGGAGGTGTCTATTTACCCTACATTTAAACACCTGAAGATTGTAACTGTCGGGAAAGCAGACTTGTGGAAGGGAGTTCCACAGGCGGGAAGCGCGAGAAAAGAAGCTGTTGGAGTAGAATTTACAGTTACATCTGTGGTAAACTGGTTGTCAAACAAGGTTATGGAACCCAATCTGTTCTGCTATTCAACCCATAGCTGGAATGAGAAGAGATGAATTCATATTTTTCTCAAACAGTGTAAATAATGATAACTTCTCCTAAAAATTCAAACAGAAATTATTAATACTGTTATTTTAAAAAATGATTTTGAAAGATTACTTATGAGGCATGGTGATGCAGTAGATAGTGACTTAGAACAACAAATTGAAGAGCCCAGTTTGAATTCCAGTTGAATTCCTTGCATTCACTTACACACAAATACTCTTCAGTAAGGTATTAATCCATCTCTACCTTCCAGTTATGGAAATAAATAATAGGACAGATTGGGTTCTATAGCCTTGGCTGGCAACCAGTCTATGGCAGAAAGCAATGGCAACTTATGGCTGGATAATCTTCTGCCCAGTCAGTCATGTCTCTTTCAAGATATGATTGCCTAAAGCGTGTATCACATATGGCACTTAACTGATTGACTTATGAAGCAACAATGGATACTATCAACAATCAAATATCCTTTAAAATATAAAAAATTATCAGCTTATTCTATTAGTCCAGAAAGTACATAACTGCTTCAGTCATACTTTATCCTTACAAAAGTCAGATTAGACCAGAAATGGAGTATTGCTGGTGTATCTAGGCTAGAGCTACTCTGTCCACACTTTTCAGCTTTGACCGAGTTCAAAATCGTTTTTATAGTCTGGTGAAGAATGACCTATTCTCCACTCTCTAGACTCCTTCCTACCAAAACAACATCACACGTCTATTGTTACTATATTGCTATTTTCATGGCAAATGTTCAGTTGAGCTCCATTCTGGAGTTCAACTAGTCCAGACTTTCAAACATAGGATATATGTTACTTGCATGGAGTCAAATCACCCTACATAGATGCTCCCATGAACACACTAACCTTAACCACTTCAAGTCTAGGGTTAATCATTATCTATCTGCCATATTCTCGCAATGTTCACTTCCTACTTCCTCTTCTTAAATTCAGGTTATATATATTAAGATGGAGGTATGAATTACCTCTCTTCTCTACTTTAGTGAAATAAGAATTACACATTAATCTAAAAAAAAAAAGAACAATTTTATAGTGCCAGAAAATACTAAGATTACATAAACACGTCTGTTCCATCAATTTCTCAAAACAACTGTTCATTCATTTAATTACCTGCTTTGCTAAATTTGGAGCTAGCAAAATAACATTAGGAAAAGGTTAATAATAAATTTTGCAGCTATTTTTTATTTTTATCCAGGACACTATCAGTTAAATTTGTGTCTCTGAACCTGTATGTGTGCTCTCTTAATTTATATCCAGTCTATTCCTCACACACACATGAATATATATGTATGTGTGTGTGTGTGTTGAGAGAGAGAAATATGTATGTATCTGTTTGTCTGTTTGTATGTAATTACATGTATGGTTTTTAAATATAATTTACAAACATAAATATATTCTGTAAGTTTCATTTCTGTATTTGTCTGTGTTTGTTAATAGTTTATAGTTCTTGCCTCTTTTCTAATTTTCCCATTGTGTACTTTAAGATGATTTTGCCAAGAATTTTATTGATCTATTTCTATCTGTCTGTCATGAAAATTTTATCTCTGTTAACTTTTCAGTATTTTTGTGTGGCTTCATGGCTCTAGTTGAATATTGAACAATTTCTTTTGCTTTTCTTCTCTCTTTCTTTTTATTTCATTAAATATTACTTTATTGGCTTGGAGATATTTTTAATGTAAGGTTTTGTTTGTTAGGTGTTGATTTTAGACTTGGTTTATTTGTCTAATATTTTTTTTATTTGCTTTCTTTGTTATTGAATGACAAATTGGGAAAAAAATCATCTTGTGGAGGATTTCTCTCAGATAATTGCAATTTTGTATATTTTTATAATACATATATATATATATATATATATATATATATATATAAACAAATGTCCTTTTATTTATATATATATATATATATATATATATATATATATATAAGGACATTTGTTTTTATATATATATATATATATATATATATATATGCACATGTATGTTTGTACACACACACACATATATATATATATGATATATTTGAGTAATTCTGTGTGAAATCAATGAGGGTGTGACCATCACTGGCACAGATTTTTTTCAGATTTGATACACTTATAGAGCTCTATAGTAAAAATTGAATGATGCCTATTTTACATATCTAGGTCAAAAGGCTACAAAGATATGACCCTTGTTAAAAAGGTGAATTTTGGAAAATAGTCACAAAGTTTAAATATCAATCTCTCAGTTGTTTTTTCGCATACAAAGCTGAATTATATACCATTTTAAAGTACTTGAACAGATCTAAAAGGTGATCTATTTATTGTTTAGTTTGAAGGTCAAACAAAATAATTTCACCATGACCTTAAATTTGACCTATTATTTCTCCAAAAATTTCATCTTTACTTTTTTTTCATTTGACAACAAATTTGTCTGCCAATTAGCAAGATATGTACAAGGTTTTGATGTGGACCTTTAATTGTAGTCTGAGTTACAAAAGTTTTACTGAGTTGGGCCAAATTCAAAATAGTTGATTTTGCTATTTGCCACTAGTAGTAGTAGGCCTCCGTTGGCCAGGGTTGACCATGGGTAACATCCTAGTTGTCTGCTTGGCTAGAGCATTGGTGTCTGTGACTGTAGAAACCCAAGTGGGAGTGACAGTCTTTGTTGCAGAGGCTGAATTTATGCTTTGTTTCTGGTCGGTTGGAGCTGTCAGTTTGCTTTCTGTGAACCCGCCTCTCCATGGCAACTTGTGTCAGTTGCTCCTCCCTTGGTTTGAGTCGTTGGGCTAGGTTTCCTTTCTAGTTGGTCTGGTTGACTGCTATGCTCTCCCATGACTCTGTGTTGATGCCCACTGCTTTCATATCACATTTTATGATGTCACAATACTGCAGCTGTGGCTGCCCAGTGGGTCTTCTTCCAGAGACCAGCTCTCCATAAAAGTGGTCTTTTAGAATGCAACTGTCTGGCATGTGGTGGACATGGCCTAGCCAACGAAGTCTGTGCTGTTTAAGGAGTGTGAACATGGTAGGCAAACTCATGTGAGACAGTACCTCAGTGTTGGGCACCTTGTCTTGCCATGAGATTCACAATATACGTCGTATACTTCTCATATGGAAGGTGTTCAGACACCTCTCTTGCCTGGCATATGTGGTCCATGTCTCACTGCCATATAGCAGTGTACTGATGACAAAGGCATTGTATACTGCCATCTTTGTCTTTACTGTCAGCTTGGAATTTGTCCAAACACGTGTTGTGAGGCACACAAGAGTTGTGGCTGCCTTCCCAATTTTCTAATTTTCTTGTTGAGCTCTGATGGTAGAGCCAAGTTAAGTAAACTGATGGACCACATCCAGCTCATAGTCATTGATGGTGATGACCGGTGCTGCTGTACCTTGACCCAGGACACTTTTTTTTCAAGCTGATAGTTAGCCCAAAGTTTTTGCATGCCTGAGAGAAATGATTTATCAGTGTTTGAAATTCATGCTGGGTGTGGGATGCTAATGCTGGATCATCAGCAAACAACATGTCTCTGATAAGAACTTTTTATACCTTAGTTTTGGCTCTGAGAAGGGCAAGATTGAAAAGCCTGCCAACTGATCTCATATGCAGGTAAATCCCTTTAAATGATGTGCTGAATGCGTGCTTCAGAAGTAGCACGAAGAAGATTCTGAAGAGAGTGAGAGCAAGGACACAACCCTGTTTGACCCCGCTGCAGATGTTGAAGGGCTCCGAGGTGTTGCCATTGAACTGCAAAGTACCCTGCATATTGTTATGGAAGGACTCAATCAAGCTCTGCAGCTTTGGTGGTCAGCAAATCTTGGACAGGATTCTGAAGAGACCCTCCCTACTAATGAGGTTAAGTGCCTTGGTCAGAATGATGAAAGCGATGTACAGAGGCATCTGTTGTCCTCTGCACTTCTCCTGGAGGTGATGGAGCGAGAAGATCATGTCTACTGTTAATCATTCTGATTGAAAGCCAGACTGTGACTCTGGTTAAACATGTTCAGCAAGTTTCTGCAGAGAGAACAAGATCACCCAAGCAAAGACTTAGCCTATGATGAAGAGTAGAGAGATGTAATTGTTTCAGTCACCTCACTTGCCTATATTCCTGTAGAGAGTGATGATCGTAGCGTCCTTCATGTCCTGTGATACAGCCCTTTCTTTCCGGCACTGGCAGAGGTCTTTGTGCAGAGGAAGCAGTAGAATAGTCTTGCAGTGCTTGATAAGATCAGGAGGAATTTCATCACTGCCTAGAGCTTTCCCTCTGTTGATGGCCTCGCTGAGTTCCTTTATTGTCAGCTCAATGTCGAGCTCTTTTGCTACAGGTAGGCACTCAATGGCATCAGGGGCTGCAGTCATCATAACATTCATTTGAGTGTAGAGTTTGGAATAGTGCCCCACCCAAGTCTCCATCTGTTGTCTTTTGTCTGTGATGACTACCCTAGTGGTGGATTTGAGGGGAGTTGCTTTACTGAGTTCGGCCAAATTCAAAATAGTTGATTTTGCTATTTACCTCTATATGCAAACTTTTTATATCTCTCAATATGGTCAAGTTGTATATTTTTAGAAAGTTCATTGCATGATGATTAATATTCACATAAAATGTAATAAGGTCAACAGAATTTGTTAGTCGTGGATAAATGTTGACCAATTTGGTAGAAGATAACCTTATTTTTAGTTTTGTTTACATTTTTATTTATTTATTTTACTTTTTTTATAATCATTTCACCCCATGCAAGGCAAGGCCACCACTGGTGTGCAGGGGCTTACAGTGAGAGAAAAATCAAGGTACAAGGGATATTGAAGAAAGAATAAGAGAAGGATTGGGAATCAGGGAGATAGAAGATGATGATTAACATTGCATTTAAACTTTTGGAGATTGTAGCTAACAGGGAAGTAAGCAAATGGAAGTGAGTTCTACAAATAGAAAGTACAAGAAAAGAAATTGTTAGAGTAGAAGAAATGACTATTTTGACAGTAAAAGGTGAGACCTCAATGCCAATCTAGTAGCACGCATAAGTACACGTGGTTTGGGAACCAGGAAAAAAAAGCTTGTCAGAGCAGTTGCCATGAAAATACTTTTAGAAAAGACAGATGGAAGCCACATCATATTAGTGAGAAAGTGGCTGAAGGTTGGCTGCCAAGACAGGACCAATTATATTGCAGATTCTCCTTTGAATTTTGTTGAGAACCACAAGATGAATAGCAGGAACACCCAAACAAATAGGGCCACAGTATTCAATGTGCAGATGAATGGTTGATTTATAAATGTGCAAAATAGATTCTAACAAAAAAAACTTCCTGGCCTGATACAGTGACCCAGCCTTCCTAGCAGTAGATGCAGCTATAGATTTGATGTAATCATTCCATTTGAGATTGTTTGAGAGAGGGAGGCTGAGGAGGCACAGTGTGTTGCTCTGTAGGAGATCAGCATCATTCATTCCGATGAGAGGTAGGAATTTTTCTATATGGTGGTTAAAGGAGAGCAGCTTCTTTTTGGAATCATAAAAATTTACAAGTCATTTCCAACTCTGATCAAAGATTAGAAATCCTTTTGAAGGGTAGCAGCCAAGTTTACTTTGATTAACAGATTTCTTATTGAGATGAGAGTAAATGGTGGTTTCATCTGCATAGATGCCTACTTGAGAACTGATTACATCAGGGTGATTATTGATGAAAAATAGTAAAAGTGTAGGACCTATGATAAAGTCTTGAGGGGTGCTCCTGTTCATATGAAAGGATCTGGAAGTTTGCCCATTTAAAACCCTTCATTTCACGATCTGAGAGGAATGACTGGATTAATTCAAACAATCATCCAGAAATACTGGATCTTGCACAGAAGGCCAGCATACCAAACCCTGTAAAATGCTTCTGAGTTATTAAAAGTAACTGCTTGAGCTTTACCGTTCTTATCAAGAGCCTGGTATATATGTATATTCAGTGATGTTTGTTAGCACATTAGCAGTACATCTGGCAAGGTAGGAACCATATACTTAGTTAGCAAGAAGGTTGTGAGATGTGAGATAACTATTTCAGCATTGATAATAGCTTTGAATACCTTGTCAAAAAAGAGGTAAGAGGCTAATAGGGTAATAATTAGAGGGGTCAGAGTGTTCCTCTGAGTTCTTAAAAACAATAACTACAGAAGAAGACTTTCAACAAGCAAGAGGTAGTGAGGCAAAAGTTATAAAGTTTGGAAAGGACTAGAGTAAGCTCAGAGGCACATTTCTTTAGAACAATGATTGGAATTCCATCATCTTATCTTGCCTTTTTAGGAGTTAAACTTAAAAATTATGTTAGAGACTAGAGATGGGGTTATAAATGTACAGTGTAACCATGATATAAGACAGTTCCCGTGGCCCAAGATAAAGGCTATCTTATATCCGGGTTTCTCTTATATAAATGTTCTCTTATATCCGGCTTATAATATTAATTGAGCTCAGTGCTAGATGGAAAATTGGGTCCGGGTTCTCCAGATGAGTCATATGTAGAGTTAGACAAGAGTTTGTGAGCAAAGCACTCGATTTTGTCTACTGTGGATGTAAGGACAAAGTATTATACAGTGTAACCCTGATATAAGAGAGTTTTCCGGCGCCTGCTGAAAGCTCTTATACCCGGGTTTCTCTTATAACCGGGTTTGGTCTATTTTATATACATTACCACAGGCTCTGGTTTTGGACCAGATAATATATCTCTTATACCCGGGTTTCTCTTATATCCGAGTTATACTGCAACAAATAGATCTTTATATAAAGAAGTGACATAATGAAAATAATTACTTAAAAAAGTGTCATGAATTAAACAAATAAGATGTAACCGTAAATTCTACTCCAACAGCTTCTTTTCTCGCGCTTCCCGCCTGTGGAACTCCCTTCCACAAGTCTGCTTTCCCGACAGTTACAATCTCCAGGTGTTTAAATGTAGGGTCAATAGACACCTCCTATCACAGTAACTCCCAACTATTCTCACAACACTCTCATCTACCCAACCCTCATTCTCGGTATCCTCACCCGCCTATCACCCACCCTCTGTTATTTCCTATATTTAATCAGCCTTTCTCCACTCTACGTAGCCCCCTGCACAGTAGTGGCAGTGACATGCCTTGCTCGGGGTGAAACGCTTATAAAAAAAAAAAAAATAACATAAAATAATATTTTTCAAGATCAAAATTTAAACACTTTTACTTTATCAAATTTGAAAATGGTCAGACGCTTGTAGATTTAACATGGAATGATTCATATATATGTGTGTGTATTCATATGTGTGTGTGTGTGTGTGTGTGTGTGTGTGTGTGTGTGTGCCTGTGTTTATATTTATGTACATATATGTTTGTGTGTCTGTATATATATGTGTGTGTGTTTGTGTGTATTTATATATATACATATATGCATGTCTTTATATGTGTGTATATATATATGTGTATGTGCATGTGTGTGTATATATATCTGTCTATGTGTGTGTGTGTATATATATATATAAATACACTCCTGATCAAAAATTTAAGACCACTTAAAAATCTTTAAAAAGAAATTTTTTTTTACACATATACACATAGGTTTTAAACTCCTCCAACTTAAGGTTACCAATACTACAATCTAAAAGGTTATGGAAACAAAAAGCTACATTCCAAACATTTTATTTAGAAATTTACATTTTTATAAAATGAGGCGATTTACACATGATCAAAATTATAAGACCAGAGACAAAAATTCTACGAAATTGTACAAAAAGTGTATGAAAATATTCAACAACTAAATTTAATAATGAGTTCTACCTCCACTGCTTTTGATGACTTCAAAAATTCTGTTGGGCATGCTAGAAATAAGCGTTTCCATTAAGGTGCAGGGGATGTTGCTCCAGCTTCTGAAGATGGATTCACGAAGTTCATTTTTTGTTGAATATTGTTTGCCATTTCGATAAACATCTCTTGTCATCCATTCCCAAACATTTTCAATTGGGTTCAAGTCCGGTGAGCATGCAGGATGTCCCAAGAGATGGACCCCGTTTTCTTGTAGAAAGGTCAAAATCCATCTTGCAGCGTGGATTGCAGCATTATTCTGTTGGAATAACCATCCATCCCTGCACAAACGATGGCCCTCCATCATCAATGATGCTTTTTGTAGCATGTTAACATAACCAGCCGCTGTTTGACAACCCTGCACCATCTGGAGCTCTATCGTCCCTCTGTAAGAAAAGGCACCCCATACCATTAGGGACTCTCTACCACTATGATGTGTGGAGAACATTTCAGGAGGCATGTTTTTGTTATGCCAATATCGTTGGAAGCCATCAGGACCATCTAGATTGAATTTTTTCTCATCAGAAGACAGGACTTTCTTCCACTTCTCAACGTCCCATGTTTGGTAATCACAACCAAACTTTAAGTAGTCTACCTTGTGACGTGGAAGCAGCTGAGGAATTTGTTTACGCTTTTTATTTACCATGCCTTTTTGTCATAAGTGTTGTCTGATGGTTACAGGACTGCAATCAGCATCTGTGACTGCCTTAATTTGACTAGAAGAAAGTCCTGCTTCTTTCATAACAACCCATCTTATTCTCTTACACAATTCAGGAGAAATTTTTTGGGGCCTACCAGAGGATTTTGCTTTTCCATAATTCTCACTGTTCTTTAGAAAGTTGCAAATCACAGTTTTACTGCGATTTACCTGACCTGCAATCGCCCGCTGTGACAAACCTTGCTTATGGAATTCTAGAATTCGAGAACGCTCAACTTTGGTAAGTTTGCTTGCTTTAGGCATGGTAACACCTTTACGCAGTGATTGCTAATCTCTAACTGAACTAAAAACATTGGAATTACCATAGATCTAACAATTTATACCCCTGGTCTTATAATTTTGATCATGTGTAAATCGCCTCATTTTATAAAAATGTAAATTTCTAAATAAAATGTTTGGAATGTAGCTTTTTGTTTCCATAACCTTTTAGATTGTAGTATTGGTAACCTTAAATGGTAGGAGTTTAAAATCTATGTGTAAAAAAAAAAATTTCTTTTTAAAGAATTTTAAGTGGTCTTAAATTTTTGATCAGAAGTATATATATATATATATATATATATATATATATATATACACGTTTGTGTGTATTTATGCATATACAGTTTAACCCGGATATAAGAGACCCTGATATACGATATATTTTCTCTGGTCCCAAATTAGAGCCTGTGTATATAAAACAGACCAAAACCGGATATAAGAGAACCCCACTTTGAGAGAAGCTTGGATATAAGATAACTTTTATCCAGTCCAGACAACTCTCTTATATCAGGGTTACACACACACACACACACATATATACATATGCATGTGTGTATGTAAGTGTATGAGTATGTATTTAATATAGATTCTGTTTTGTCTATATTAAGAGATAATATAATCTTTTTCATGTTTTCCCAAAGAACAAAAAGAGAAAAAAAAGTGATTAGCAATCATATGCTAATAGATTATGCTCTCTTGTTGTAGGTGTTCAAAGCATTTGACAATTTTTTAATGTTTCTTGAATCAAGCAGTTTTCTGTTCTGTAAATTACATCAACACAAGCACAAATGCAAATACACAAATCCAAATTACATAAGAAAAACAAAGCAAGTCTGAAGATAGAATGTAAAGAATGCTAATATTCTGTATTGGAAACTATTGTAAAGCTGTTAAAACACAAATATTGTTGCGCACAATTTATTTTTGAAAGAATAAAGCAATATAATTATTCCCATGTATTATTTTTCTCATGCATTTCTAAAATTACAGCTGCATACATTAATACAATTCTATATAGTATACAAGACTGAATTATGTCTGGACTTCTCGGAACTGGTTGGTGAGGTTTATTACCATATATTTACTGTGGTGGGCATTTCTTACTAGACAGGATTCATTCTCACTAAAGTATTAAAGGGGGTTAGTTATCATGTTATGGCTAAAAAATTACAAAAAATGCAATATTTGAATGTTATTGCTGTAGCAGGCTGGTGATATTCATTATCACATGATGAGAGTTGTACTTTGAGCAGAGACTGACTAAATAGATGAGTTTTCTATATCGTAAAGATGTTAATTGTTACTCTATTTTTACGCATGATAAGCATTTTTAACTCATATCTGGGCTTACGGCCATATCACATTGAATACATCAGTTCTCGTTCAATCACCAAAGTTAAGCAACATTGAGCCTGGTCAGTACTGAGATGGGTGATCACTTGGGAATACCAGGTGCTATAAGCATTTAGTGACAGATGTGCATTGTGGTGCAGTGGATATTGACTCAGAAAGAGAAATCGGTGAGCCGAGTTTGAATTCCAGTTGAATACCCAGCATTCACTTAAGCACTAGTACCCTTGGGAAAGGTATTAATCCGTCCCTTCCCTCCAGTTAACAGGGTAGGACTTGAGGACCCTGCCCTTAAAAACAAATCCCAATGAATCTTGATACTCAAAAAAGAAAAAAGTATTACTAGACACAAAAACTGATATAAAAACAACAATAAATTGTTGAAAAAGAAAAAGGTATTACCAGCAATAAATAAATAAAAATTTAGTTGGCATTAAATGACCCACCGAGGTTGATATGCCATAAAAACAAAACAACCAACCAACTCATATCTATTCTTTTGCTTTGATAGTTTGACTGTTGTGTTTGGGAAGAAAAATTAGAAAAATGCATATAAATTAAGATTTGGTAAAATGAGTAAGACACATTTTTTTTCTCTATGTACCATGTTTTTTCCAGACGTTGGTGGTCATAACATTTCCTGTTCTTTGTAGCTCTTAATAATTTGTTTTTTTTTTGTTATCTCTTCTACATCTAAGGATGTGCATTGTGGCGCAGTGGATATCAGCTCGGAATGAGAAATCGGGGAGCTGAGTTCGAATTCCAGTTGAATTCCTTGCATTCACTTATGTGCAAATACCCTTGGGAAAAGTTATTAATCCATCTCTTCTCTCCAGTTATGGGTTAAATAATAGGACAGATTGGGTTCTATAGCTTTGGTCGGCAACCAGTCTACCGCAGAAAGCAATGGCAACCTACTGTGGGATAATCTTCTGCCCAGTCAGTCATGTCTCTTTCGAGACATGATCGCTCAAAGTGTGTATCATGTATGGCACTTAACTGACTGACTGACTTCTACACCTTGTTCTACTACATATTTACTCAAGCTCGTTTTGACTAAAACCCAGAAAAAAGTTTGATAGAAGTAAAAAAAACAATTTAATCAATTAGTAGTAATTAAGAAATATATATTATGCATTTAGACAACAATTTGTCTTTTATACAAGTTTTGTTAAAAAACACCTTTCGAGATTAGCAGCAAGGTTATCTTTGTCCTCCTTGTCAGATTTCTTACTGAGGCAGGAGTCAATGGTGGTGTCGTCAGTGAAAATGCCTACTTGGAATTTGATCATGTCAGGGAGATTGTTGATGAAGATCAGAAAGAGCATCAGACCTAGGATGGAGCCCTGAGAGAGACCTGTGTTCATGTCATAGGATCTGGAGGCATGCCCATTCAAAATACCTTCATGATGCTGTTTGATAGGAATGACTCGATCAAATCAAACAAACATCCAGAAATACCACAGCTTTGTATCTTGTGCAGTTAAGTTTTTCATTTAATTTTACTTGTGTTCATAGAATTTTTATCTTTTTTGAACGTAAAGTATATATAGAAATTGTCCAAATCTAAATCTAAAGTTATTTATAAATGGAACTTTGTGTGTATGTGTGTGTGTCTGTCTGTCTGTGTGTGCGTGTATCCGTTGCCTATAGACAATGGATGGTAGCAAGAGAAAGGGTGATAAGAGCTACCAGGGATAAGGAGATGTGGAACAACATGATCACCTACATCCTTACGGAACACGGCCTATAAAAGAAAGATATATATATATATATAGTCATCCACAGACAGATCTATTTTGCTGTATCACAGCTCATCAGTACAGTTAGACATCTGATTGCTTCTACCCAGCTGAACCGATTTTCTTGAAAATTTACACAGTTGTACTATAAGTGTTTGCAAGTGTTCTTAGCTAGGTTTTGTGTCGAGGTACCCTCAATAAATATCAAAAATCGATAATCAAAAAAATAGGAGTGGTCCGATTTTAATCAAATTTGATACACTCATAGACAAAGACATAAGAAATGATATTCAGAAGTTTCAAGGTTGCAGTTCTTAAAATGGTGCAGAAAATTGATAATATATATATATATAAAAGGCAAGATGTTTGTGTGTATGTCTGTTTATCTGCCTGTATGACTGTATTTTTTTCAGCCCTTTTATTTTAGTTTTTGCTTCAGGTTTGGCTCTAAGTAGGTACAATTGTAGTTCTTAGTCTCAGCCATGATACCATTTACTCAGAGGACTTATTTAGCCTTTAAAATTCAGTTTATGATGAAAAACTTATTTGATATTGATACCAAGAAATCAAAATTTGACTTATATCCATTCATTTTTCTTTCAGTCTACGGTTTTGCTTTAATTGGAAACAACTATTGCTTTTTAGTCTTTTGTGCCAACGTCCAAAGAAAGTGAACTCCAGGACCATGGATTAGTTTTAAAGCTTTCATTACAACTGAGCAACGCCGGGCTATACTGCTAGTGTCTTATATGTCTGAATGCTTTCAGTTATTCATTTAGCCATTATCAAGGATGGTTTTATTTTTTTCCTTGAACTGATAATGGCTAAAAGAATAGTTAAAAGTACTCAGACATACAGAACATTTGTAACAATTTCTACATACTTTACCTCCAGAAAAAAAAAAAATTTAACTGCAGTATCTTGACAGTCATTTTTAATGAAACTTAAACTGATGCTTAATATCAGAGAAAGACAGCTGACGTTTTTTGACACACAATGAGGAAGGAAGGCTGAGAGAATCTGATATTCACAGGTCAGATATAGGGAAAGAGAGAATGGGAAACAACATGTGATATACTTGATGTGCAAATGGATGGAGGAGCAGGGTTTGGCAGTGGTAACAAGAGAAAGGGTGATAAGAGCTACCAGGGATAAGGAGATGTGGAACAACATGATCACCTACATCCTTACGGAACACGGCCTATAAAAGAAAGATATATATATATATATATATAGTCATCCACAGACAGATCTATTTTGCTGTATCACAGCTCATCAGTACAGTTAGACATCTGATTGCTTCTACCCAGGATTGAAAACTGATCAAATTGACATCAGTTGGTGATTCTACCTCTGAGCTATGGGTGCTCAGTAAAAGAAGGCAGACCTTTAGCGTGTGATATACCATGTAAACATACGCCAGTAGCTAAGTGTGCTTTAATTCATTACTGAATTAACAATGTGTAGATGCTAGAGTAGCTACTGTTTTTCAAAGTCTAGCATTCTTCCACAGTGCTCATTCAGGGATATATATATATATATATATATATGTGCTCAATCAGAGTGCTCAATCAGGGATATATATATATGTGTGCTCAATCAGTATATATATATATATATATATATATATATATATGGGCTCAATCATATATATATATATATATATATATATATATATATATATATATAAATACTATAGTCATCCGCAGACAGATCTGTTTTGCTGTATCACAGCTCATCAGTACGGCTTAGACGCCGGTCACTTCCTAACCCAGGATTGAAACCCGACCGGATTGGCGTCAGTTGGCGATTCTACCCCTAGGCCACGAGCGTCTGGTAGAAGAAAGCAGGCTTTTTAGCGCGTATAAACACGCCCAACAGCTAGAGTGCTCCAATTCATTATCGAATGAGCGATGCATATATGCCGGAGTAGCTACTGTTTACAAAGTCTCCCACTCTTCCAGAGTGCTCAATCAGGGTGTGAGAGCGTAATATGCACACACATATATATAAACACCTACAGTACCTTGATATGGTGTAATGGTCAGCAAGCTTTTCTCATTACAATTGAGTAGTGAGTTTGATCCTCACCGGGTGCCCCATACTTTCAGCTTTGTGCTACAGCTAAGCTAAGAAAATATAAGCTATATTCAGCAACACTTGAGTTATTTTAATGTATTACTGTTAACATAAGTGTCACTGTTGAAACAACACTATAAATTATACTTCTGCTTATATTGTGAAGTCTTATGTATTTTGCTGTTAAGTCTAAAAATATTTCATGCTTTAATCTATGTTATAAAAAGAAAGATTAACTGATAACCTTGTATTTGTTCTTTTGGTGCTTTAACCACTGAGCTGTACATGACAAACCTCAATGGAATTTTGGTTCACACATTTTGAATCTCTTATTTTCTAGCTTTAGCTTACCATTAAATTTACAACCTGACTTACAAGGAATCTGTCCAAGTGAAAATGATTTAGATTCAGGAATCTTCAGAATGAAATGTTTTGCTCTTTTGTTTCAACTCTTTGTATTGATTGGGAATTGGTGTGTTGGCTCCTTGCATGGAAACTCTGTAATGGAATATAGACAAAGATAAGATTAAATGAAATGGGGATTTTTCTTATATATTATTTATTAGTATCTATTTTAGTTCAGTTTTTCTTTGTCCATGGGCACGTTTAACTTCTACAATATGTAGGTAATATAGCATATAATTTGGGTTAATATAGTGATTCCAAAACTTTTTCAAACGCTTCCCACTTGGCTTGCAGACCACATCTCTAGCATCCACTCCAGCACACATTTGAAAATACTACTTTTTTGTGATTAACTTATGCTGAAAATTAAAAACAACAATTAATCAAACACCCTAAACACACACACACACATTTCAATTTTTTTACATGCCATTCAAGATGTGGAATTAGTAAATATTCAATACTTCAAATACCTTAATGTAGGAATTATAATTTTTTTTTTTTAATTATATCAGCCCGAGCAAGGCGGTAACGCCACTGATGTGCAGGGGGCTACATAGGAGTGAAAAGATTGGAAAAGAGAAAACCAGAAACCGCATCCTAAACAGGAAACAATGGATGAGCCTCTTAACTTGTTCACTAAACATGGGTGGAGTGTGAACCGGGCGATAGTTTAGTCTATCTACTCCAATTGAAAAAAAAAAAAAAAGTGAGAAGATTGGAAAAGAGAAAACCGGAAACCGCATCCTAAACAAGAAACAAGGGATGAGCGTCTTCACCTGTTCAATAGATGTGGGTGGAGTGTGAACCAGGCGATAGTTTAGTCTATCTATTCCAATTGAAAAAAAAAAAAGTGAGAAAATTGGAAAAGAGAAAACCGTAAACCGCATCCTAAACAGGAAACAAGGGAGGAGCCTCTTCACCTGTTCAAGAGATGTGGGTGGAGTGTGAACCGGGCGATAGTTTATTCTATCTACTCCAATTGAGAAAAAAAAAGTGAGAAGATTGGAAAAGAGAAAACCGGAAACCACATCCTAAACAAGAAACAAGGGATGAGCCTCTTCACCTGTTCAATAGACATGGGTGGAGTGTGAAAATTACAAATTCCAATCTACTTTAAATCCGTATCATCCCGGTCAGAAGCCAAAAATACGCAGGTCGTGCATCTACTATGCAAACCGTGCTAAATCTTGTAAACTATGATGTATGTGGCCAAATAGAGGGAATATTAAATTGGAGCTGTCCTCTTGATCACCTTCACCAGCATGAAAAGAAAAATCGGCGGGAGGTAGCTTCATCTCACAAACTACTGACCTGTGGAACAGAGTATGTTTTCCTGATCAATACAATCTTAACCTGTTCAAGTCTAGAGTTAACTGTTATCTTTCAGTCCTATTTATTTTAACTACTCCTTAACATATTCTTCTACCATGAGTGGCCCCCTAGGCCTGATACAGGATGAACCTCACTATAAAAGAAAGATGAAAAAACATGAGAAAAAAATTGAGCATAGAAGATAAAATTGTTTTGCACAACACCACAAGTGACTACAAAACAGAAACATTAACCTGTGGTGATACCGAGCAAAAGCAATGGACCGTATGTTTGCTCTATAACGACCAGAAAACAAATGACCAAAAGTTGTCTGTGCACAGGTGGATCCGCGCAGATGTTCCAGTTGAAAAATAAAAATTAATCAAATATTAAATTTCCATTTGACGAGCCTACGCGAATTTTATTTATCAGCCAATGTGAAGCCCCAAATCAAATACAAGTGTGAAATCCCAAATGAGCTGCTGTGATCCAAAAAGAAGATATAAAAAGTGGATACAGACAGACCCCAGCAGGCAAACCTCAAGGAGAAGAGTGTAATCAATATCCCTTTGACCTAAGTCAAGTAGCTACTATGCTTGCCTCTTTCCTTCTTCCCTGTCTCAAAACTACTTACTGACCTAAGGAGCAACTACCTCAAAGACATTCCTCATTTACAAGCTCCCCACATTCCTAAGCCTTAAATCTCTTTCAGCTTATTAATTGCCATGAACATTGTAACCTCTGTTGGACTTATATTCTAGTATTACTCTAATTGTAAAAATATTAATTGATATGTGTATATATAAAATGTTATTTTTCGACTCAAATTGCTTTCCTTGATTTTATAATCATTTTGTGACTTATAGTGGGCGATCTACAACAAGGCCAAATTCCGTTAACCTGCAACAATATATAACTACTCTTCACTATAAACCCAAGAACACAGGCTATGTTCTTAAATAACTTTGTCAGATAGAGACTTTTGTATAGAAGTCATAAATGGTGTCACATTCATTCCAAAATGTCTAATCTGTCAATTGTATATGACTAATTTTTAAGAGTGATGATTAAAGATAAGTTCTAATGAATGAAGCCTGTAGATTTTAGTGAAGACCATCCTTCTTCAAACCTTGTGAACTGATAAATTATAGTTGATGAATCACAAGCAAGGAATGGGACCAAATAATAGAGACCACATCATGACGACTTTCAGCAGTATCAACAACAGCTAAAATTTTTTTTTTTTAATCATCTCACTCCAAGCAAGGCATTCCACTGCCACTATTGCACATGGGGCTACATAGGGGAAAGTAAAGAGAAGGAGTGTTTAGACATAGGGAATGTCAGGAGGAAGGTGACAGATGAGTAAGGATACCGAGGATGAGGGTTGGACAGATGGGAAGAGTGTTTGATAGAATGGGAGCAGGTTAGTGTATTAGGAGGTGTCTATTGACCTTACATTTAAACTCCTGGAGATTGTAGCCGTCGGGGAAGCAATCGTTTGGAAGAGAATTCCACAGTCGGGAAGTGCGAGGAAAGAAACTGTTGAAGTAGAAGTTACGGTTGCATTTTATCGGTTTCACTGTAAAAGGGTGGGATCTAGTTGCTAATCTAGTATCTCGTTCAAATTTGTATTTAGGGGGCACCATTGATCTAAGTTCATTGGAGCAGAAGCCGTGAAAGTATTTATAGAAGAGACACAGGAAAGCCACGTCACGCTGGTGGGAGAGAGACTGCAGGCGGTCTGCCAAGTCGGTATCTATCACATTACAGACCCTCCTCTGAACCTTATCGAGAAGCCCAAGGAGAATAGCAGGGGCACCCGACCAGATATGGCAGCAGTATTCAATGCACAGGCGGATGGTAGACTTATATATGTGCAGGATAGATTTAGACGGTAAAAACTTCCAGGTCCTACACAGAGAACCGACTTTCATAGCAGCGGATTTAGCAATGGATTCGATATAGTCATTCCATTTGAGGTCCGCTGAAAGTGTGAAACCAAGGAGGCATAGTGTTTTACTCTCTGGGAGGCAAGCCTGGTCCATGCTAATGGGAGGTAGGTGAGATTGTCGATGATGATAGCACATTTTGATGAGAAAATAATTACATAAGATGTTGACATTCTAAACTAATTTGAATAAAAGGTTAGGAAGGAAGTCACCATCAGTACTGAAAAGAGTGATAGCTTGAATCTATTTTCATAAAAAAATTGTCTTAATAGAAAAATTTCATGAATATCAACTGAAAGTAATATAGGATGTTTGGTCAGTAAATGCTGAATGTTTCCATTTATGGAAACAGATAAGATTACCTTTACCATTAGATAATGTGTCAACAAATGAACATTTGTGGCTATATTGCTAAATCTTCAAACCTTAAGCATTGACTCCTACAGATATCAACTGTTTGATCTGGTTGGTATAGCAATTGTTAGTTCAGCTCAACATGGATAATATAACTAAGAATACTGTTGATAATTTGTTTATGTTGCTGTTTAAAAAAATATCTTGTGCTTTCTTATGTTGGTTGTTGGTTGTTTTATTTTTATGGCATATCAACCTCGGTGGGTTATTTATTGCCAACTAAATTTTTATTTATTTATTGCTGGTAATACCTTTTTCTTTCAACAATTTATTGTTGTTTTTATATACGTTTTGTGTCTAGTAATACTTTTTTCTTTTCGAGTATCAAGATTCATTGGGATTTGTTTTTAAGGGCAGGGTCCCCAAGTCCTACCCTGTTATTTAACCCATAACTGGAGGGAAGGAATGGATTAACACCTTTCCCAAGGGTACCAGTGCTTAAGTGAATGCAGGGTATTCAAATGGAATTCAAACTCGGCTCACTGATTTCTCTTTCAGAGCAGATATCCACTGCACCACAATGCACATCCGTCACTATATGCGTGCAACACCTGGTATTCCCAAGCAGTCATCCATCTAAGTACTGACCAGGCTCAATGTTGCTTAACTTTGGTGATTGAGCAAGAACCGGTGTATTCAACGTGATATGGCCGTAAGCGCTTTCCTATGTATTACAGCAATAAAATTTAGGTTTTGTCCTAATTTGTTGCATTTGCCTAAAACTAACACATCACTCAATAAATCCTAAGCCTAACTAATAAAACAACAACTTTTAGGAAAAATTTGACTTTCTTCATCAATATAGTCTCTTTCTGAGTGATCCACAGATTTCAATTCTTCTCTAACAATTCGATGTCTTATTTGTAGAATGATTTCTCTTTGGCCTCAAAAAATGTCTCAGTTTTCCTTATCACTTCTTTGTTGGCGCCAAATCTCTTTCCCTGGAGCATTCTTTTGAAGTCTGCAAACAGCCAGTAGTCACTGGGGCCAAATCTGGAGAATTGGGCAGATGTGAAAGCAATTTGAAGTGCAATTCATGTAGTTTTGCCATTGTTGCGATCAACTTGTGGTGCAGTATGTTGTCTTAGTGAAAGATTACTTTTTCTTCTTCATTTGTGGTCGTTTTTGGTGATTTCTTCCTTCAAACACACCAGTACTGCAATATAATATTTGCTAATGATGGTTCTTCCTTTCTCAAGGTAACTGGTGAAGAAAATATCTTGTGAATTCCAAAATACGGAGATCAAAACCTTGCCTGCTGATTTTTGCATCTTTGGTTGCTTTGGACAGCTTTCACCTGCTGCTGTTCACTCAGCTAACTGCTGATTTGACTCCAGAGTGAAGTAGTGGATCCATGTTTTATTCAATGTCACATATGTATGCAAAAACTTCTTATTGTATTGAAACAGTTGTAAACAATGCTCTGAATTGTCAATGCCTTGTTGTTTTTGATCGACTGTGAGCAAATGTTGTACCTACTTTGGACACAACTTTCTTATTGACAAATGTTCATGCAAAATGGTGAATACACTGCCTTCTGATATGTCCAACTCCTCTGCTATCTCATGCAACTTCACTTTACGATCAGCCAAAACGGGTTTGTAAATTTTTTGAGGTTTTCTTGGACAGATTTTGGGCAACCTGAGCATTCAGCATCATTTGTGTCTGTATGACCATGTTTAAAGTCAGCATACCACCTCTTAACTGTTGTTTCCAACAGAGCAGAATTTGAATAACACTTATCAAGCCATTGCTTTGCTTGAACAGTATTTTTTCCCATCAGAAAGCAATGCTTTATCAACACATGAAATTCAGAATTTTCCATTGTTTTGAAAATTTGCAACAGTAGCTTCTCTTAAATAACTGTAAATTGTAAACTAATAATCCGATTGGGCCTAAATTTTGTCACATGGTATTAGAAAGTTAGTACTTATTATATGGAGTTTTTTATTGGTAGCACCATTTATATGTCAGGTCCAGGACTTATTGAGTGACATGTTATTGTCCTTGGGAAATATTATCCTAAGAAAAGCATGAATCAATTTCTTCTTCTATGGGATCAATAATATGACAGGCTGAACACTTTTGTTTTGGTATCAGCCAGTCTGAGAGAAAGACGATGCTGAATTAACAACTATCTAGAAGGTAATAGAAAAAGACACTTTCATATCTTTGCCAAAATTCATGACAAAGGTTTAAATATCACCTCAGGTGAACCATAATGGCCTCCACATTGATCAGAAATTGGCTTTTTTTAAAGCAAAAAATAAAATTATAATGAGCAATTAGTATTTGTCTATATTTCGATATTGTGACAATTTATGTTGTTTGGACTGTTGCCCTCATCTTTGTTGTCATATTCACAATGTTTTGTCAATTGTATTCTCTAGCCTTCTTCAGGTGATATATTTTGGAATTTTTAAATGGAACACTTTATTTAGTCCCCTGAAATACTTCAATCAACACTTTTGTTTATGTGTGATGGCGTAGTGGATAAAAGTATTGGTTGAAGTAATTCAGTGACTGGATATAAAGTGTATGAGTTCAATACCTGATCACAGTAGAGGCAAACAAAAACTTGGAGAGTTGAGTTAATAAAGGGAAATAACTGAAACTGAGATATCCAGAAAAGGCATGGTGTGTAGAACTAGAATAATCTACTCTACTGGACTAAATAAAGGGATCAAAAATATTGTGAATATGATGACAAACATGAAGACAACAGTCCAAACATTATAAATAATGTAAAGAGCATTTAATATAAAAAATATATACAAACAAAATTTTTTTTTAACTGATCACCATTTTCATTTTTAAATCAGTCAGATATTAGGCACTTTTTAAAGTTAGCCTGTTCTTGGGGTTCCCTCAATTCTATATCACTGGTTACTATGCAGTGTTTAGTTTTTTGTATTAAATACATAACTAGAGCTTTGAAAATCTCTGCTACATGTTAATGATATTTTTGGTTGTAAAGTATTGTAAGCAATTATCTCTGATCACCTTTTTACAAAGCAATTTATATTTTGGTCAAAGAAATTAGACTGTAGTTATTCAGAAATATGGAGCCATTTTCACATTAAGATTATTGAAATTCTCTTTAAGAACAGGTAGATTTTGTTTATTTCTATTTATAAAACTTATGTCTGTTTTCTACTGTCTATCAAAAAAATTCAGTTTCTCTGTAAATAAATGGGAAGACAGATCAGCTTATAAAATTTCTTGGAAAATCATTTATTAGATTCTAAACATTTGGTCAAATGGAAAATGTTTTTATTAGAAATTGGCATTTATTATCCTGAAATCTTGTAAGCTGCTGAGTAATTAAAAATGTAACACGGAAATATTTATGTAAATATTGAAATAAAATATTTGAGAGATTCGAGATTGATTACACATTTTTTTCTTCTTCGTGCCATATTTTTTCAGGATATAGGTGATCATGACTCGCCACAGTTTCTTGCCTATTTCATGTGGCTCTCAGCAGTTTTTCTCACTTTACTCCTTCTCTCAGCCGTCTTTCAGCAATTTATATACACAAACCCATCAAGTAAGTGGTTATCTCTCTCTCCCTCAGTATACCCAATGGGGGTTATGTTTTCCAAGCCCATCTTCCTCATTATGTGCTCTAGAAAATTTAGCAGTCTTTTTTTTTATTCTGAGTCAAAAAGTATTTTACTGCATTCTGAATATATATTACATTACATTCATTGTATAAACCCAAAGAGATTCTTGCATGCTTCTTGCCTACACATCTCTGCTATTTCTCCCTGTACAAAGAAGTGTATCAAGACTCAGAAAAGGTACTCTCTGATTTGGTTTTTCCACCTCTTAAGTGATCTACCCTTTAATATTTTTCCAAATATATTCTTTTTTGTAATGTATATATATATATATATATAGAGAGAGAGAGAGATGTAGTCAAAGGGACTAACAAGGTAGTTCTGTTCAGTATTTTATTGTTTTCTTTATTTACATTATTTACATTGTTTGGACTGTTGTCCTCATCTTTATTGTCATATTCCTGATGTTTCGGGCTTTGAAACTTCCAGCCTTCTTCAGAGGATTGGAATTTCAAACTGAATCCTTTATATCAATCACTGGGGTATATTGTTCTCATTCCATGAGTCATGTCATTTCCGGATGTCTTAGTTATCTTCCTTTAACTCATCACCCTAAGTTTTTGTTCTCCACTTCTGTAGCCAGGTAGTGAACTCACAACTCTTTCAGTCAAGTCACTGGATGAAACCAATGCTTTTATCAACTGGGCCATGTATTCTTGAGGATACATGGCCCAGGAGTTGAATTCTAAATTTTAATCACCTGAAAATGGTTGGAGTGAGCAATAGCTGAAACATTTGAAATATGGCGTAAAGATGAGGACAACAATCCAAACAGTGTAAATAATGTAAACTAGCAGTATAGCCCAGTGTTGCTCGGGTGTAATGAAAGCTTTAAAACTAATCCATGGTCCTGGAGCTCAGACTCTTTGGACACTGACATGAAAGACTAAAAAGCAATAGTTGTTTCCAGTTAAAGCGAAATCGTAGACTGAAAGAAAAATGAATGGATGTAAGTCAAATTTTGATTTCCTGGTCTCGATATCAAATTTTCTGCACTATTGCAAGAACTGCAACCTTGAAACTTCTGAATATCATTTCTTATGTCTTTGTCTATGAGTGTATCAAATTTGATTAAAATCGGACCACTCCTATAACCTGATTTTTTCGATTATCAATATTTATCAGAGGTACCTCAACACAAAACCTAGTTAAGAACACTCACAGACACTTATAGTACAACTGTGTAAATTTTCAAGAAAATCGGTTCAGCTATTTCGGAGTCTATAGGTAATGGACACACACACACACACACACACACACACACACACACACACACACACACACACACACACAAAGTTCCATTTATTATATTAGTTTAGATTAATGATTGAATATACATCAAACATAAACTGGAATCCAACAGAATGATAAAATAAAGAACAAATGGGAAACATATCTCAATATAATATCTTTCACTTTTATTACAGCTTCAATTGCATTGTCTAAAATTTGCTATATTTGTAGTGCTCAATATCAGACAGCAAATTTGTAATCATAAGGTATGTACATAAAAACCATGATTACACACTATACCAAATGTGATGGGAAATCCTTTGGATTTGATAATTAATAAGGTTCACGCCTCCTTTGGTTTAATTTACTCCTACTCAGCTAAATCGGTTCAGTCGTTTCGGAGTCTATAGGTAACGGACTCACACACACACACACACACATACACACAGATAAAGTTCCATTTATAAATAAGTTTAGATAATTACAATACCCCATCTCAGAAATATAGACAAATATTGTTTTTTTTTAATGTAAAAAATATCTTTATTTTTAGTAAGTAAGTGTAGAAATTATTTTTTCTTATGTGTGCCCTTAGCTAATCGAATAACAAATAATTTTCGGGACATTTTCTAAAACATGTATTAGGGATTACTGACCAAATACACAACTATATATTCAAACAAGTTTGATAAACAATAGCTGACAAGGTCAGTTTGTTTAATTTACATCAACATAAGACAAATACAAGTATATAATACCAAAATATTCTGCCACACACAATGCAAGGAAAAACTCAAAAGTCTAGAAGCTTTTATTGTACAAAATCAACAGCTCACATTAAATAAAATATCATTCACCATGTGAGAAGGCATCTTAAAGTGCATATTTTTTTTTTTTTTTTAATCATATCACCCCAAGCAAGGTGGTAACGCCACTGATGTGCAGGGGGCTACATAAGAGTGAGAAGATTAGAAAAGAGAAAACCGGAAACCACATCCTAAACAGGAAACAAGGGATGAGCTTCTACACCTGTTCAATAGACATGGGTGGAGTGTGAACTGGGCGATAGTTTAGTCTATCTACTCCAATTGAAAAAAAACAAAAAAAGCAGTGAGAAGATTAGAAAAGAGAAAAGAGAAAAACCGGAAACCACATCCTAAACAGGAAACAAGGGATGAGCTTCTACACCTGTTCAATAGACGTGGGTGGAGTGTGAACCGGGCGATAGTTTAGTCTATCTACTCCAATTGAAAAAAAAACAAAAAAAGCAGTGAGAAGATTAGAAAAGAGAAAAGAGAAAAACTGGAAACCGCATCCTAAACAGGAAACAAGGGATAAGCCTCTTCACCTGTTCAATAGACGTGGGTGGAGTGTGAACCGGGCGATAGTTTAGTCTATCTACTCCAATTGTCTATCTACTCCAATTAGTCTAATATACTTAATGTACAGAAGTATTTTATCATTATTATAATAATAAAAATAATATGATAAAAAATATAAGTAAAAATTTAAATTGAATTAATATATAAATAAATCACATACATTTTGTGTGACCTTATTTTCAATAGATGCTACACATTACATCACACTAGATTATTTCAAATGTCCAGCTTCTCAAAGAATGCTAGGATGCAGTCAAAGGAATTCTAACGACGACACAGACAGCACATCATTTCTTGATAATGACTGTGAAAATCAAAAGTACTTGAAAAAAAATAACAAAATCTGAACTTTGGATAGTTTATCCTCAACTTTGAGTACAATAATAAAGACCTTATCCAATATATATTTTTTTTATGTAACTGAATCTGTAATCACCCTGTGGAGCATAGGCTCACAACCAAATTATGCTAGGTGCTGCGGCTGTGGTTTCCATTGCAAGTAGCTTATGCAGAGTAGAGTTACTAGCCTCATGCTTGACTTTTTTGAGTTTAGTCTGTTCTTCTTTTAGATTGACAACCAAGGCTAGTGTCTAACCTGCTATTTAACCCATAGCTGGGAAGAAAATAGATTGATTCATACCTTTGCCCAGAGCTGTTCATGTGAAAGTAAATGCAATGGCCTTGGCTAGTATTTGAACTCAGTTCACTGATCACCTTTTTTTCACCAATAACTGCTACAACACACACACACACACACACACACACAAGAGAGACAAACAAACAGGCAGACATAGGCTGATTAGAATGTTTATATTGGGAGAGACAAACACTAAACTATGCTCATTTCAGCAATCAGGCAATTCTGTGTGTGAATTATAGATGCAAACAGGTAGATATTTTTCATTCTCTAATTTACTGCCATATCTTTCTTGTCACACTGATTAGGAAAAAAGTATTTAGGCTGAATTATGTATGGGGAGAATCCCCTCCTTACCAATTCCCCTAACAACTTCACATTCCATTAAGCAACAGTAAGAACATTACCAAAAATATCCTCTGAAAACACTCTGACCATAACTTCTAGCTGATAAGAGTTATCAAAGCCCAGAGTTAATCAGAAAACTGCAGTAGAGAGCTTGTTATGCACACATGCACACATTAAAAACCATTAGAATATTATGCTGTTTCATACATACACCCACCCACCATATATATAATGAACTCACACACTTTTCAATGTATGAGGGTCCAGTAACTCAGTTCTTAGAACAACCAGACTACCTGCATATATAATTTGATTATTGTAGTTTAGACTTCTGCCGTATACAGAGAACTGGTGCTTATAATGTGCCACAAGGTTTACAAATTTTCTTTGTTAGGTTTAAGTTAAGAGTTTTTCTTCTCGTAGACTAGTTGCTACCCAAGAATTTAGTGCCAAGTCTATCCTGCTTTTCACCCTAAGCTAGGAAAGAAAAGATGAATTCATGCCTTTCTCAAAGAAATTAGTGCATAAATGAATGTAAGCAAATTTGACTAGGTTTGAACTCGGCTTTCTGATTTTCTTTTTGAGCCACTATCCATTACTCAGCCATGCAGCCATCTATCCATTCATATATATATATATATATATATATATATATATATATATGCACACACACATATCCAAAGATCAAAACAGTATTGAAATATTATGCTATTTCATGAATGCATACATACATACTCCCATACACATATATATCACTATCTCTCTCTCTCTCTCTCTCTCTCTCTATATATATATATATATATATATATATATATATAGTCATCCACAGACAGTCCTGTTTTGCTATATCACAGTTCATCAGTACCGTTAGACATCCAATTGTTTCCGGCCAGGATTGAAACCCAACCAATTTGATGTCAGTCGGCAATCCTACCTCTAATGGGTGCTCAGTGGAGGAAGGCAGATTTTAGCATGTTATATACACAATGTAAACACACATCAGTAGCGAAAGTGTTCAAATTCATTACTGAATGAATGATGTATGAATAACAGTGAGTAGCTACTGTTTTTAAAGTCTACCATTTCTCCAGATTGCTCAAACAACAAGTGAGAGCATAAATAGTCATTCGTAGACAGTCCTGTTTTGCTGTATTACAACTCATCAGTACGGTTAGATGTCTGATTGTTTCCAGCCAGGATTGAAACCCAACCAAACTGATGTCATTCATCGATTCTACCTATAAGCTATGAGTGCTCAGGGGAGAAAGGCAGATTTTAACATATTATATACACAATGTAAACACATGCCAGTAGCCGAGAGTATATATATATAAATATTTTCATAGCAGACTTGAAATAATACAAATGTGGTTCTGAAGAAGGATGTTGAAAATACCATTGACTGAATGTGTGTGTAACAACAAGGTTTTAAAGAAAATAGAAAGAAAAATGAAACTTTTACTTGATATCAGAAAGATTCATTTGAAATTTCTAGGACACATAATGAGAAAGAGGGCTTGTAAAATTTGATACTCACAAGACATATTTTTTCATTTTAGTTTAGATATGGTACAAGGCAAAAAGTATAGAGTACCCAGTCAGGATCAAACTAACTACTCAGTACTAATTGTTGTAGCAAGATCAGCTTGCTAACCATTACACCACATTGAGGTGCCAATCTTGGGTAAATGGCTGGTGAAACAAGGTTTAGGAGATTTAACAAAAAGACATGCTGCGGATATCATGGATCGAGCATGTAATTAATGATGAGGTTTTGGAAAGGATGGAAACAAAAAAGAAATTAATACTGAGCATCAGGAAAAGACAGTTAAAGTTCCTGGGACATGCAATGAGGAAGGAGGGCTTGGAGAATCTGATACTAACAGGCCAGATAGAGGGATAAAAGAGACAGGGGAAAGCAACGGATAACATATTTGAAGGACCTAATCAGGTGGATGACGGAACGAGGATTGCATGGTGTAACAGAAGGCATGCTCAGAGCCACCAAGGATAGGGAAACGTGGAAAGCCATGATCGCGTACATCCTGAAGGGACAGAGCACATAGAAGAAGAATATAGAACAGATCACTTACTTTATATCTAGAAGAATCTTATATTAATATTCAACTGATATTTTGTTCAGTCACTATTATTATTAGAAGAAAGTTTCAATTCATGAGTCTTTAAATATTTTTTCAATTGTCTCACTATGTAGTAATTTGGAGATACCATATTTAAAGGGTCTGAGTAGGTATGAGAGAATGGGGGTTGTGAGATGTAACAGGAGAAAGCATGCTAAGAGCCACCAGGGATAGGAAGACATGGAAAGCCATGATCACCTACATCCTGAAAGGACAAGGCACATAGAAGAAGAAGAGCAAAAAGACAAAATTTATTAAGAGCTACAAAAGACGGGAACTTGGAGAGTCATTATTACCAATATCACACAGAAGAAGAAAGTCATGGTTGAGGTTTTGTTGGTATCATCAGATATGATCTTTTCTTACTTCTTTAAGCTTTCTTTGAAAAATTACTTTTGGTAGAGATTGGATAAGTTTAGGAAACTGATTTTATGTCCCTCAAGACATTTTGGTCCAAATGGGACTTAAAGATGCACTAAGTATCTAAGTGCCTATGCAAGATAATGAGTTTTTATTTTGTTTTTAATGATATTTAAAAGTATATTACAAAATAATGCAGTAAAAAAGATTTTACTTTCTCACATTTTCTCTCTGTATTATTGTGGCATCTAAGGGATAAGAAATTTCATCAAGACATTTATGAATGAGATCAATAACAGAAAGGAATAGAGATGGATTTTCCAAGGGTGTTAGCTAGAATCATATTTGAACATCCTCAGCTACAGTTTAAACTTCATAGACTCAATACATCTCCATCACTGAGTACAAAAACACAATTTCTTTTATACACAATTTTTAATACACTCGCAAAATAATATTTTAAAAATTAAATATAGATATCATGAGATAATTATGATGTTTTGCACAACCAATAGAAGCAAAACGGAATGTAAATGCCAATATACACATGACATCTACACAACTAATAAAAACAAATAATATTTGATGCCCACAGCAACCACCAGGCACAAATGTGTTTCTTATGCACATGAAATGTTAAGTAGTATTGAGTGGTGAGGAACAGGTTTACTTAGATAGATAGATAGATAGATAGATAGATAGATAGATAGATAGATAGATCTATCTATCTATCTATCTATCTATCTATCTATCCTTAAAGAGGTTACAAATAGACAAAATAGTACTCAAGTGAAAGAACAGCAATATGTGTGTAGATGAAAGAAGTTTATTGTAAAGATAATACACTATGGCAAGACAGGAAATCTGGTGGCAGGCTAGTAATTGCCAAAGCAAGTCACAAGTATCTCCTGTGCTCACTATATATGGCTACTAATATAATCAGTCCACATAGGTGATAGGGAGAGTAAGGCATTCCATTAAAACAATATATATATATATATATATATATAGAGAGAGAGAGAGAGAGTTCTGGTGTTAATAAAATAGTGTTCAATTTATAACAACAGTGCTATAATTTATATTAATAAATACACATTTGTTTTCCTCACCTGTAACACAACTCTGAGTTTCATCAGTATCTGATGATCACACACACACACACACACACACACACACACACACACACACACACACACATATATTTAAATAGCTGAGGAAAATCTCAACACATGTGGTCTGATGATTGCACTTAGCATGAAACCGTCTGTTGCCCCTGAGTGTTGACTTCAATGGTCACACTTTTATATTTACATATGCTTTATCTCTGATATTGAGCACTTTATCCTATAAATATAGCACACCTTAAAACTATATTTATTCATATATATATGCACCATAAGAAAAACATTTGGGGTCCCCTTCTGGATTTGAAAGAATCACCTAAAAATTTGGAAGTTGCATACTTTTTTTCATGATTAATTTACTAGCTCACTTTGGTTCAGAGGAACTTTCTCTTCCTGAAGGTTTTTTTCCCATATGTCCGATAATAATGATGATGATTGTGGTGGTGGTGATGAACTGAATGTTGTGCACATTCTTCAAAACTAATTTACGAGCTCCATTCATGCCAGTGGGACTGTATTTTTCTGAAGGGTTTTATTATACATTCAATAATAATGAAATTAACCATTAATATAGTTTCCTAAAAAATTTAGCACCTTTTATCTAATTTACCTTGCTGGCTAATTATAATCTTTGAGCTGGTGGATTTCAAATTTTAGGTAATTCCTTCTCTAAAGAATTGGACTCATGGGTTAAATAGTTTCAACATACTAGCTGAGTAGGAGTAAATTAAACCAAAGTAGGCGTGAACCTTATTAATTATCAAATCCAAAGGATTTCCCATCACATTTGGCCTATAGTGTGTAATCTTGGTTTTTATGTACACACCTTATGATTACAAATTTGCTGTCTAATATTGAGCACTACAAATATAGCAAATTTTAGACAATGCAATTGAAGCTGTAATAAAAGTGAAAGATATTATATTGAGATATGTTTCCCATTTGTTCTTTATTTTATCATTCTGTTGGATTCCAGTTTATGTTTGATGTATATTCAATCATTAATCTAAACTTATATAATAAATGGAACTTTGTCTGTGTGTGTGTGTATGTGTATGTGTGTGTATGTCCATTACCTATAGACTCCAAAAGGGCTGAACCAATTTTCTTGAAAATTTACACAGTTGTACTATAAGTGTCTGCGAGTGTTCTTAGCTAGGTTTTGTGTCAAAGTACCCCTGATAAATATCAAAAATCGATAATCGAAATAAATCGGGTTATTGAAGGAGTGGTCCAATTTTAATAAAATTTGATACACTCATAGACAAAGACATAAGAAATGATATTCAGAAATTTCAAGGTTGCAGTTCTTACAATAGTGCAGAAAATTTCATAATATATATATATATATATAAAAGGCAAGATGTTTGTGTGTATGTCTGTTTATCTACCTGTATGTCTGTATTTTTTCAGCCCTTTTATTTTAGTTTTTGCTTCGGGTTTGGCTCTAAGTAGGTATAATTGTAGTTCTTAGTCTCAGCCATGATACCATTTACTCAGAGGACTTATTTAGCCTTCAAAATTCAGTTTACGATGAAAAACCTTATTTGATATCGATACCAGGAAATCAAACTTTGACTTACATCCATTCATTTTTCTTTCAGTCTACGGTTTTGCTTTAACTGGAAACAACTATTGCTTTTTAGTTTTTTGTGCCAACATCCAAAGAGTCTGAGCTCCAGGACCATGGATTAGTTTTAAAGCTTTCATTACACCTGAGCAATGCTGGGCTATGCTGCTAGTTCATATATATATGTGTGTGTGTGTACATACATACATGCATGCATGCATGCACACAAGTTTCATTAACTCGCGAACACTAACCATGGGTATTTAAGACCCAATGCAAATGACGCCATTTTAATTACAATTTTCAGTACCTGATTTTCTTACCTAAATAATGTTTTTTCAGTTCCTATTAATGTTAACCCACAATACAAAGTTTGAAGTAACTGCATGTAAAATATTTCAAATAAAGATTTATATTTAATATTTTTTGATATTTTCAAAATTGGGTATGGCATAACCATGGTTAGTAGTGGTTAACTTTAACTGATGGTTAGTGTTACAGTGTTAAAGACAACTGACAAGCAGTTAAGCTTTTTATTCAATTTTTCTTCTGTTCATATAAGTGTTCTCTTTTCTGGAAACAAAATGTGCAAAACTGTTCCGAAAAGAAAACACAGAAACACAAGAAAAATTGAATAAAAAGCATAATCACTGTACTTTGTCAGTCATCTTTAATGAAACATGTATAAAAGAGGAATTGCTTCCCAAATACATATATTATTTATGTATGTGTAAATATTTGATGAAAGCCATATGTAATTTTCCTCCAGAATGAGGTGAGAAGAAAAGATACAAGCTTGGAAAGAAAGGTATGTTGCAAAGTAAAAATACAAGACAAGATAGGGTCTTTGAAAATGTGTTCGCAGGTAGAAACAAAGAGAACTTCAACTATATGCATCTATACTTGTAAATGTCTGTATGACAAAGAAAATCACCTTACAAATGAAATTGATAAGATACAAGCAAATGATAAAAAGGGAAAGTCGTGTATATTTTGCAAAAGTTATCAAGATTTACTAGATTTGACAGCATTGATTTTAGTATTCTTGAAGTAAGATCGCAAGTTGTTTCATTGGGAACAGAGAAACTGAGCAAGCATACTAAATCAGTGCAACTTGGTGCCAGTAAATCAGAGTAAAGTGACTTGTATTGCTCACTGTTTCTGTTTCTCACTATGCCTACTGAAATATATATGGATTTGAATTTATTAACCATTATATTTATCAGTAATTTGCTTGGTGGCTTAAACTGTAGTTAGTTTACCTTTGGTGATAGCAATCAGTTTTCAAGTCGAGACAAAGTTCAGTATTTTTAATTTCCTCTCTTTCTACATATCATATCCTTTCAGTATGCTGGTGATCAGAGCTTCCCCACAATTTCCTGTCCTTTTTAGTTCTTAGTCAGTCAGTCAGTTAAGTGCCATGCGTGATACACGCTTGGGCGATCGTGTCTCGAAAGAGACATGACTGACTGGGCAGAAGATTATTCCTGCAGTAGGTTGCCATTGCTTTCTGCGGTAGACTGGTTGCCGACCAAGGCTATAGAACCCAATCTGTCCTATTATTTAACCCATAACTGGAGGGAAGAGACGGATTAATACCTTTCCCAAGGGTATTTGTAAGTGAATATAAGTGAATGCAAGGAATTCAACTTTATAAGTGAATGCAAGGAATTCAACTGGAATTCGAACTCGGTTCCCCGATTTCTCGTTCCGAGTCAATATCCACTGCGCCACAACGCACACCCTCCTAGTTCTTAGTACATTTTGTTAATTCTAATTGTTGTGGAGTAAATAAGACACCCCCAGTAACACAAATGAACTAGGCATGACACCTTAAGTCAATAACTGGTCTTGGGTATGACTGTAAACTGCATCCAGCAGTAGGGCCTCTGATTTGGAGGTTGTGAGAAGCAGGGAACCATGTCTTAATTGCTGTTGTTCCCAGGTTCACCCTGAACCAGACTGGTAGCACCTGTTAGGATCCCAGCCTGGGGTCAAAACACTATGAAAGTATAAAAATAGATTTTTATAAAAAAATATACATTTTTGAATGAAAATATTGCCATAATACATTTTTGAAGGAAAAAAAATGATTCCCAGCAATATATTTTTAAATACAAAGTTAGAAGATATTTTCAGTTTCTAAAATAAAAACATTTCATCAAAATGTGACTAAATCAACTTTCTTACTATAACTGAACATTAAAAAAATACCTTAAAACCCAATCTTTTTGGCATTAAATAACACACAGAGGTTGATATGCCATTAAACAAAACTCAAACGCTAACTTAAGTCAAGAACTGAAAGAGAATTCAAGGACAGAGTACAGAGAGAATTCTGATACAGTGTTCTGATACATATGCTGGAACTGTTAACAAAAAGTGTGAAAGATTCAAATTCAACAAGCTGATTTTGGATGTTTAAATGGTTAATTTTTTGTGCAAGCAAAACAGATACAAAAATTTGTGCTAGAATTGTGACAAAACTAGAACAGAATCAAAAAGTAATACTACAAGAAATATTGAATGAACATCAAAGAATCCTAAATCTGAGATGTGATATGGAAGAAACTGAAGAAAAAGAATGCACATATATATGAGCCAAATAAAAAATGTGACAAAAGGAAAGTTACTCCATGTTTCAGATGTAGAAGGTTACATCAAGAAGATGAATGCCCCTTTAAGAATTTAAAGTGCTACAAGAGTGAAAAGGTAGGATATAAAAAGTCACACTGCAAAACTAAAGCAAGGAAAAGTTCTCACAAAATAAATTTTATACACAGCATTCAGATGAAAAAAATACTTATAAAAACTAAAGAAAATTTTGTATATGTGGAAGTTAATAATGTGGATGTAAAAATGCAACGAGATGCTGGTTGTGATATCACAATAATCAACAAAGCTACATGGAAAACAAATGAAAAACCTATATTATAAAGAACTTTCAAAATCATATGTGGCATGTCAGAGGAGAAATTATTTGCTCTTGGTGAAATGATTTGCAACATTTCATTTTGTAACAACTGTGTAAAAGCTAAGGCTTATATGTTAAAAAATACTACAATCTTCTTGGATACTAACTTGATGAAATTATTTGTGTTATGTTATTTACCTCTAAGTATTTATTTATAAAATACAAGTGGGCAAGTGACCAGTTTAAAAAAGTAAGGTGAAAATTTAAAGGAAGAAGAATTGAAACAGTGTCTTCCAGATGTTCTGTTGAATATGTTTGGTTGGTGTTCCAAAGTCAAAGCCAAAATTCAAGCAAGGAAAGAGTTGATACCAGTATTTAAACTAAAACGTAGTTTACCATTTGCGGCCTTGGATCAAGTCAATGATGAATTAGACAGACTTGAAAAAATAGCTGTAATTGCAAAAATTGGCTATTCAAAATGGTTAGTGACTTATATTGTTCACTGTTTCTGTTTATGCAGTGCATGTAAAGAAAAAAAAATCATGTTTGTGTTGATTTTTCAACTGTCTGAAACAAATGTTTTGAATCACTTACTAACAAGTCACAGGGAAATTTTTGCAAAATTAAACAGTGGAAAAAATGTTTTGAAGCTGGATTTTTTTTAAGAGTATTTGCAAATACAAGTTGAAGAATGTTCAGAGTTAATAATGATTATGCACAAGGGATTGTATAAGTTCAACAGACTTCCTTTTGGAATAAAAGTGGCTCCAGCTATATTTCAACAAGTAATCGACATTATGCTTTTGGATTTAGATTTTCAGTTGTTTGTCTTGATGCCATATTGATTAAAAGTCTATCTAAAGAACAACATTTTGAGCATGTAAAAAGAATTTTTGAAAAAAAATACAAAATATATGTTCAAACTCTAAAAAATGTTCATTAGAGTATTGCTGGCAGCAGGTGAGACATAATATTGTAACTGTTAGTAGCGAGTTATGAAACTAATTAAACCTGTTCTACCGTCCATGTACACAACTTTGTTAAGTAGGTTGTGTGCTGTTTTCTTTTGTCCCTCTTGCCTTCAATATATCCTGTGAATATCAAATTTTCCAAGCCCTCTTAAATTATAAATTATATGCGTCCTAGAAATTTTAGCTATATATTTCTAATATGAAGTATGAGTATACTTTTGGTTTCTCACATGTTCAGTGCAGACTCATGTTAAATAAAATTGTGGCTCCCTCTCTCTGAAGTTGATATGAGTTTTCTAATCTTGTATCAATCAGTCATTATGGTTATTATATATATATATATATATATATATATATATATATATTGTCATCCGCAGACAGATCTGTTTCGCTGTATCACAGCTCATCAGTACGGTTAGACTCTGATTGCTTTCTTACCTGGGATTGAAACCCGACCGAAACGGCGTCAGTGTCAGTCGGCGACTCTACCCTGGGCTATGGGCGTTCGGTGGAAATAGGCAATAAATTTTTATTATGAAAATGTGTGCCATTTGGCAGGATTCGAACCTGCAACCCCTATGTAGATTTTTGTAATAAAAATTTATCGTAAATAATCAGGCCAGTAGATATAAATATATAATACTGTTTAATTACAAAAAACAGAATATCTACTTAAATACGAGTATCGATAAAAAATAATGTTCAAACAATTCATTTCATACATATATATATATATTATTTTCTTTTCTTTCTTAATTCCACACCCTTTTTTTTTAAACTTCCTTTGTATGGATATGTTTTGGGGTTTCTTCAGGTATGTGAATTTTTGTACCATATTTGAATTAATAATTTTTTGTTTTTGATCGTTGTTGAATGAGCAAGATTTTTCTCACTGAAATAGCTATTCAACATATGTAGAATTAGAAATTTTTAATATAATATATATTTATAAATTTTAAGCATACTATATTTATGAGTTAAAGTCATGAATATCAGGCACAGAGTCTATGTTAATATAAAAGTGGGCATTAAAGTCAACAATTAGTGTTGCTTAAATGAAATTGCCAGGCCATGTGCTTTGTGTTTTGTCTCTACTATTTATACATGCTGAACAGTAGTGCATTATGAGTAGGTCTATTGTATTATTCTGATTGTGATTTTGGTGGGTGATAACGCACTGCTGTTGCTGCTGGGTTTTGACTTCAATACCCACTTATATATACACACATATTTATAGAGCTTTCATTAAGTTTCATTAGGATGCAAGAAAAACTTATTGAAAAATGAATTAAATCTTCCTTGTCAGCAGTTTTTAATGAAAGATATTTGAAAAAAAGGTTGTTGCCAAAATATACCTATATACATGTATTAAACAGTGTCTGCGGTATCAATTTCAAATATGCACTATAACAATGTGTAGTAATGAAAATGTCAGACTAAGAATAAAAATATCTATTAATTACTTGCATATATATATATATATATATATATATATATAGTCATCTGCAGACAGATCTGTTTCACTGTATCACAGCTCATCAGTGCGGTTAGACTCCGATTGCTTTTAACCCAGGATTGAAACCCGACCGAATTGGCGTATGTTGCCCTAACTCGCTTGCACCCTGAAGATGATCTCAGAAAGAGATTGAAAGTACTTGGGTACAATGAGAAATGAATGATGACAACACCTTTCAATGTTACAGCTCATTTCTGACACCATCCATGAGTATGAACAACTTTTATTAAAAATAAGCAGACACAATGTTTGCAATTTATTTAATCTGACATGTTTAAAAGAAAATTTGCTGCCTAAATACACAAATATATAATGTATATACATATAATGAACAACTACTCTCTGCTGTACTAGGGCAGCTAGAGATCCCTGTTGCAGATGCCTGCTCAGGCACACCCACAGAATACACCTGTGGTTTATACTGCAACTATGCTGAGTGGGCGTTTGTTCCACTATTTCAGTGAGAGCACAAAATCTAGCATCATTGACAATTTGAACAAGGCCAGTATGCTCAAACCTTTGTTATGACTTGTGACTTCCTGCTCATTCAACCATTCACTCATTCCAAATAGTTCTGCCTTTTGTTTACCTCTCTCTCACTAAAGTTATTACTAGATATAGATTCATGAATATATTCATTGATTGCAACATGTTTTTTAATGCTACCTGATGGAGCTACAATTAATGTCTTGTCTACAAATACCTTGATGACTACAGAAAGGTACATCAAAATACTTGAGATACAACTCCTCATCTTTCTGAGAATTTAAGACAGTATCATATTCCAGATAGATGTCTCTTTAGTATACACCTTGCAGAAAGTCAAGAGATGTATGGCGGTATAACAGCTTTTATTTAATTTTTTTTTAAAATGTGTGGATCAGTTTCAGTTGAAGATTTGCTGAGGAATAGTGATGTAGAATTGAAGAACTGAAAAAAACTTTGATGACCAAATTTTTAAACTAAATTTTCACCCACTACAAGGACCAAGAGCTACTTAAGGTAGATGAGGTTTTTGTTCAGACATAGGAGAACCATGGAGGAAATATGTTTGAATTGTGATGATATGTGTTATAAGTAATGATTGACCTGAGATTTGAAGGCGGTAAAGATTATAGTGTTTAAAGGTGCATCCTATTGGATGCTTGTTTCATAAAGCAGTGGTCTTGGAAGGAATTTGTCCAAATGGAACTTCTTTCATACCAAGGAGTCTACAGTCAAATTAATCAGAACACACTGATCTTGTTTGATCACTGAAATAGAACAGCATTGTACCCAGTCAGTATTTATATGTGAGACCACTTGAGACCAAGATCTTCTCAAAGAAGATGAGGTTATTGTAGGAACATAGGAGGACCACGGAGGAAGTAAGTGCACAATACAATGATATGTATGATAAGTAATGATTCACCTAATATTTGAAGGCGGTAAAGATTATAGTGTTTGAGAAAGCATCATAAAGCAGTGATCTTGGGAAGAAGTTGTCCAAATGGAACTCCTTTCATACCAAGGAGTCTGCAGTCAAATTAATCAGAACACACTGATCTTATTCAATCACTGAAATTGAACAGCATTGCACCTGGTTAGTATTTAGATACAAGACCTCTTGGGGACACTAGATAATGTAAGCCACCCCCTACAATCTGAAATATGTTTTGCCTTTAAATAACCCAGTATATGTGATGTACTTCTGACCCTAATGGCTCATGAGAACTTGAGACATGATATGATGTTACAAAATCTTTAATACCCATGTGGTACAGATATCACACTCTAAAATTAGATGTGATATACAGCTGCAACGTCTACAGCTATATCGTGTTGAATACACCGGTTCCCATCTGATCACTGAAGTTAAGCAACATTGAGCCTGGTCAGTACTTAATGGGTGACCATTTGGGAATACCAGGTACTGTAAACGTAAGGATCAAGAATGGTCCACCGGTCCTCCAGGTTTGGGGGTTGGGTACAGTGCGAACAATGCTGCCCCATAAAAAATAGTTTATTATAGAAACAGCAACAAAAAGTTGCTGCCCTATGCACCATCTGGGTGTGATGGATAAATGATGATGATACAGCTGCAACAGGTCATCATAAAATTTGAAGTAAAGTCTTATTTATAAATAGAGAATTTTAAATTCTCCGCTTGTACACAGTATAACAAAATGTAATTTTATACAACTAGCAGTATAGCCCGGCATTGCTTGGGTGTAATGAAAGCTTTAAAACTAATCCATGGTCCTGGAGCTCAGATTCTTTGGACGTTGGCATGAAAGACTAAAAAGCAATAGTTGTTTCCAGTTAAAGCGAAACCATAGACTGAAAGAAAAATAAATGGATGTAATTAAAACTTTGATTTCCTGGTATTGATATCAAATTTTCTGCACTATTGTAAGAACTGCAATCATGAAACTTCTGAATATCATTTCTTATGTCTTTGTCTATGAGTGTATCAAATTTGATTAAAATCGGACCACTCTTTCTATAACTCGATTTTTTCAATTATTGAATTTTGATATTTATCAGGCATACCTTGACACAAAACCTAGCTAAGAGCACTCACAGACGCTTTACAACTGTGTAAATTTTCAAGAAAATCAGTTCAGCCGTTTCGGAGTCTATAGGTAATGGATACACACACACACACAGAGACAAAGTTCCATTTATAAATAAGTTTAGATAAGTATACTATAGTGCTTGTAAAATCTATATGGAATAATATAAATATATTTCTCCTCTTTGCATTTAATTTATTTTAAGCGATTCTGCATACTTCATTTCCCCTCATGTCTTGCACAGAGTCTCTCATATTTTCTATAAATCTGTCATGATGGATATATGCATATCTCGAGAAACTGAATTTATAACTGCTTTTTTAAATCATCTCTCTTCCTTTCCCCACTACTGAAGAATATACTGTTTATTGTATACATCTGTTTAAGTCTTTACTTTCATCTTTGCATATGCTTTTGTATATAGCCACACACACACACACACACACACACACACACAGGTCAGAATAATAGGAGGTAAATGATGAAAAACTGAGTAGTAAAACTTCTCAGAACAAAATTACAAGTCATTACTTAATTTTCCACTTCATCATTTGTTTATCCATATATATATATATATATATATATATATATATATATTTTTTTTAACAGTATTTATTTATTTTTATTATTATTTCTATATACTAGCAGTATAGCCCGGCGTTGCTCGGGTGTAATGAAAACTTTTATATATATATTATCGATTTTCTGCATTATTGTAAGAACTGCAATCTTGAAACTTCTGAATATCATTTCTTATGTCTTTGTCTAGGAGTGTATAAAATTTGATTAAAATCGGACCACTCCTTCTATTACCCGATTTTTTCGATTATCGATTTTCGATACTTATCAGGCGTACCTCAACACAAAACCTAGCTAAGAACACTCACAGAGGCTTATAGTACAACTGTGTAAATTTTCAAGAAAATCGGTTCAGGCATTTCGGAGTCTATAGGTAACAGATACACACACATACACACACACATACACACAGACAAAGTTCCATTTATAAATAAGTTTATATATATATATATACATATATATATATATATATAAATGTATTTTTTTGACAGTATTTATTTATTTCTATTATTATATAAATATATTTGAGATTTCAGACCGGCCTCAGCCTTTCATCAGAAACAAATGATTTTAAAATTTCAATTTTAAACTTTAAAATTTAGTTTAAATTTTAAAAACACATGTTTCTGATGAAAGGCCAAGGCTGGTTTGAAATATCAAATATATATATATATATATAAATAGAAATAAATAAATACGTCAAAAAAATACATTTTTAGACTTACAACCTTTTAGTAGTTTTTCCTATACATATTAATGCAGTATATGTGGATCATCATTATGCTATATATATATATATATATATATATATATATATATATATATATAATCTTATTCTACATCTATAGCATGACTCAGAGTTTCATGCATATGCAATCATCAGGTGCATATTATTTATATATGTGTGTACCTGCATGTATACTCATATGTATATTTATTCATAAGCATAATTATATATATAAAGTAGTATCCTTGGTAATTAGTAAGGTCATCATAATCATAATCTGATGAGAACTCAATGTTAGAATTAAATAAAGTATTATAATGAAAATAAATTGGATGAATTTACATATCCACTGGTGATAATTTATTTCATGAATGTTCTATAAAAATTATTTAACTCCTCAGACCAAAATTTTTTTACAAAAATGAATCGGTTAGATTTATCCAGACAAAAAGAATATTAGGGGAAGGGGAAGAAGGAAAACATTTTATTGATGGGAGACGGGGCTTGATATACAATGTTAATTTTGAAATGCAGATGTTGCATTTGAGAATGTTGCATTCCTTTCCCAGATGATAAGATGACCTTGGATTGAATTTTTAGCTGGGTATTTTCAAATACAGGACAGTAAATTTAGGGGCTGTATTTTAACTAGAAGAATTGAAATGTCAGAATTTTATATCAATATCAATGCAGTAATAATATCTTCATTTTATAAATAGTATTTTTTTTTGTTTTTTGACAATAATATTACTATTAAGTATGATAACAATGTTAAAGATGATAAAAAATTTATATATATATATATATATATATATATGTGTGTGTGTGTGTGTATGTGTGTGTGTGTGTATATACACATACACAGAGGTTGTAGCAGAAATATCTCCCAATAATAATGGTAAGCGATGAGTAGCAGTCATATTATCATCTAGTAAATATTCTTCTATTGTGTGGGAGTTATTTCTAAGGTGCATTCCTGTTGTACGTTATATATATATATATATATATATATATATATATATATATGAGTGTCTTTTAATGAGTGTTTTTAATATATATAAGATGTGATAGGTAAATTTTTGGCAGTTTATCTTTTTAATTTCATGTATGTACATTGTTTGCTTTTGTATTTGTCAACTGTACAGTATAGTAGAGTCAGTTGGGCACCATATGTGAGAAAATGATCACCATGATACAATTCACTCCACCAGAAATTTGGAAACTGCATACTGTACTACTTTTTATTCATACCAGAAGCTCGAATATGAACATTTTAGAGTGCTTGGGTGTCAATCTGAAGACAGTGCAGATGATGCTGTGTCTCCAAAAGATGTACTAAGAATGATGAAAACCAAATATCCACTCATCATCCTGGTGTTTGGAGTAATATTTGAGTAGATACTCTGTTTTTATTATGAAACAGTATATTTATTTTTTCACATCTACCAGTCTAAGAATTCAAGAAATCTTAGAGAAATAGAGAAATATGAATATCCATTAAAAATAAAACAAATAGATTAGAAATATGTCAGATTTAATTCACTTCCTAAAATATTTTCCTCGTTTTTTTTGGGTTTTTTTATAATCATTTCACCCCAAGCAAGGCAGTACTGCCACTGGTGCACAGGGAGCTACATAAGAGGAGAGTGATGAGAAAGAGGAACAGGTTACAGGGAGTGTCAGAGAATGGGTAAGAGAAGTATGAGAACACTGGTGTGAAGAGAGCTGTGTGAAAGTAGAGTGGAAAGAGAGAAGAACATGATACAAGGATTGTCAGAGTAAGGATGTGAGTCAAGGAGATAAGAGATGGCAATTGACATTGCATTAAAATTCTTGAAGATCGTAGCTGTAAGTGAAGCAAGAATACGGAAGGGAATTTCACAGGCGGAAAGTGCTAGAGTAGAAGTTACGATTACATTTGACTGGTTTTACTGTAAAACACTAGTTGCTAATCAAGTAGCTCAAGTAAATTCATGCTGTGGAAGCACCGTTGAACAGAAGCTGTGAAAGGATTTGTAGAAGTGACATAGGGAAGTCACTTTACATTGATGAGAAAGTGACTGGAGTTGAGCTCCCAGGCTGGGATAGATTAAATTGCAGATTCTTCTTTGGATTTTGTCAAGAGCCCCAAGATGAATAGCAGAGGCACCCAACCAGATGTGATAGCAGTATTCAATGCACTGGTGGATGGTAGAGTTATATATGTGCAAGATGGATTCAGATGAGAAAACTTCCTGGCACAGTGAACCAACCTTCCTAGCCGCAGATTTATCTATGGATTCGCTGTAGTCATTCAACTTGAGGTCGTTTGAGAGAGTTTGACTGAGGAGGCACAGTGTATTGCTTTCAGGGAGACTAGCCTGATCCATGATGATTGGGGTTATGAGCGATTGTCTATGGTGGTTAAAGGATTACAGCTTTGTTTACATTAGTGTAGGCTTACAGCCATATCACGTTGAATATACCAGTTCTCGCTTGATCACTGAAGTTAAGCAGCATTGAGCCTGGTCAGTACTTAGATGGGTGACCGCTTGGGAATACCAGGTGCTGTAAGCATTTAGTGACAGATGTGTGTTATGGTGCAGTGGATATCGGCTCGGAAAGAGAAATCGGTGAGCCGAGTTAAAATTCCAGTTGAATACCCTGCATTCACTTAAATATTGGTACCCTTGGGAAAGGTATTAATCTGTCCCTTCCCTCTAGTTATGGGTTAAAAGCAAATCCCAATGAATCTTGATACTCGAAAAGAAAAAAGTATTACTAGACACAAAAACTTATATAAAAACAACAATAAATTGTTGAAAGAAAAAGATATTACCAGCAATAAATGAATAAAAAAATTTAGTTGGCAATAAATGACCCGCCGAGTTTGATATGCCATAAAAACAAAACAACCAAACCAAACCAAACATTAGTGTATGAAACAGTGCAGATACATATATTTTGAGAATCGGGAGAAATGTGTGTTCCTAGGCACTGTTCAGGCTTTGTTTTTTCAGGAGGCTCTATGTAGTTGAGCGGTCTAAGGCACATCAAATTTAATGATGTTTTTCCCCTCAAGTATTTAGGTTTGAATCCTGCTGGAGAACACATATTTTTCTAACAACATTTCTTGAATATTCAAGCTAGTAGATGTAAATAGTTAAGTATGCTGTTTAATAATAAAAAATAAAGATCTACTGAAATATGAGTATCCATTAAAAATAATGTTAAAACAAAATAAATTATGCACTCTGGAAGAATGGTAGACTTTGAAAAACAATAGCTAATCTGGCATGTACACATCGCTCATTCCATAATGAATTAGAGCACTCTGACTCTTGGGCATGTATAATGATAATATATATGCTAAAACATCTGCCTTCTTCTACCGAGTGCCCATAGCCCAGAGGTAGAATCGCCAGCTGACGCCAATTTGGTCGGGTTTCAATCCTGAGTTAAAAGCAATTGGAGTCTACTGATGAGCTGTGATATAATGAAACAGATCTGTCTACGGATGACTATAAAACCATTTTTTTCTAATTTCAAATTTTGTCTGCATACATATATGTGCACATGAAACACCATCAGTTAGATTCTGTTAATCAATTGATTTATTTGTTTCACTTTGAAGTAGCATATCTATCTGCTTTTTCTCTTTTTTCATACATATCTACTTATGTACCAATCCACGTCTGTTTCTTTGGTCATGCAATGTGAAAAAATCTTAGCAGAAAGCATAAAAAATGAGTAAAAAGAATGCCCAGTTTCTTGAAATGCCTCGAGCTTTTCTTTTTTTCTTTTAAATTGTTTCGCTCTGCTCTTTTGTACACTAAAAGTAACCTTGTGAAGCACCCCTTTCCACATCTCAGCCTAGTCTGTAAACTGCAGCAAGTTGCGTGTATTAGCTTGGGCTGAGTGCCGCCACCATGAAACATTGCAGTAGATCTTGCATTGTCATTTGAAAAACTCATAAAATAAGACAGTTTGATTCATTAGTAGCAATTGTTTTCCTACATAACTTTTACCAGAAATGAATGGAAATGGAATAAAATGAATACTTTACACACACAAAAAAAGCAAAAACAAATTAAATAAATCATAAAAGAAACAAAAGAATTCCAGGAACAAGTAGATTAATAAAAAATTAAATAAAAAAAAGATTTCTGGTTGATATGAACAATTTTCTCTGAACTGATCAGCAGGGGTCTTGACCTGATTCTTCCAGTTCACTAAAAAAGGAGGTGTCATAGCTCATGAGACAAGGTTGTTATTGTTCTTCTATATGGCATGTCTCTTTAAGATTTGCCCAGTTATGGTTCTCCACAACTTCTTGCCCTTTGTAGCTCTGAGTAAAGTTTGTCATTTTGCTATCTTGCTATTTTTCAGCTCAGGTCAGGCTTAGGACAGTTACTGGTAACATGTAACCCACTACAACCTGCCACATGGACAGGTGGTTGGCATCTAAATCAGTTCCCTGACTAGCTTTTCTGCTGATGAGGAGAATGGTGTGTCACACCACAGGATGAAAAATAAAACCCATTGAGATGAACAAGCTTCTTATAAGAGCTAATGGCCAACACACACACACACACACACACACACACACACACACACACACACACACACACACACACACATAGTAATTTTGTTATTACAATGGTTTATAAAAGCATAATATTACTATACAAAAATTTTCATGCTTTAGAACAAAACTGTTCCTCTTCAGGTGGTATGTTAAAATAAAATGTATATATATATTTATATATAGCATAATGATAATCCACATATGCTGTCTTAATATGTATAGGAAAAACTACTAAAATGTTGTAAGTTAAAATGTATTTTTTGATAGGATTTATTTATTTCTATTATTATATATAATAATAGAAATAAATAAATACTGTCAAAAAATACATTTTTAACTTACAACTTTTTAGTAGTTTTTCCTAAAATTATATATATATATATATATATATATATAATTAGTTAGTTTTTGGTCATAATTAAATTAGACCAGTATACAGTTGTATTAAAATGTGTTCAATACATTTATATGTATATATATATATATATATATATATATATATAAATTGACTACTGTTAGTGTCTGAGTTAGGTGTCAAGAAGAGCATCCAGGTGTCAAGAAGAGTGTATGCCTTATTCCTGTTGGCTTACCATCATCTCATGTTGAAATACCTGCTCTAGAACACTCACCAAAGTTAAGCAATGTTGAGTTTGGTGGTGACTGCTTGGAAATAGCAGGTGCTGTAAACTTGGATGTGTCAGTGCTACTATGGATAATGGCTCAAAATTGGAAATTAGGGAGTCAAGTTTCAATTCTAGTTGGATTCATAATATTCACTTACACACATATACACATGGGAAAGTATAAGTATAAATCAACTTCTTCTAATCCTCAACTATAGTATGACTAGCAGTATAGCCCGGCATTGCTCGAGTGTAATGAAAGCTTTAAAACTAATCCATGGTCCTGGAGCTCAGACCCAGCTTAAAGAATATTTGTGTGAAGTTTGGTGAGAATCGGATAAAAATTGTGGATTTGTGTAAAGGACATACAGACAAAAGACACACACACAAACATCTTGCCTTTTATATATATATATATATATATATATATATATATATATATATATATATATATATATATAAAATCAATTTTCTGCACTATTGTAAGAACTACAACCTTGAAACATTCTGAATATTGTTTCTTATGTCTTTGACTATGAGTGTGTCAAATTTGGTTGAAATCGGACCACTCCTTCTATAACCCCATTTTTTTATTATTGATTTTCGATATTTATCGGGGGTACCTCGACACAAAACCTAGCTAAGAACACTCGCAGACGCTTATAGTACAACTTTGTAAATTTTCAAGAAAATCAGTTCAGCCGTTTCGGAGTCTATAGGTAACGGATACACACACACACATACACACACACACAGAGACAAAGTTCCATTTATAAACAAGTTTAGATTAGATTTAGATTTGTAAGTCACTAATATCTTCAAAACAAATTCTTACAATATATCTTCTGGCTTTCAATAACCAGGAAAAGTTTGATAAACAATAAAAACAAATCAATCAGTCAATCCTAATCCCTGTTCTGCCAACCAATTTTACAAGCTCGTTAAGAAGGTTATGTATTGCTTTTCTTTGTCTCTTTGTTATGTCCTGTTAGTGTTAAATACTTTAAGACCTCTTTCCTCATTATATTCTCTGAATCTTTTTATGATTTTAGGGATGTGCTCTTTTGTTTCCATTTTCCCAAAAACGTCATCTTACTCACTTGTTACTCTTCTCCCAGTTATGGATTAAATAGTATGACTTTTAGCTGGAAAAATCAGTGTTATTCTCAAAAAATTGTTATTGTAATATTTACTCACAAAAAATAATTATTTTTACAATCCAAAATGTCTCAACTTCAAATAACCCAAAAAGGGTTAAAAAAAAACATAAAAAATAAATCAGACAGTCAATATTTGCATATTCCGTCCATGTTATTCTCAGCATCCTTCTGTAGAGCCACATGTCTATTTCTTCAAGTTTTTTCTTCTATGAGAAGAATACTCATCATTTACTGCCATATAGAAGGTCCAATATTACATAACAGCTCAGTAAATTTCTTCGGAATGTAAGGTTACAGTTCAGAAAAGCTAATTTTAAATATTTAAATTTCTAAAGTGTTATCATTGTTTTTTTTTTTTTTTTTTTTTTTTTTTAATCATTTCACCCCGAGCAAGGCAGAAACGCCACTGATGTGCAGGGGGTTACATAAATGTAGAAAGATTAATTAGAAAAGAGTGAGGAGTACAAGCTAGTTAGAAAGGAACAATAGAAAACTGAGAAAGCAGGTGCAATGACAGGTACATGGGCGGAGAGAAAGGGAAGGTTATACAGGGGAGGGGAGAGAGCTAGAGGCCAGTGGTTAGTAGGTGAGTATTAACTTTGCTTTTAAATTTCTGGAGGTCGTAGCCGTCAGGAAAGCAAGAATACGGGAGTGAGTTCCACAGGCGGGAAGTGCGAGAGAGGAAGCTGCTGGAGTAGAATTGTCGTCTGCGTTTGGCTAACCTGACTGTGAATGGGTGGGACCCAGTTGCCAGTCTGGTTGAACGGGTAAACACCTGTTGAGGAGGCATCAGTGACTTAAGCTCATCCGAGCAGAAGCCATGAAGGTATTTATAGAAGAGACAGAGGGAGGCCACATTTCGACGATGGGAAAGTGGCTGCAGACGAGTCGCCAGATCAGAACCTATCACATTACAGACTCTCCTTTGGAGCTTGTCGAGAACACTGAGGAGAACGGCAGGGGCACCTGACCATAAATGGCAGCAGTACTCCATGCACGGACGGATGGTTGACTTGTATATATGCAGGATGGATTCAGGTGGAAAAAACATCCTGGATCGACATAGTGACCCAATCTTCTTAGCAGTAGATTTTGCTATGGATTCAATGTAGTGCTTCCATTTGAGGTCTGAGGACAGGGTAAGTCCGAGGAGGCGTAGTGTATTACTCTCCGGGAGAATCATCTGGTCCATGCTTATGGGAGGCAGAAGAGGTTGCCTGTAATGGTTGACAGACAACAGCTTGGTCTTCGAGGAATTGAAGTTGACAAGCCACTTCTTGCCCCAGTTCACCACAGAGTGTAGATCCCGCTCAAGGTCAGCAGCGAGATTTTGTCTGTCCGCCACGACAGGTTTCTTACTGGAGCGGGAGTATATTGTAGTGTCATCTGCGTAGATGCCTACTTGGGACCTGATCTCATCTGGGAGGTCGTTGATGAAAATAAGGAAGAGCGTTGGGCCCAGGATAGAGCCTTGTGGGACACCAGCATTCGTGCTGTAGGACGAAGAGGCACGCCCATTCAGAACGACCTTCATTTTGCGGTTATTTAAGAAAGATTGGATTAGGTCAAGCAGGCGACCGGTAATACCATAACCGCGTAGTTTGCATAGGAGGCCAGGGTGCCAAACCCTGTCGAAAGCCTTGGAGATATCCAGAGCAACCGCGCGAGCCTCGTCAGACTCATCAAGGGCCTGTAGCATGTACTCCGTTACAGTAGTTAGCAGGTCGGCTGTGGACCTGTCAAATCGGAATCCATATTGCCTGTCGGAGAACAGTTTGTGGGCGGTGAGATGATGAACTATTTCAGCATTTATTATAGCCTCGAACACTTTCCCGAATATTGGTAGAAGACTGATCGGGCGATAGTTGGATGGGTCCGAGGGTTCACCACAGTTCTTAAAGACAGGAACGACTGAGGAGAATTTCCAGCATGCAGGAAAGCAGGAAGCAGAAAGGCAGTAGTTAAACAGTTTAGAGAGGACAGGGGAAAGTTCAGGGACACACCTCTTAAGGACTATCACCGGGATTCCATCGTCTCCACACGCCTTATGGGGGTCGAGTTTTGAAATTACTCTGGATACTATTGTCGGGGTAATATATACGTCATGCAGTTTGGCCTCAGTTCTAATAGGGAAGTCGGGTGGGTGCACTCCGGACGAGTCGAGTGTGGAGTTGGATGAGAATCTGCGGGCAAAGCACTCAGCTTTCTCAGCAGATGACGTGAGAACGTCAAATCCATGGATTAAGGGAGGTATTGAGGATTTCCTATTGTTGAGCACCCGTTTACAAATCCTCCAATAGTCCTTGGAGCCGAACTTGCGGTCAGCTATGTGCTGTCGCATTCTCTCCGCAAACAACTGTTTGGCGTCATTTAGGGTTCTCTTGCACTCACTGCGAGCGGATGTGAACAGGCGCCTATTGTGATCAGTTGGCTGTCTCTGGAATAGATGGAAGTAATGGTTCCTGTGGGCAATGGCGGAGACTGCCATCATCTTTGTTGTTTGATCCCAATATATATTTCCAGTCTTTGATAGATATTTGTCATGACAAGTAATTATTTAAAAATTTTCACTCTCCCTTCAAATTAGCACAGTTTACTGATTATGCAAGAAAGACTTCGTGAGCTGCTCAGATTTAATGACCAGTGAAGGTTGGCAAAAGGGCGAAATGATTAGCTGGGATGTAAACCAAAATAAACATTCACTGAAATATTTTGATGAGAACAACAAAGATGAGGATACTAGCCTGCATAATTCATTAAATAAAGGCATCTGGTAATTGATCATTAGTCCTTTCAAGTTTTTATGAGATCCATGATACTGAAGTATTCTGAATTAATGTTGTCAATATTGTTACTTGATTTATGTAGCATTAAACCATTTTGGATTTCCATCTCATGAAAAACACTCCTTTGTTAGAATATATATATATATATATATATTATTAAATGAAGTGAAAGAACTGATAGATTAAAACTCTGTTGCATTTACTTTTATAAAAATTTAATATATATATATATATATATATATATATATATATATATATATTATAAAGAAGTGAAACAACTGATAGATTAAAACTCTGTTGCATTTACTTTTATAAAAAGTGCTTAATACAGAGTAGAGATTAATATTGTAATTTTGTTGTTACAATGGTTTAGAAAAGCCTTATATCACTACACAAAAAGTTTAATGTTTCAGAACATTATTGTTCTTCTTTAGATGATATTTTAAGAACAAAACAAAAAAACAATAATGTTCTGAAACATGAAATTTTTTGGTGTAGTGATATAAGGCTTTTATAAACCATTGTAATAACAAAATTACAATATTTTAATGCTTCTAAAATGAAGCTGCTAGGCAGTCCCTCCTACCCTCCATCAGCATGGACCAAGCCAGTCTACCTGAAAGCAATACACTGCACCTCCTCAACCTCAGCCTCTCTTCTGACCTCAAGTGGAACCATTACATTGAATCAATAGGTAATCCACTGCTAGGGAGGTTGGGTCACTATGTCAGGCCAGAAAATGTTTCTCGCCTGAGTCCATCTTGCACATATACAAATCAACCATCTGACCGTGCATTGAATACTGTTGTCATATCTGGTCAAGTGCTCCTGCTATTCATCTCAGGGTTCTTGACAGGCTCCAAAGGAAAATCTGTTATGTGATCGATCACAACCTGGCAGCTTGACTCTAGCCACTTTCTCACCGATGGGGTGTGGTTTTCCTTTGTCTCTTCTACAAATATTTTCATGGCTTCTGCTCAAATGAGCTTAGCTCACTGAAGTCTCCCTCCACAAGAATTTACTCAAGCAACCAAATTGGAAACAAGATCTCATTATTACAGTTAAATTTACCAAATGCAGCTGGTTTTCATGCATTTCCCTCCTGTGGAACTCCCTTCCATATATTTGCTTCCCTGATGGCTACAATCTCCAAGAATTTAAATGAAATGACAATTCCCGTCTCTTAACTACTTGACTCTTGTCCTTTCCATATCACTCTGTGTATCTTGTTATTTTCCTTTCATACTCTATTCTCGCAACTGTCTTCACACCGGTATTCCCATCCTTCTCTTGCCCTTTCTCTGACACCCCTTGTAACCGGTTTGTCTTTCTCTTTGCTCTTCCCCTGCTTAAACTTTGACTCTTCTCTTATGTAGCCCCCTGCACACCAGTGGTGGTACCACTTTGCTTGAGGTAAAATGATTAAAATATATATATATATACACAATCATTTTTCTTGGTGATAGCAGATATTGAGCATTTATACATTAGTTATACAAAGGAATTATTTCAGTCAATATTATTAGGCTTTTTTGATAAAGATAGCATTGAAAGTCTCTTCTAGTCTTCTGTGTGCTTTGCACCTTCAGGATTTGGCCAGTTATAGCTCTCCACAACTTCATATCCTTTGTAACTGATGTTTGTTATGCCATCCATTTTATGAAAACTTGTTAGGTAGGTTACTTGTCACTTTACCTCTTTCCCTTTTACCTATGTCCTTTAAGTGTCAAAATTTCTGAACCTTCCCTCTTCATGTGACAAAAATTTCAGTTATCTCTTTCTAAGTGTCTTTTTGTTTCTATCTTCCTTAAAACTTCCCCATTGCTTAAGGAGAACTAAGTTTCAGTTCTAGCCATATTCAAATATTATGAAGAAAATTATGAACCTACATCTTCTCCCCTCCAGCTATGGGTTAATTAGTAGGACTTGTACCAGTAAATTATTATTACATCCAAAACATTCTTACAATATAAAAATATTTTTTGACTTTAAATAACCTGCAAAATTTGATAAATTGTACAAAACAAATCAATTTTTCAATTCTCATTGTTTTCATGTTCAGTCCATTGTATTCTTGGCATCCATTAGCCGAACCAAATCTCTGTTGTTTAAAAGTTTGTTTTTTTTTCATCTGTGAGGAGATTTTTTCACATTCAATGCCATATTGGGGTGATATTACATCAGCTTGGTACTTTTTCTCTGTTTTTAATGATAGTTTCCTGTTTCCTAATAATTTGCATAGCATTTGGAATGCATATTTTGATATCTGTATGTGCTCTTCAGTTTTCAGTGTAACATTTTCTAGTTATTTGAAAGTAATGTTCATAATACTAAAATTTTTGAGTATGTCTTACAGGGTTCTGTCTGCTATTCTCATCCTTTTGACAGAGTCATACTTTATCATATCATCATCATCATCTATCCATCACACCCAGATGGTGCATAGGGTAGCAACTTTTTGTTGCTGTTTCTGTAACAAACTGTTTCTTACGGGGTAGGGTTGTTAGCCCTGCATCCAACCCCCAAACCTGGAGGACCAGTAAAGCATTCTTGGTCCTTACATTTACAGCACCTGGTATTCCCAAATGGTTACCTATTTAAGTACTGACCGGGCTCGATGTTGCTTAACTTTGGTGATCGGACAGGAACCAGTGTATTCAACACGATATAGTCGTAGACAACTTTATCATATAGTAGGATTGAAATTTGATTTCCTTTTAAACACTATTTTTATTTATTTCAAATTTTTCTGTTTTTGAAGAGTCATGGCAAAAAGTAAAAGAGTTAGTATTCATAAAATTTTATCTATATCCTAAAAAGAAATAGATGGTAATTAAAAAAGCAATATTCTCCATTTTCATTTTCTTGTTTTTGGGTATATATTCGTCTCTCTTTTAAGAGATATGTAGAAACATCTAACTGAATTTGAAAATGTTTAATTTTATCTTGATGTAGAAATCAAGTTTTTTAACAGAGACAAAAAGTGCAATACTGAAAAAGAAATAGATGGTAATTAAAAAAGCAATATTCTCCATTTTCATTTTCTTGTTTTGGGGTATATATTCGTCTCTCTTTTAAGAGATATTATGTAGAAACATCTAACTGAATTTGAAAATGTTTAATTTTATCTTGATGTAGAAATCAAGTTTTTTAACAGAGACAAAAAGTGCAATACTGAAAAAGAAATAGATGGTAATTAAAAAAGCAATATTCTCCATTTTCATTTTCTTGTTTTGGGGTATATATTCGTCTCTCTTTTAAGAGATATTATGTAGAAACATCTAACTGAATTTGAAAATGTTTAATTTTATCTTGATGTAGAAATCAAGTTTTTTAACAGAGACAAAAAGTGCAATACTGAAAAAGAAATAGATGGTAATTAAAAAAGCAATATTCTCCATTTTCATTTTCTTGTTTTGGGGTATATATTCGTCTCTCTTTTAAGAGATATTATGTAGAAACATCTAACTGAATTTGAAAATGTTTAATTTTATCTCGATGTAGAAATCAAGTTTTTTAACAGAGACAGAAAGTGCAATACTGAAATCTGATTGGGGTAGCAAAAGATTCCTTTCAAAGCTAAGAAAATTATTAAGAAATATGAACAAAGAAATTCTTATGCTGTTATGTAATATAATTGCTACTATATGGCAGTGAATGCTGGACAATCTCTTCATAAAGAGAGACTTGAAGCGATGGATAAGTGGTTCTACAGAAGGATGCTGAGAATACCATAGACTGAACATGTGAGTAATAACAAGATTTTAGAGGAAATGGAAACAAACAGACAATTTTATTAATACCAAAAAGAGAGAGTTGAAATTTCTAGAACACATTATGAGAAAAGAGGGCTTGGAAAATTTGATCCTCACAAGATAGATTGAAGGTAAGTGGGATAGAAAAAAACAATAGATAACCTACCTAGCAAGTTTGAGCAAATGAATTGGGGAACAAATGTTTAGGAGAGATATAAAAAGTTCTATTAACACAGCTTCTTTTCAGTAATTGGTTGTTTGTGGAACAAAATCTTGAGAGGATAATTCCCCAATCACTACAGTCTTAACTTTTTCAAATCTTAGGTCAACCATTATCAATTTTCAACAACCTCTTTCAGTAAACCTCTACCATGAGTGGCTCTTGTATCTTATAATGGGTGAACAACATGAAAAGAAAAAAAGGTTGCAAGTATCATATGAAACAGCTTAGAAATACCCCTAATAAACAAAGTATGTCATTCACTGAAGGTGCTTAAAGTTTAAAATACCTACTAGATTTGAGGACTGGGTTTGATTAAATGTTCACCTTTCAAGAAAAAAAGTGTATGTCTTTGTGCACTAAGATTGACCACAAGGTTTGAATAGCGCATGCCTTCCATACTTGTTCAAGTCTAATAAGTGAAGAACTTTGTGCCTCAGACAGTTGAATCAGATATTTCCCTTTAGTCATGTGATCAGAATGTCAGCTCTGATTGGGATATATCTGTAGACGGCATGTGTACATGAATATGGGGACAAAAACAAATCTTGTTCTATGCATCATTGCCCGATGGCTACGTTGGAAAACTGTGAATGTGTGTTTGTGTTTGCTTCAGGTAGGAGTGTTTCTCCCACCTCTCTTTTTCACTATAATAACACCATTGTCAATGTGATAATATGCTTACCAACAAACAGACAGACAAACACTTTCCACAGAGTATTAGCCTATAGGCTATATTGTGAAAATGTAAATTTGTTCACCTCAGGCAGCTGGACCAGATATATGTGAGGAACACATGTATTCATACTGAGAGACAGATTGACAAATACCCTTCCTGACAGCATTGCCAAACAGCATTGTTGTAAAAATGTTAATGTGTTCACTGAGGTGGTTGCATTCAAATCTATTTTTTCTATGGAAAACTTACATGCACATTATTCTACATAGAATTAAACTGTAAGATAAACAAGGTTCTAGAAAGTAACACCCTGGCAGAAAATCTTTAGAAAAATGTCAGAGCATTTGTTTTAAGTACTTGGTTTGATATTTAATCTTTCACAAACTTGGACATTTGTGTCTGCTAAAAAATAACAAACAGAAAACAAAGTACCACTGCTATTATTTTAATTGCCTTCTCTTTTTAGCAGTTTTTATTGTTTTAAAAAGCAGTGATTATAACTGTTATAAAACCTGAACATATAAAAATGAATTTATACATTTTTGTCGTTCCTGGGAATTTGCAACAAAAATAATAAACACTGTTTATTTATTAGATTGTTTTTGTACATTATTTAGTAGACTGTTTATTGAAATATTTAGCAAAACATTGGCTAATTGCCAGTTGAGTCAAATTTTATAAAATGGTAAATAATAAGGGTTTCATTACAAATGAATATACATATTTTAATAATTTAGTAAATGTTTATAAATTTATGAATAATAAATTGTTTTCTGATTTATTTTTTTATAAATTTATTTTTTTATAAATTTATTTTTTTATAAATTTATAAATATTGCATTGTATTAATTTTAAATAGTATTAGTTTTTAGAATTTTGTAAATGTAAAGTTATTCTTATAAATAAGCAATCTAATAAGTAAATAGTATTTCATATATTAGTGGTAAATTCTCAAGAACAAAAATAAAATCTATAAATTCACTTTAGGCTTTATTACAATCAGGGCCGTAGCTGATGCTAAAAAAACACCGGACACAGAGAAAATTGCCCGGATTTATTAGGTGACAATGTGATGACATCATCAGTGTCATTCGTTTCTAGAAACTATGATTTTTGCGAATTCTTTCGGCTATTCCAATGGAAATTAGGCACAGAACGTGAACTAAAGCAGGAAATCGGGTTCAGACTTTCTGAGTATGACCAGTCTTTCTCCCAAAATTAATAAATAAACAAACAGATTTTTACTGCATTCATTCAGATGTCTTCTTCATTTTTCTTTCTTTCTTTCTTTCTTTCTTTCTTTCTTTCTTTCTTTTTTTCTTCGTGAATTGTTTAGTTTGATTTCTGACGTAGACATTTTTCCTCGCCCGGATTTTCACTACAATTGCACGGATCAGCTCGAACCCGTGCCCGGTGTGCCCGGTAGTCAAATACGGCCATGATTACAATCATCACTTTTTAAAACAGTAAACATTGCCAAGAAGTGAAGGTAGTTAAAATATTAGCAGTGTCAATGGAAAAAACTTTGTTTTTGGTATTCTATTTTTTTGCAGGTATGAAGGACAACGTCTTCCTAATCTTTATTATGCTTTACTATCGTAACTGCTGTGTAATATCAGTCCTTTCATAGTGAACCCTGGAAAATTTCCACATAAATAAAAATGAGACAGCAGATAGATACTAAGAATATGATGGACACAACTTGTTAGCAATGATGCAGACGTTGAGCAATTGAAAACAAAAAGGATGCTTATACTCACAATAAGAAAGAAGTAATATATATTTCTGTGATATAATAAGGAAGTCTTAGAGAATATGACATACTGATAGTAAGAGTGGTCGGGAAGACAGTTACCTACCTAATAAGTCTAAGTTAATGAATGACAGTGAGGACTGATAATGTAGCTATGTAGGGAAACGTTGCTTAGAGCTACAAGGGACAGGAAGTTGTGGAGATTTATGATCACCCATGTTCTGAAGGCTAGGATCATAGAAAGGAAAATGAAAGAGATTGTAACTGCATAAGGAGTTGAAAATTGAAATCACACATGTAAATAAAATATGCTGTTACATGTAACTCTGTCTTTTTGTAACATGACCTTTAAATGGTTGGGTTTTCATTTTTTCTATCATGTTAGGATTGATACATGAATGATGAGATAATGTTCATGGTTTAATGGTTAGTTTAGTTGTTATGCTAACCATTCTTTATAAGTTTATTTCTGGCTCAGTTTTCTAGTAATTATGACCTTTTATCAAATTCATTTATGTTCTAATAAAAAAGGAGATCAATGAAGAGAAGCAATTATTAAAATTCAAATATTCAAATCAGGCTGTCCATCTTTTGCTGATCTTCTCTTTAGAAAGTTGTACTTGAACTAGTTGAAGTACCCACTTATGGGGAGGAGGGGCAAAAGTTTGAGAATTTGTCATTATTTATCTTCATCATTGCAATGGAGTATTGCTGCCATATCTGGTCTGAAGTTGCCTCGTCAACAGTTTTCAGCTTTGACAAAGTTCAAAAGCATTTACACAGTTTTGTGGTGAAGGAATTTCCTACAATCCTATAGCGTCTTTCCCTTGTAATATAATAATCTGGCCCCACCCGAAGAAGGAAGCTGATACAAGCGGGGGCGTTTTCCGGCCGTTGAAAGGAACGGATGGTTGTTTGACCTTATTTCCGGCAGTAGCGGAAATGGCCGCAAGAGGCAGACAGAACAGGTGTCTCTGAGAATTTACGTAGGCGTCGCGTAGGCGTCGCGTGATCAAGAAAAAACCGGAAGAAACAATTTCCGGTTTTGGAAGATATATAAAGACTGCGAAAAACACAGTCTTGCGAATCAGTTTTGAGTCTCCAGCCTCGACAGTAGAAGAGAAGTCGAGTCACAGTCGAAGTCAGAAGTCGAAGAAGTCAGTCTCGACAGACAAGTCTCGAGTAGTCGAAGAAGAAGCTAGACGAGCTAAGCAGAGAGAAGTACACTCCCATCGTCACCCCTGTCAACCTTGGAAGAGCGCTCTCTCACTCTTTGTTCCTAGGCGACACGGTCCAGCGTTCATTAATAAAAATATTAATATATTTTTATATATACATGCTTGTTTGTTATTGAGTATATAACACCCTGAGACAAATTTTCACAAGCCTATTCTGACTATTTTCATGGCAAATGTTTGGAAAAGTTATATTCCTTAGTTCCATCAGTTCAGACATTTACATCCAGAACTTCCCATACACAATGTCAAATCCTCTTCATTTCCTTAGTCTTCAATTGATAAGGAGGCAGTTTTATTCAGACAACTTCTTCCCAAGAACTCATACTTTGTGGAACCAACTATTGCATGGACGCTTCTCTGATCACTACAATCTTAACCTTTTCAATCTAGGGTCAACCATTATCTATCCTACATATCCTCATAATCTGCACTTACTTCCTTCTCTTATTATTGTATACCAAAGCAATGAATTTTGTATAACCTGCAAGCCAAAATGCTGATCGTCTTGGCTGACAAATGAATACCATGAACACGTATATATAAAGATATGATCTTATATTTTTATTCTCTTCCATGACCGTTGTCTGTAGAGCTGTAGTCAGAGGATGTCACACACATACAAGGGAATGACTGGCTAGAGTTGTCTCCTCTTCCTTGTGTTTTCTCCAAGTCCTCTCCCTTCTTTGATCTCTTATGAAAAAACCCAATCTTATATAAACTGAAATACGTTGACTTCCACTTAATTGCATCATCTTTTTATCATTTTTGCATTATTATCATTTCTGGGCCAGCTACCTTGATGTCGTTACATTCCTCTGTTATGGTTTAATATCTCCTATTTGACAGAATTAATTCTGTGGGTCACAGATGCATCAGCTTAATTCCTGGCTTTCCATAGTTTATATTTTCTGATCTTGAACATAGCTGCTCGCAAGCATACAGATGTATTCCTACAATGCAAATCTGGGTCTCTGCATTGCTGATTTCCCAAAAGTAGAACATATATATTTTTGAATGAAAATTTCTCTGTGAAAGTGCACAAATAGTTTAGTTTTCTGGTTAGAAGATCAGTAATAGAACCATCATTTCTCTATGATAATTTTTTTTTCTTTTAAAACCATCTCTTTAGTCCAAGAAGAATGCATACTAAATCACAAAATGGTTTGACAAACAATCTCTTCACAATTATGTATACTGTTGGACAAAATCTTAAGGACAATGAAAATAAAGAAAAAATACACCTTAGGCATTGTTAGATTCAACCACTTATTTGAGTAGGGCTTTGAGAAATGAAAATAAGAAAACAGAAAAGAAAAATTAAAAACTCTTTTTGCCATTAATAAGGAAAATGTGAATCCAGGGAAATTAGCCTAAATACTAGTTGGTCAAAAGTTTCAGGCAATATTTAAACAAAATTTTAATTAGTAAATACATGATGAAATTTATTCACTTGTGTTAAAAGATTAGTTCAGTCAATATTTTCCACATATCTCTTCTGTTATATTAGGTAAAAACATGGCAAAGGCTAAAATGTTGACAAAGTTCGAACATAGCAGATTTTTTTATCTACAAAAGCAAGGTTTCTTTCAGCATACCATCATTGGTGGGACTGGACATAGTAAAACTACTTTAAAGTTTTTTAAAAGACACTGAGGGATACAGAAGAAAATTTCAAGTGGTCAGTCCAAGAAAATGTTGTCAGCATTGAACAGGAATATTTGAGAGGTTGTCTGGCAAGACATTAAATGATCAGAAAACCAGATTAAGGTCCGTACAGATGCAGAATGCAGCTCAAGAACAATAAGATGACATCTCAAAGAGAAGGGCTTTAAAAAGCCATAAAATCTGAACCCCACTGAAAATGTTTGAGAGTGGATGCCAACTAATTTTGTAGAAATGGGTATCAATTTCAGACAGTGTATGATCTTTGTAAAGCCATCTTCTAATCAGCTTTCTGCAAAAGACATGCCAAAGTGAATTTCAGAAGTTATTCATAATAATGTATGTCCAACTCATTACTGAAATGTCTTTTTAGGCATTTCCTACTCTGTTTCAGACTTCTTTTCTTCTGAAACTTTTGACCAGCTAGATAAAAAATTATCATAGAGAAATGATGGTGCTATTACTGATCTTCTAACCAGAAAACTAAACTATTTGTGCACTTTTACAGAGCAATTTTCATTCAAAAATATATGTTCTACTTTTCATAGTATTTCTTTGATAGAAACTTAACAGAAATCACTGGAATCTATCTTGCTTTCCTTTTATGATAATCATTGCTATTATACTGAACAAGACCAGTGTTACTGAGAACAAACTTTGAAAAATGTGAATAATGGAAATAACAAAAATATTAATTAGTGTTCTCTTTCATTTCTTTCACCTTGGTATTACAAATTATGGTCACTACTATTATAAATCTCCAGCAATTCACTTTAACTTTTGACCAGTTAGTATTTAGGCTAATTTCTTAGTATTCAAAATTTCCCAATTAACCCTCTAGGGCCATTCGTATCATATTTGATACAGTATTTCCCTAAAAGGAAACATTTGGTATTTCCCTATAAGGAAACATTTGGTATTCATTAACTGAGCAGTCAGTACTGCTTTCATTTGAAATTTATAAAATATTTCTCTTAAAAAGTTTTTCAGGAAAATATTTCTTTCAAGACTTGTTTTCATACTGTATCAAATATGATACGAATGGCCCTAGAGGGTTAATCTCGGTCTGTTTATCCATCTATCTATCTATTAACCCTCTAGGGCCATTCGTATCATATTTGATACAGTATTTCCCTATAAGGAAACATTTGGTATTTCCCTATAAGGAAACATTTGGTATTCATTGACTGAGCAGTCAGTACTGCTTTCATTTGAAATTTATAAAATATTTCTCTTAAAAAATTTTTCAGGAAAATATTTCTTTCAAGACTTGTTTTCATACTGTATCAAATATGATACGAATGGCCCTAGAGGGTTAAGGCTTCTACTGGGCATAAAGTGGGGGATCAGTTCTATATTGTTATGAAGTAATAAACAGATCCACCACTAATATGATACGAATGGCCCTAGAGGGTTAAATGCTAAAAACATTATTTTTCTTTCCTTTTTCCTATTTTCATTTTTTGAAGCTCTACTCAAATAAGTGGCTGATTCTAATAATCCAAAAGTATATTTTTTCTTTACTTTCATTGTCCTTAAGTTTTTGGCCAGTAGTGTATAAAGGCTACATTTCCAAAAAGATTATCTCACCTTTGTTTCTGACTTTTTTTCTAATGTCTAATTGTATTATGTCAGTGGAAAGATTGAACTTACAAGGCTAACTACTGAACAATGCAACATCACAGAAATTAAAAGCAAAATTTATCAAACAAGCATGAATGATAACAAAATGTCTAAAGCATCTGATAGGGAATTTAAAATTTCGATAACGAACAAAAAGTCTTTTATGTCCTTAGACATTTTTTATTATTTAATTTCACCAAATAAAAGTTTCAAGAACACAGGAGGTAGAGGATTTGTTCAAATAACGTAAATAGTGAGATAAAGGGTTATAGTCAAAATGCGCAATGGAAACAAAATGCAGAAAATCACCACTGATAATGGTACCTGCCCTGTTAGTCAGAGAGACAATGTTTGGTGTGCTGTGTCTGCAGAAAGACAGCACATGACTGCCCTGCTAGAACAGAGCCCATGCAAACCCGAGAATGTCAGGCCATGAAGAATGAAAGTGTTTACCAGCTTCCCCATGAGATAGCTGGGATGGTGAGTGGTGTTAGCTATGCAAATGATTCCTTTGCTAGTTAACCATTTAGGCTTCAAAAAAGAAGGCACATTTAAGAAAAGGAAGAGTTCAGCAGCAAACCGTGTTTAACCACATATGCATTACCAAGGACTTTTGTTTGTGTTATTTATTGTTATTTCAAATTCATTCACCCTTGATTTTGTTTTCAGTGTTTTGACTACATTCGTCCCATATGTATGGTTTTCTCATTTGGAAATCTTCTCTATGCCCTACTCATTGTGATCCAGTATTTGATTCTAGATCTACTTAGTTTCCTGTCTCTCTTTGTTGGCAGATACCCAACCAGTAAGAAGACAGTCCCTCCTTCAAGCTGCTAATACTGAATGAGGTACATGATATTAATGAAAAAGAAGGTGGTAAAAAAATTACGATTATGGGGATAAATAAGAATGATGTTAATTGATCTTAATCTTTAGGGAAACACTCATATTGTAGACTGTTTCAAAATGTGGCAGTTCTTGGGATAAATACTGAGTGGAAGTTGCTTTCTACATTAGGGACATATCACCAGGATATAATGACAAATGAAGTGCTGCTGTCATCTAGTAATTTTGAGTTTAATCCTTGAATCGGCTTACAGCCATATCACGTTGAATACACCGGTTCTCACTCGATCACCGAAGTTAAGCAACATTGAGCGTGATCAGTACTTAGATGGCTGACCGCTTGGGAATACCAAGTGCTGTAAGCGTTTAGTGACGGATGTGCTTTGTGGTGCAGTGGATATCGGTTTGGAAAGAGAAATTTTTTTTTTTTTTTTTTAATCGTATCACCCTGAGCAAGGTGGTAATGCCACTGATGTGCAGGGGGCTACGTAAGAGTGAAAAGATTGGAAAAGAAATCGGTCAGCCGAGTTCGAATTCCACTTGAATACCTTGCATTCACTTAAGCACTGGTACCCTTGGGAAAGCTATTAATCCCTCCCTCCCTCCAGTTATGGGTTAAATAACAGGGTAGGACTTGGGGACCCTGCCCTTAAAAACAAATCCCCAATGAATCTGGGTACTCGAAAAGAAAGAGTATTATTAGACACAAAACTTATATAAAAACAACAATAAATTGTTGAAAAAGAAAAAGCTATTACTAGCAATAAATAAATAAAACTTACTTGGCAATAAATGACCCGCCAAGGTTGATATGCTATAAAAACAAAACAACCAACCAAATTAAATATGAATTCATCTCAAAATGTGATTTACCTTGAAAATGGGGACTTTTAACTTGGATAATGTCTGAAGGGAAATGGGTATTAAAGAACATCTTAGTATCATGTGAACATATAGAAAATACACGTATCAGGTATACAGGATGCAATAGGTAAATTGTCCACATTTTTTATTTTTAATTTCAAGCATGAGTATTATTTGTTATTTTATTTGGTCGATTGACAGTATATTAGGGTCAGTTGGGCACCATCTGTGAGAAAATGACTACCATGATGCAATTCACTCTGCTAGAGGCTTTGATATGCTTACGGCATATCACATTGAATACATTGGTTCTCGTTTGATCACCAAAGTTAAGCAACGTGAGCCTGGTGCTGTAAGCATTCAGTGATGGATGTGCATTGTGGTGCAGTGGATGTTGGCTTGGAAAGAGAAATCAGTGAGCCGAGTTTGAATTCCAGTTGAGTACCCTGCATTCACTTAAGCACTGGTACCCTTGGGAATGACCCACTGAGGTTGATATGCCATAAGACAAAAACAACCAACCAACCAACCAACCAAAAATAATCCTTGAATCAGGTACTGAAATAAAAATAACGCACTGATTCAGTTAGGAAAATTACAAATATTACGAAATGTAGTATTATGTAAATGACTGCCTAATTCTCAAGCAGTAAGGGTAGAGCAGTTTTCGGCATACGAGATAAATGACTACTGCTGGGCTGATAAAAACAAAAGAAATCTCACTTCCTAACACACAAAAAAAATAGAAAACTTAACACAATAATCAGCATATGCAGTCAGTCAGTTAAGTGCCATATGTGATACATTCTTGGGTGATCATGTCTCAAAAGAGACATGAATGACAGAAGATTATCTTGCAGTAGGTTACCATTGCTTTCTGTGGTAGACTGGTTGTGAGCCAAGGCTATAGAACCCAATCTGTCCTATTATTTAACCCATAACTGGAGGGAAGAGACGGATTAATACCTTTTCCAAAGGTATTCGTACGTAAGTGAATGCAAGAAATACAACTGGAATTTGAACTCAGCTCCCCGAAGATATCCTAAATCAGCTAAAATAATGCACACCTGAAGATGATTCAAGGGTATTTGCTAGAAATGTTGTCTGTATAGTATCTGAATAATCAAAACAAGAGTAATAGTTTGAATAAATTGAATCATTTAAACTGCACTGAAAATGCTTCACCAAAAAAAACTATCAGTACAAAGAGAGTTTGAGATTTATACCTTTCCAAAGGCCATATGTAATATACAGTACTAATGGTAACCATCTAGTCTGCGAGATATATTGTTGGTTCAGCTTATGAATATTCAGAACATCAAATGCCACTGCTAAGAAGGTTAGGTCACTGTGTCGGGCCAGGATGTATTTTCCGCCTGAATCCATCCTGCATATATACAAGTCAACCATTCATCCGTGCATGGAGTACTGCTGCCATATATGGTCAGGCGCCCCTGCTGTTCACCTCAGTGTTCTCGACAGGCTCCAAAGGAGAATCAGTAATGTGATAGGTACTGACTTGGCGGCTCGACTACAGCCACTTCCCCACTGATGAAATGTGGCCTCCCTTTGTCTGTTCTATAAATACTTTCATGGCTTCTGCTCAGATGAACTTAAGTCACTGGTGCCTCCTCAGTAGGTGTTTACTTGTGCAACCAGATTGGCAACTGGGTCCCACCCATTCACAGTTAGGTTAGCCAAATGCAGACAACAATTCTATTCCTGCAGCTTCTTCTCTCGCACTTCCCTCCTGTGGAACTTGCTCCCATATTCTTGCTTTCCTGATGGCTACGACCTCCAGGAATTTAAATGCAATGTCAATACTCATCTATTAACCATTTGACTCTAGCTCTTTCCCCACCCCGTATATCCTTTCCTTTCTCTCCACCTTTGAAGCTGTCATCACACTTGCATTCTCATCTTTCTATTGCTCCTTTCTAACTGGTTCATCTTCCTCTTCATTCTCTTCTAATTAATCTTTTTACACTTATGTAGCACCCTGCACATCAGTGGCATTATCGCCTTGCTCGAGGTGATACGATTAAAAAAAAAAAAATTTATATTATACTGGATCAGTCTGAAAAATGTTTTTCTTTTTTCAACACAACAATTTGGCAACTGTACACACTGACCTTTCTCAATTAGCTGTTGGGAATTAGAATGTTAAATTTTGTTCAGTTAAGACAAAAACACCCCATGCATCAGACCAATACAGTGAAGACCTCCTTTGCTATATTCACAGAGTTGAATCTCTCTCATTCCTTATTTATTCTATTGGTAAAAAGCATCTAATCACAAAGATTCATCCCAAGAGTCACTACTTTGTGGAACAGACTCCTGTGTAGATCATTCCCTGAAACTTGAATCTTAACCTCTTCTAGTTTAGGGTCAACTATTATCTCTCCTCTGTATCCTCATAAGTTTCACTTCCTAATTCTTCCTCTTACATCCATATCACACATCTCATTCAGTAACACTCTACCTTAAGTGGCTACTGGGCCTTCTCTTCTAATTGGTTGAATATTAGTGAAAAAAAAAAAAAATGAATCACCTTTGACATCTCTGTCTACCCATCTAAGGATGTGATATATATCAGAACCTGACTTGACCTGTAAACTCAAGTATTTAACTGGCTAATGTTTACCTATAAGCTCAAGTATAAGTCTGACCAGTGTTTAACTGTGCACTGAAGTAAAAATCCAAGCAGTGCTTACTTAAAGGTTCAAGTATCAACCTGACTAATGTTTACCTATAACCTCAAGTATAATCTCAATCAATGTTCACCTATAGACTCAACTCTCCACTCTTAAGCACTAAGCTTTATTTTTATAGGTATATTTATCATCTGAGTGGCTGAAACAAAACAGATATTTTTTCCTGGCTATTTGTTTAAAACAATTTAGATGTTATTTTGGTGACCACTAATTTTCTTTACCAGCAGCATGTTTTTCTATTTTCCAGGACTGACATCTTTGATGGTACATAGTCTCTTTCTTATTAGTGGGAAGTGGGGAAGGACTGGTAGTCTTGCTTTTGCTCAATCTATTGAATTAAGTCTAGTTAAATTTGGGTTTGATTCTCCTTGATTTTATTTTATTTTTTTAGAACGTAACTTTTAACACATTTTATATCAATTTTCTTCTCAGATTTTCAATCTATTTTCCTGAGAATTTCAGCAATTATCATCCAGTTAATAGTCTCTTTCTTCTTTATTTTTCTTTCTTCTGATTAACTCCCTGAAGTCCCAATGTCACAACTCTATGATCCAAACTGAGATCAGCTTTTAGTTTAGTTTAAATTTCTTATTAGTTAATGTTTTTTCTTTGTATTTATTAATATTCACCTTTAAGTAATAAAAATAGCCAAACCATAGAATTTACTGTTACAAATATTTTAATGGCCGGCTATTTTCATTTTTTGAGCTCACCTGTCTGCTAGAGCAGCTAGCCAATCCCTGTCCCAGACACCTACACATTTGTGTTTGTTTAACATCTACATAGTCCAACTGTGACTATACTGAACATACAGTTTCTGGGAGAGAGAGAACATAATCTGTTATAATCTGCAGTATGAATAATGTCAATAAACTATTGGGTTTGATAAAGGATTTATATTAATGCAATATTTAAAATATTATTAGGTGCAATGCTGAGTGGTCAGAACATTTGCTTTCCAACTAAAGACCTGAATTTGAATCTCACCAAAATTGATTTGTCAGGAAAGTAGCTTCTTGGTGTTATCAATCTGGGGAGGCATTCCTATCATGTGATACCTTTGGAGAATGACTAAACACCCTGCCACAGGTTTATCTAACCCTTGTGAATGAAACTGAAGAGACAAAATTGTTTGGAAGCCATCAGTGGTTTTACTGGAATAACATCACAACTCATTGTAACTGAAGCTCTGCGTGTCACTGATATTATTCATACTGCAAACAAATAAACAGAGAAAGAAATTTATGATTATTAAAGATATTAGCAATATTTTTCTTTCCTTTTCTTTCCCACCCATGATGACTGAATGAACTAAACAATTCATCTGGACTGACTCTGATTATATTAGATATGGTCATTTCCCTGGCTTTGAGCAATCACCTAAAACTATCAGCATGAGACCAACTGATAAAGATTAATATTGAAAATCTCTTTTTCCCCTATGTATTCTAAAAGTTTGGATTTTTCACAAAGACAGTTGGAAATGGGCTGAGGTTGGATGATGAGAAGGTAAGAGATTAGAGAGTAAGATTAGCACTGTCTATATGGAGTGATGGTATAAGAAGAAAAGAGAAGGGAGTCAAGGGGCAGCTTGATTCTTCTGATCACTCTTAAAAGGGGGCTGGACAACTCCTAAATTTGGAACATGATTTGAGAAACATATTTTGAAAATACAGGATTTTAGAAAAAGTTTGATGCTAAGAGTGGAAGATAGCTGAACCCCAGACCTTGATCAACCCTTTCATGTAAGTATGATAACTGTTGTGGAGTAGTTTTCACACTGAAGGTAATAATTGTGCTATGTTGGTTGCTAATCAACTTAATGCACCCAAAATGTTAGGAACTTGGTAATCTTCCACTGTAAGCTGACTCCTTAGTATTCAGCTAACTGCCAACTAATATCAACTGTCTATTAGTTCTACTGAACTCCAATAGAACTTCAAAGAACTCTCTAGAACTCCTATGAACTTCCCAAGAACTTCTCGAGTTAATTTCCTGTTAACTCTTATTAATATAGGAGGAAGAGTCCATTATCTGAGGAATAAGTGTGTTTCACCATAACAATAACTTACAGAGTCTCCACATCCTGTCATCCCTGAAGACTAGAAATTAAAAATTTAAATTAATTCTAACAAAGGCTGTAAACTCCAAAAGTAGTTCTCAGTGTCATTTGATTATAACTGAAGTGGAGATGGGTTAAAACCACTGTATACAACAAAACATATATAAACGAAATCATTGTTACATTTTTAACGAGTTAATTCTTTACTCCAAAGAATTCTTTTTTTATTTGTCTCCTCACCATTGACTTGTTCTTCACTTCAATTTACTTCATCAGTGATCTTTTCATTCTCTGAGATCAAAAACACAATGTGGCTAAGGACTGAATGGTCATGAAGCAGACAAACACCAGCAAGAGCAAATAGAACCGTGAGCATCATCACAACACCAGCAACAAACCATCAATGCAATAACAAGTGAAGAGTTAGCTAGATGGTAATCATGGTGGTTTGAAGAAACCTGGAGACCAACACTGAGAGAGATTGTTTTACAGAGTCATAGTGAATTCATTTCATTCACTACAAAGTATGTACTTCACCTGGGCTACATATGAAATTATTTTAGACTAGTTGCCAACCAAGACTGGAAAATTCAGTCTGATTTACTATTTAACCCATAGCTTGGAGAGAAGAGATGGATTCATACTTTTCCCAAAGGTATATGTACATAAGTGAATGTAATGAACTTGACTGGAATTTGAACTTGGCTATCAAATTTATCATTCTCAGCCACTAACCATTGCACCACCTGCACATCCATTTAGAAAAGCCCTCTTCTAGTAAATATTAGTCAATATAAAGATGTACAAATTCTGTTTTAGATAACATATACTTATGAGCTATACTTTGAAACCATGAATATTTTCACTTAAGTGTTTGGAAATGAGGGCTTTGTTTTTGTTTTTTCAAATTTCCCATTGTAATCGTCAGTGGGGAAGCAAATAGATACTGTTTTATATCACATTTGTCCAATCAGCTAAACTGTAAAAATGTAAATGTGTTTGCTTTCAGATGGCTGAATCTGATTTTTTCACTCTTTGTTTATCATAATTCACTGTGTTAATTGTGACAACAAGAAATGACCGTAAACTTTGATGACAGCAGTAATGATTACTGCTAACAACAATCACCATTACCTTTTATTAGCATTTTTTAGCTCTGGTTTTGGCTTTTTTTTATGCATATTGCTTTTATAGCAAGTCTTTCTCATTATCCCCATGAGAATGAAGACTGTGGTAGGTGTGATGTAATGGGAAGGGAATTAAAGAAGGTAGAATGTGAGGAAGGGTGTAAGTGAGAGGATGCAGTAAGAAGTGCTGATGGAGAAAAGTAAGGAGGTGTAGTTAATGTAGAGAGTGAGTGAAATGAGGAAAAGTGAAGAGGTATAGTTAATAGGGTTTGCAGGGAGTGGGGAATGGGTGAGAAAGAGAAAAGCTGGGAGAATAAAGAGAGAAAAATGAGAATGAATAAGAGATAAAAAAAAGGATGGGAGGATGATGATGAAGATATTAAAGAGAAAAGAAACAAAATTAAAGAAGAAAATGAAAAAGGTAAAATTCCAAAACACAGAATTGAAGGAAAATGATTGTTTTTGTGGAATGTGAAAGCCATAAAGAAAGAAAGTTTGTTTCAAGAGAAGAAGTTTGGGCTGATACGAGCAGTGAAAAGGGCAATGGAAATCAATAGGACGAATGAGGGAAGAACATGAGAGTGAAGAAAAGGAGATTATTAGTAATAAGAAACACTAAAGAGCAAATGGAATTGTGGGAAGAGAAGGATATAATGAGGAGATAAATAGAAATAGGCAGGTAATAAGGAAAGAGTAGGAAAGAAACTTGTCTTAAAAAAAGAAAGAATTTAAGAAAGGAAAATAAAGAGGGGGAAAGATAAACAAAAAGAGTGATAAGTTAGAAAAAAAGAAAAACTGAAACAAATGTGCAATTTGAGATAGAAAGATAAATGAAGCGAAGGAGTCAGGATATGAAATGATAGATGGAAGTCATGTAGAAACAACATGTGAGAGGAAGCAAATTAGAAAATGAAGAGTTGAGTTATTGTGTTGATTTTACATGGCAATGTTTGATAGGTTGAATTTTGACTGGAACACCAAATGGAACTCAGTCAGTTAAGTGCCATACGTGATACACACTTGGCCGATCGAGACATGACTGACTAGGCAGAAGATTATCCTGCAGTACGTTGCCATTGCATTCTAAGGTAGACTGGTTGCCGACCAAGGCTATGGAACCCAGTCTGTCCTGCTATTTAACCCATAACTGGAAGGAAGAGATGGATTAATACCTTTCCCAAGGGTCTTCGTACATAAGTGAATGCAAGAAATACAACTGGAATTTGAACTCAGCTCCCCGGTTTCTCGTTCCAAGCCGATATCCACTGTATCACAATGCACATTCCTCACTACTCAGCACTAATGGTCAATAAGATCAGCAATGCTACATATTACCTCTTACATCAACTATTTACTTTGAGAATGCATTATAAATTATTTTATTATAAAAATGCATTGGAAATGATTTTAGTATGAAAATGCATTGCAAATGATTTTACTATGAAAATGCATTGGAAATGATATTGGAAACGATTTTAGTATGAAAATGCATTGGAAACGATTTTAGTATGAAAATGCATTGCAAATGATTTTACTATGAAAATGCATTGGAAATGATATTGGAAACGATTTTAGTATGAAAATGCATTGGAAACGATTTTAGTATGAAAATGCATTGCAAATGATTTTACTATGAAAATGCATTGGAAATGATATTGGAAACGATTTTAGTATGAAAATGCATTGGAAACGATTTTAGTATGAAAATGCATTGCAAATGATTTTACTATGAAAATGCATTGGAAATGATATTGGAAACGATTTTAGTATGAAAATGCATTGGAAACGATTTTAGTATGAAAATGCATTGCAAATGATTTTAGTATAAAAATGCATTGAAAACGATTTTAGTATGAAAATACATAGGAAATGATTTTACGCTGAAAATGCATTGCAAACAATTTTACTATGAAAATGCATTGCAAATGATTTTATTGTGAAAATACATGGATGTTGATTTTACAAGGAAAATGGATTGCAAATGATTTTATGATGAAAATATGGTAGAAATAATTTAATTTTGGAAATGCATTTGAAATGATTTTATGATGAAAATTCAATAGAAATGATTTTAATGATGGTGTGGAAAATGGACATATTTAAAATATGGTATTAAACTCAAAGAAAAGTGAGAACTGACATTTAATACAGGTGAAAAAATATTTGGTTTAAATTGGTTTTCCTCCTCACTTATCAAAACTTGACTGAAGATAATAAAATAAATATATATATCAACTAAAAACCTGAAAATACCAATACCATAAATTAGTAATATACTAACACTGAAAATTTATATATAGATACTATGAAAATTCATTGGAAATGATTTTACTATGAAAATAATTTGAAAATGGTTTTACTCAGAAAATACATTAGAAATAATTTTAGGTTGGTTTGACTGATTTTACAACATGTCAACTCTTGGATTACTTAATGTTGAATCGTTGTATGGGGCACCTTGTGAAAATTGAACCCATTACACAGTAGTAAAAATCAACCAGATCAGTTTTCTTTGCCATTACCCAACACTGAGGCACTTGAAAATAGTTATATTGTAAAAATGCTTTGCAAATGATTTTACTATGGAAATACATGGTAAATGATTTTTTATGACAAAAAAGCATAGCAAAAGATTTTCATGATGAAAATGCACTGGAAAGGATTTGAGGTTGTTTTGGTTGATTTTATATGTCAACCCTTTTTCAATCTTTTAATCTTGAATTTTGTATAATTCATCCAGTGAAGATTAAATTCATTACTCAGTATTAATGGTCAGCCAGATCTGCCAGCTAACCATTGCCCTACGTTGAGGTTCATTAAAAAGAGAAGATTAGGTGAGGCTAGTTGATTTTATGACGTCATTTTTTTTTTGTGAGCTATTTAATGTCGAATTTTGTATATGGCATCCAGAAAAGATCAAACTTGCTCTTCTGTTGTAATGGTCAACCACACTAATACCATGACAAGGAACTTTCAAGAGTTAAATGGAGATAGAGAGAGAAAAGGAAGGATGAATAGATATTTTGAAGAGAAAGGTGATTAAATTATTTGATAGAAAAACAAACGGGATATTGATTTGTGGCACACTGACTGATTATAGTCAAGATTAAATGTAGGATTTATAGACAGAGTAGTATCTTCAGTGATAATCTCCTACCAAAAAAAGATGCGTTGTTTTCAGTTAACAAGATTGTCCTTTTGTTTTTGGTTATAAGCTTGGGGTCTAGACAGCAACATTTTTCCTATATTCTTAGTGAATGAAACAATATTTAACAAAAAGAGAATTTCAGAGATAACTTCCTCTATATATATGTTCCTTTAGAAAGTGAGCAACCATAGCTCTCCACAATTTCCTATCCCCTGTAGCTCTTAGCAATGCTTGTCTTTTTATAAACCCTCCCACTCCCTGTTTTGACATCCATTCAAAGAATCTTGGTATCATAAAAAGAATGAAAATACGTGTTGTGCACTCAGGAATGGGAATTAGTCACTTGATTAAGTAAAACAACAGAAAAAGAAAGAAAGATAAAGTTTGATTGTTGTTGTGGTGGAATAAAACATGGAAGGAACGACAAATGATTATCCAACTAATAAATAAACAATGAAAAGAATGTAAATCCTAACTGAAGATTTAATCAAGAAAATACTTTATTTCCAAGTCAGTAATCCTTTGTCAAAGAAATACAGGCATATATAAGTCTCTTCTTAACAAAACCCCTTAGTCTTTTTACCATGCAGATCATTAGAATCTGTTTTCAAATATCTATGTTTTCTATTACTTACTTATGGATACAGATAAAATAATACTAATCATTATCAGATACTTTTGAGCTATTCCACAACAGATTCTTATTTTTGCTGTCTCACACACACACACACACACACACACATTGTTCATTTGGGTAGCAATCTCTCTTTTATGCAGGTTTCATTGAAAATGACAGACAAGTTATTATCATCAAGTTTTTATATAATTTATCATGTGTTCTTATGATTTTTTCACACTGGTAAACTAACATTCTTGAAAATGGCCTGTTAAGAGGCTGAAAGTGCTTTGTTCATTTGGGTAGCAATCTCTCTTTTATGCAGGTTTCATTGAAAATGACAGACAAGTTATTATCATCAAGTTTTTATATAATTTATCATGTGTTCTTATGATTTTTTCACACTGGTAAACTAACATTCTTGAAAATGGCCTGTTAAGAGGCTGAAAGTGCTTTGTTCATTTGGGTAGCAATCTCTCTTTTATGCAGGTTTCATTGAAAATGACAGACAAGTTATTATCATCAAGTTTTTATATAATTTATCATGTGTTCTTATGATTTTTTCACACTAGAAAATTAACATTCTTGAAAATGGCCTGTTAAGAGGCTGAAAGTGCTTGGAAAGTTGAAAATTGTGGAACATTTTTACATTCCTTATTTCTAGCAACAAAGAAATATGTAAGAATATTGGAAAAATTTTTTTAAAAATTAATAAAATCTTTCTTGTTGGCTGTTTATAATGAAACATGTTTAAATGAAAGATTGCTGCACAAATATACATTACTATATATATATTCATCATTTGTAAATGAGTTATTATGTGACCAAGGTTTCTACCTATGTGGTGTCTTCAGGTGATTTGCAATAACTGATTTTACCATGTTTTTATTATTTATCTATTTAAGAACACTCATGCAATGAGGAATTTTTGAATGTGCAATTTTTAAAATTAGAAGAAATGTTAACATTTTTATCCATGGTTGTATGAATCTAATAGGTATTTTATAGTAGTCATAATTTCTGTTCTTTCATTTAGTAATTCATTTTTGCTTGGGAAGATATATATATATATATATATATGTTTACATATATTTGTTTTGGAATATATATATACTGTTAAATATAAGAGACAATAAATGTCTATCATGTTTAATCATGAGCCATTCTAAACATCGTATTTTGGCTTTAATTTCAGGGGAAAATAAAAACAAAAATTCTCTAACATTTGGATAATTTTTTATTAAGCTGGTTCTAAGCTTTCGGCTCACATGAGCCATCTTCAGAGAGGTTACAATTATCCAAATGCATATATATATTACAAAATTCTACAGAAATTTATGAAACTGGCATTAGTGGAATTATAATGTACTGTGTATATATATATATATATATATATATATATATATATATATATATATAAACAGACTTTCCACTTAAATATGAGTATCGATTAAAAATAATAATTTTAAACAGATAAAAATTTATATATATATATATATATATATAAGCACTTCTGTCTTCTGAGGGTAACTTAACTTTCCTATTTATGGATCAAGTATATCAACAAGGAAGTGACTCAGTGGCTGGCATGCATAGCTGTATGTGATAGTAAAGAAAGTAATGGAAGATTGTCTATGCTTGCTTTTTATAATATATAGATATAATTGGCTGATGAAAGAAATTTGAGAGATAAACAATCATTTTTAACATCTTTTGTCATAATATGTCTGTTTGGTCTAAAGTCTTCATAATAATATACATTACATAATAATAATTATTAATATATTTAATATATTAATATTAAATATTATTTGTTTGAACATTATTTTTGATTGATACTTGTATTTAAGTAGATATTCTGTTTTATAATCAAGCAGTATTATATATTTATTTCTACTGGCCTGATTATTTACGATAAATTTTTGTTACAAAAATGTTTGTTATTTGGCAGGATTTGAACCTGCGACCCCTATCAACATATATATATATATATATATATATATATATATATATATATATATATATATGTACTTAAAATATGTTTTAAATCTAAATAACCCAGTAAATGGTTGATAAGATTGAAAAAAAATAACAATCCTTATATGGAAACATTTGGCATTTATTGAGCAAACAGCCAGTTTTCTATGAAAACAGTTTTTTAAGAATACAGGTTTCTCAATTTTGTAACTTTCCATTATATCTGGAGACTGTTTACCTAAGATTTTGCTTGAAATAGTGTTGTATGTCAACATATTCATTATGTCATCTTTGAGTTAGATATTATAATAATGTTAATTCTGGAGAAATAAGTTGTAAGTACGTGATGGCCTGTTAAAATATTCATCAGACCGCTTTTGCCATCTGTACAGAATTTCTTTAGGATTGTGTAGCATGTTTTCTTGACTAGAAAGGAAGATGATCCATAAAATCCTCACTGAAGATTATATGACAGTTTTGCATTATGTGAGTTAGAAACAGGCTAAATGTCATTCACCTTTGTCCTCCACCATTTGTCTCACAGATCTACACACTTGTTGCTGTACACCAGCTTTTGCCACACACCAGACAATCATGGCTTTTCCTTTGCCCCTTTAAGAATAGTTAGAAATACTTTGTTCTTCTCACATAGCAGGATTTGAATCTTCTTGTCCTTGATTCTTTATAAAATCCAAAGAAAAATCTGCAATGTTATTGGTTGGAACATTGCATCTTGGCTTCAGTCGCTTTCCCACTGGCATAATGTAGCTTCATTGTGCTTTTTTTATAAACACTTTCATGGTAAATGTTCTAATGAACTTGTCTCTTTGTTATCTAGCCTTTAAGCACAATGATAGATTGTTGGCAAGATTTCATTATTTTACAGTTGGAATGACTAGATGTAACCATAAGTTCTAAAATTTTCTTCTCTTGCACTCCTCACTTGTGGAACTCTCTTCTGGCTTCTTGCCTCCCATTAACTTGAATCTTCAAAAATATGAATACAGTTGTTATCTTCTTAATTCCTGTTTTTTTTTGTTTTTTTTTTTAATCATTTCACCCCGAGCAAGGCAGAAACGCCACTGATGTGCAGGGGGTTACATAAATGTAAAAAGATTAATTAGAAAAGAGTGAGGAGTACAAGCTAGTTAGAAAGGAACAATAGAAAGCTGAGAAAGCAGGTGCGATGACAGATACATAGGTGGAGAGAAAGGGAAGGTTATACAGGGGAGGGGAGAGAGCTAGAGTCCAGTGGTTAGTAGATGAGTATTAACTTTGCATTTAAATTTCTGGAGGTTGTAGCCGTCAGGAAAGCAAGAATACGGGAGTGAGTTCCACAGGCGGTATGTGCGAGAGAGGAAGCTGCAGGAGTAGAATTGTCGTCTGCATTTGGCTAACCTGACTGTGAATGGGTGGGACCCAGTTCTCTATCCTTGTTAGAGTTTTCTAAGACTCAGTAACCCCTTGCATCTTAGTGACTTTTATTACCTTACTTAGAGGTGGAATAATTAAACAAATTCATCAAGATTTTTTTTTAACAAATTAATATCCCGGTTCACACTCCACCCATGTCTATTGAACAGGTTAAGAGGCTCATCCCTTGTTCCCTGTTTAGGATGTGGTTTCTGGCTTTATCTTTTCCAATCTTTTCACTATTACATAGCCCCCTGCACATCAGTGGCTTTACCGCCTTGCTCGGGGTGATACGATTAAAAAAAAAAAATATAAATAGAGATTCTTTAAAACTCATTTACTTACTCTCACATTCCAATGCACCAGTTTCTTTGAAACCACTCCCCATCTTTCAGACAGGCAAAATTCAGTTTCATAAAAAGATTAATCATAGTGCTTCTATACTCCTGTTTCTTGTAAAACCTCACCTTTGCACATACTATATTTTGGTCAGCTTAGCACTCTGTATCACATATTGTACAACTGCTTCACAAGCCATACACATCCTTTTTACTGCATTGAGCCAGGACGTATCCATGCACTTTTAAATATAATTTTTTTTTATTTACAATAGCAGGAGGACTGCTACTATAGATCCTGTTACTAAAATCAGGTTTTAATTTCTCTCTAGGATTACTAATATCTGTACTTACACATCTGCTTCTTATGTTTACATCAAATGCATCCTTTTCATGAACATTCACTACCTCTTGTGAATGTTTGCCTACTCTCTCTCCTTCCAAAAACAGATGCTCTATGACAGAATTTTGCTATCTACATGTATCCACTGGGGTAGCTATTTTACAAAATGATTATGGTTTAGAAACAAAGAGTTTTACATTTGTGTTTTTAGGTAGTTTATGATTTCAAGAAATTTTGAATAATACTTTTACAATTAAATAAGTAGTATTATTTTTTCCTTGATCTTTGTATTGGAGAACTGTATGGGTACAGAATATATTATTTGAAAATCATGAATTTAACAAGTAGAGTAGTTAGGGTTAAAATAATAGTTTTTTCTTGGATAGCAGACTTGAATGGATGTTTTATCCAGCATTGTATCCTACTACTCCAAACATTATTTAGTGTATATTTATGTTTGAATAGATGCCTTCAGTGGTTTCTCCTTCATAAGGGGACACAGATTTGAACATTATCTTTATTAAGTATCTTTAATGTGCATGCTGGTAAATGTAATTTGCATTGTTTAAAAAATAGGTTGTCTACTCAAACATGGTTATTCATAAACTAATATTTAATGATCTTTCCAATGAACCAAACACGGATATAAATATGTAAAATTATAAATAATATAATGCATTATAAATATTTATTCAATTTGGCTTTTACAAATTTCAGGATTAATCACCGTTAAAAAAAACCTTCTTTATTGTCACCACCTTAAGGCAAAGGTATTGTATTTGTAGCATTTATTTGTTTGTCTGTCTGTCCATGGTCAAGCTATCTCAAGAATCCCTGGATGGATTTGGATGAAAATTTCAGGGATGATTAGCCTCATGACTGGTATGAATTGATTAGAAGTTGGTTTTGATCCAATACAGGATAAAGATTCTGGGTTAGTTTTTTTTTGTTTTATGAATAAAAATTTACATTTTTATATTTCACATACCAAATAGTGAATTACCTTCCTTAGAAGATAATTTGAATACTGAATTCCCTCCCCTGTTTTATTTTAAGTGTGCATTTATTTTGTGAGTGTTAGAGTTCATTTTTAGAGCAATCGAGTTCATTGCAGTTATTCTTTCTCATGTTAATAATCATCTCTTGCTAATTGCTGAGATTGTATCAGTATTGCCTTGATGGAGGTTTGTGGTCTTTGACTGCTATTTTTATTTGCAATTATTTTCCTCTTGAGATTTAGCAAATTTAACGAGCTAAACTGGTCAAACCTGTGAGCAACCATACATCCATTATTATTATTATTATTATGATGTCATTTTTCATCATATTTTGATTTCTGCTATGGTAGCACTAAAGTCTGCGGGAAGACCTAAGGCAGGTCGTGGTGTGTCGTTATGGCTTCATTTCATGTTTTTCTATCTCCCCTATCATCTCTAGCGTTACATAGACAAAGTTCTCCTTAGTGTGTTGGTTGTATATAACAAGACAATTTTTTGTATATCTCTTAGGCTGGGGTTTCCAGGGATTTTTTCATTGTGTTGTTTTGTTCTTTTTTATCATTCCAAATGGACCTACTACCACTGGCATGATTCTTGTTTTCAATTTCCACATTTTTTCTATTTCAATTTCCAGGTCTTTATATTTCGACAGTTTTTTAAATTCCTTGGTTGCTATGTTACAATCTGCTGGACAAGCCATGTCAATTAATAGGCAAGTTTTTTCTTTCTGGTTTTTAACAATTATGTCCGGCTTATTTGCTTCAATTTTTCTGTCTGTGTGTAATCCAACAGAATGGTGACATCTATTTCTGTAACCTGTGCTGGGTGATATTCATACCAGTGTTTGTTTACAGATTTTCCATAGTGTTTGCACATTGTCCAATGTAAATATTGCCCCACTCTATCGTGACGATTTTTATATTCATTTGGGGCAAGTACAGAACATCCTGAGATTAGATGGTCTATTGTTTCTTGGTGTTTATCACAGAACCTGCATTTTGGATCCATATTATTATGTATAATATTTGCCTGAAAGTTACTAGTGAGAAGACTTTGGTCTTGTGCTGCAAGAATGAAACCTTCAGTCTCAGACTTTAATCCAGATTCATGTAACCATCAATGAGTATTAACTTTATCAACATTCTGAATATTGGCCATGCAGAGGTTTGTTTTGCCAGTGTTGTTTCATCTGTTCAAGAGCTTTATCTTTGGCTTTCATTTTCATATTTTTTGCCACAATAGTTACTTATTGGCTTCTGTTTTGCTTTTCGACAGAATCTACTAAATGTAAATCTTGTTTGTATTTACTGCCTTTTATTATTGAATATTTTTTCTTTCTTTCTTCATGTTGCTTGACTAATTGTATCATCCAGTCCTTTGTTGTTTTTATGTATGTTAGTAAGCCAATAGTTGTTGTCTTATCTGACAATTCTAACTGAATAAGACCTCTTCCATCTTCTTTACAGGGTATTTATAAATGGTCTACATCAGCCTTTGGATGATGCATCTTATGCTTAGAAAGAAGCTTTCTTGTTTTAGAATCCATTCGCCTGATGTTGTTTAGAGTCCAGTTTAAGATGTTGAAACTATATTAGACAACTGGGATTGCAAGGCTATTAATGGTCATAATTCTGTTCTGAGAATTCAATTCAGTTTTTAATATCAGTCATAGCCTTCTATAGTACTCTTTACGCACTATTTCTTTCATTTTTGTATGGTGAATTTTTTCACTCTCATTTACACCTAGGTAAGCTGTTTCTGGCTTTCTTTTATTGTTACAGCATGGTCTAAGCTAATTTAGGATGTTTGTTGTAGCAATCCTTGTAAAACTGTAGCTTCATCACATTTATTCAAATTGAATTTCATTTCAATGTCTTTGCTGAAGCATTTTACAGTTTGCAGAAGACCTTCCAGTTTGTTATCATTCTTAGCATACAACTTTAAGTCATCCATGTAAAATAGATAGCTTATTTTCTTTTGGGCTATTTTATAACCACATTCTGTCTTGTTAAGTTGACTGGTTAGTGCTATTAGTGATATGCAGAATAGTAAGGGAGACAAAGAGTCACCTTGAAATATACCTCTTTTGATGTTTATTTCACCAGACTTATAGTTTCCATTTATATGATTGAGATAAAGAGTTGTTTTCCATATCGACATGCATTGTTTGATGAAATTGATGATGATGGGTGATATCTTGTATATATTTAAAGTCTTCAAGATCCAGGAATGTGGTACACTATTGAATGCCTTATGATAATCTATCCAGGCAGTACTAAGATTTTCTTTGCATTATAGCAGTTTTCCAGGATCATTCTGTTAATAAGTAATTGGTCTTTGTATCCATAGCAGCCATGTTTGCACCCTTTTTGTTCAAACGGTAGTATGTCATTTCTTTCCAAGAAGAAATATATCTGTTTTGTTAAAATACATGTTAATAGTTTGTATGTTGTCGGAAGGCATGTAATTGGTTTGTAGTTTTTCGGGTCATTTGTGTCACTATTATTATTATTATTTTAATATACTTTAAGTCCTACCAAACATTTTTTCTGTAAACATGATTTGGTGGGCTTAAAGAGAATTTACATCCGTAACAGCCACATTTGCACCCTTTTTGTTCAAGTGGTAATATGTCATTTCTTTCCAAGAAGAAATATGTCTGTTTTGTTAAAATAAATGGCTGGACACTTTCAGGATAGATCCACATACTTAACATCAACAGCATAGTTTCCTTTGAAAGACATTAGATTTTATAATTTGTTAGATCTTTTTGAAAATGTGCATGTGGAACCCTGTTGGAGTACATTCTTTATTACATCTCTGAAAAGCACAGGCTGGTTGATGGAAATTCTCACACTTAAAAAAAAAAAAGCAGGATCTCTACTCAAATATGGGTATTCACAAAATAACATTTGAAGTTGTAAGACTTATTTACTGGTTTTATTGAAAATGAAACTTTTTATTATTTTTTTTTCAAAGATTAATCACAGTGTTTTGTCTTTGTCAGTCATTTTCAAGGAAACCTGTATAAAAGGGAAATGGCTGTCCAAATACATAATCATATATATATTTATAAAGGTTGTTTTCAACCAGCCAACTTCTAGATCCTTTCATACAAATGTGGGCATTCCTCAAGGCACTATACTAGGTCCTACGCTTTTTCTGATCTTCATCAATGATCTTCTGATGCAATCACTCCCAAGTAGCCATCGATGCAGATGACACTACCATTTACACCAATAGAAAATCTGCCAAGGCTGACAAAGTAAACTTGGCTGCAATTCTTCAAAAGAACTTCCAATCTGCAGTATTTACATTATTTGGACTATTGTCCTCATCTTTGTTGCCATTTGTACGACATTTTGGCCGGCGTATGCTCTGGCTTTCTTCAGGTGCTAGGAATTTCAAACCGAATCCTTTATTATAATCACAGGGGTATATGAACTTCATTCCTTACATAGTAGTGTCTCTTCTGGCAGTCATGAGTTATCTCCCTCTAACCCTGTATGTTACTTGTTCACCACTACTGTAGTCTGGTATTGATCTTTGGGTCAAGTCACAGGAACTAACCAACGTCTATATCCACTGGGCCATAAGGACACATGGCCTAGTGGATATAGATATTGGAAATAACTTACAGGGTTTAGAGGGAGATGACTCATTACTAGGAATGAAGTTCATATACACCAGTAATTATAATAAAGGATTCGGTTTGAAATTCCTTGTACCTGAAGAAAGCCAGAGAAATAGTCCAAATAATGTAAATACTACCTCATCTCAGAAATATAGACAAAAACTTCCAGTCTATGTTGAAATGGGATAGGAAATAGTACATAAGTTTCAATGCTTCTAAAAAAAAAGCTGCTCTCCTCTAACAACCATAGAGAAATTTTCCTACCTTTCATCAGTATAGATGATGCTAGTCTCCTAGAAAGCAACACACTGTACCTGCTTGGCATCAGGCACTCAACCAACCTGAAGTGGAACAATTATATTGAATCTATATCTGCATCTACTGCTAAGAATGTAAGGCCTGAAAGTTTTTCTCATCAGAATCCATTTTGTACATTTATAAATCTATCATTTCTCCATGCATTGAATACTGTAATATTTATATTTAATAGGATTAGATAGGCTCTTCTATTGCCCAGTCCTTACTCCTCCCACCTTCACTTGAACAGAAGTAGAGGATCATCTCTTGTTCCCTGTTTAGGAAGAGGTTCCCAGTTTCTTTCTGTCTTCAGGTCATAATAGTGATGCTTCCATGAGCCTTTTGTGATGTGTGTGTATGTTATGTCGCCAAGTATAAATGAATAACTCAACAACAGAATCAGAATATAAGTTGTATTCCGCAGAAAAGACAGTATATACAGAAGTGATTAGTAATATTTACAATAGAAAGATACAAGAGTCCAATCCATCGTAAGACGTGTGTATATGTGATTACTTCCAGTACGCCACCGGAAGTATGACTAAGTCTTCACTGACTCGCACTGACTCTTCAGTAACTCATTAGAGACTCTCAAGTGACTCTCTACGACTCCCTTGTAGAGAATCCACCATTGCTATATATAGCAATGGGAATAGTCTATTTGTAGTCAAATAGGAGCGGCGTCCTAACAGTGTATAGTGGCAATAGCTCTTCATACTGAGAGTAGGTTGGCAGTTTTCTGATTGCAGCTTTTGACTGATAATTAGGAGCCCAAACTTTTGCTTAGCATCTTGAGAGGCTGATCTGATCAAAAACTGAATAATATTGGAGTTCGTGTAGTGCCATGTTATGCATGGATGGTATCCGTGCAAGTGCCTTTGGTGGACAAACACAAGGCCACATTATGCTGCAGCCTGCACCAGTTCTCTTCCTACACATGTTGCATTTGAAGACTAATTGCTACTGATACATTAGGCCTCTTCTTACTGAAATAACTCTAAATCATGACAACACATAATTAAAGATTTAAAACTAAGCTATCTAAACAAAAAACACCTAAATTCCTCAATATCTTTTTCTTTAACATTCGTGATATTTGTACCAACTTTTGAAGCATGGAATCATTCCCCTACAAAAGATCTCCTGACATCTTAGCTTTCTGCAAAACTAGCCACAACACTATCATTCCCTCCTCTGATTTCTTGATTACTGGATATCTTTCTCTTTTTAGGAAAAACTCCAATTTCCACTTGTATGTCCTGGGTGTTTACGTTAGCAAACATCTTTCTCTGGCTAGGGAGATCTCTCTTGAATCCCCTGTCTACTCCTATGTGTGTCTCCATCTCTCTCTACTAAACTCAGTAAGTTATCTCTTCTTTTTCTACTGCTCCTCTTCCTTTCCTTACTACTGTATTCTAGATAGTATTTTTGATAATATAGACAAGGCTATTTCCCTTCATCCATTTTTTATTGTATTTTTGTTTGGTGACTTTGTCCATCATTCTAAGTGGCTGGAAAACTCTGTCATTGATTTTGCTGGAGTCCTACCATTGAACTTCTCAATCACTCAGATTCTCATGCAACTTGTTGATTTCCCTATGCATTTCCTCAGTAATTACAATAGAAACACTTCTCTTCTAGATCTTTTCTATTTCAGATTTTTGCCATATTATATAGCTCTGCTGTCTTGGCAACTCTGATCATGATGTGGTGTTAGTAAATGTCTCTTTCAACTCCCCCTCTATCCAAGAAACTCTTGCCAGCAGAATATCTTAATGCTATCAACAAGCAGACTTAGACTCATTCTATGATTTTCTTTGTGATGTCCCTTGGAACAAAGTCTCCCTGTTCAAGACTGCACATCTGAAGACTCCTCCTGGATGAATCTGGCATTGATGCTTTAATCTCAATAAGAAAATTCTGACTTAAACCTTGTTCATCTTCTTCATTCTTTCCTGTTTGCTAGGTTGCCATCATCTACAGGAATCACTTCTTCCAGCTTTAGTGGAGTGATAGGCGCCTCTTTGACTCCACTCATAATAAATGTAAATGTGGCCTAAATGATGCTATGCTGTTTTTACTGATAGAATGAAGCAGCATATAGCATCTCACAAGTTGGTTCCAAAGATTACTGGTGGCTCTGCAAGAGTGTGCTGAACAACAGAAAGCTCTTTATCTCTCCTATCAATTCAAAGTCCTCACATCCACAGCAGATAAGGTAGAGTGCTTTGCTTGGAAATTCTCATCCAACTCCAAACATGACTCTTTTGGAGTACCCACATACAATTTCCCACCTAGAACTGAGGCTCAGCTGAGTAATATGTATATAACCCTATCTCTAGTCTCTAACATAATTTCTAAGCTTGATTCCCAAAAGGCAAATGGAAGTGATAGAATTCCAGCCATTGTCCTAAAAAATATGCCTCTGAGCTGACTCCAGTCCTCTCCAAACTCTATAACTATTGCTTCACTTTTTCCTGTTTTCCTGCTTGTTGGAAGTCCTCCTCTGTTGTTTCTGCTTTTAAGAGCATTGAGGAGCCCTCTGATTCCTTTAACTATTACTCTATTGAGGTTATTACCAAAGCTGAAATAGTTACACAACCTTCTCTCTGACAAACAATATAGCTTCTGTTTTACCAGGTCTACTGCTGATGTGCTAACAACTGTCACAGAATATATATACGAGGCTCTTGATAAGAATAGTGATGGTCAAGCTGTTGCTCTTGACATCTCAAAATCATTTGACAGGGTTTAGCATGCTAGCCCTATGTGCAAGCTTCAGATCTACAGTATTTCTGGACAGCTGTTTGATTTAATCCAATCATTTCTATCAAATTGTGAAATGAAAGTTGTTTTGAATGGACAAGCTTCCAAACATTTTCATACAAACATAGACATCCCTCAAGGTTCTATCCTCGTTCCTACATTTTTTTTTATCTTCATCGATGATCTTCCTGATGTAATCAATTCTTAAGTTGGCATCTATGCAGATGATACCACCATTTACACTCGTCTCTGTGAAAAGTCTGACAAGTTGACAAACCTGGCTGCTGCAATTTAAAAGGACCCTCAATCTTTGATTGAATGATGTAAGAAATGGCTAGTAAATTTGAATGCCTCCAAAATGAAGCTGCTCTCCTTCAACCACCATAGAAAAACATTCCTGCCTACCATTAGAATGGATGACACTAGTCTCCTCGAGAGCAATGCACTGTGCCTCCTTGGCTTCACTCTCTTAAATGATCTCAAATGGAATGAATGTATTGAATCCATAGCTGCAACTACTGCTAGGAAGATTGGTTCCCACTGTCTAATCAGAAAGTTTCACTCATCAGAATCCATTTTGCACATTTATAAATCTGCCATTCATCCGTGCATTGAATACTGTTGCCATATCTGGCTGGGTGCTCCTGCTATTCATCTTGAGGTTCTCAGCAAAATCTGAAGAAGGATCTGCAATATAATCAATTCTGACTTGGAAGTTTGTCTTCAGTCACTTTCTCACCAATGTAATGTGGCTTCTCTCTGTCTTTTCTACAATATTTTCATGTCAGCTGATCTGATGAAATTTTTTTCCCTGGTTCCTTGACCATATGTAATTATTTTGTTATTAGATTGGTATCAAGTTTCTTACTGTTTTGCTGTTAAAATAGTTAAATATAACCATCCCTTCTACTCTAATAGTTTCTTTTCTTGCTCTTCTTATTTTTGGAACTCACTTCTATTAGCTTGCTTCCCTGATTGCTACAATCTTCAAAAGTTAAAAGGCAACATCCATTATCTTTTTTTAATTTTTTGATTCCTATCCATGTTTTATTTTTTCTTTGATATCCCCAGTAACTTTTTTATTCTCTCACTGTAACCCCTTGCACACTAGTGACATTTCTGCTTTGCTTGGGGGTGAAATGATTAAATATATATATATATATATATATATATATATATATATATATATATAAGTAATTGATTGAGTTTTATTAGAACTCAATAGAATGCAGAAAGCACTGAACAACCGTTTTGTCCTTTGGGACTCATCAGCAGTGTGCATCCACTACCAGGAATTGAAACCCAGATCATTACGTTATTAAGCAAACATCATACCAACTGTACCAATGTCCCTGGTGATGAAGAGGTAATGAATTAAACTCGAGAAAGTGCCACTCATTCACATATTTTGTGGTGGAACTCATCCAAGTTTCTTTACCCATAGGACGGTGCCTCCCAGAGCCACAACTACTCTCACCAAGCTGCTCACTCCAGAGCATTATGAGTGGCACTTTATCGAGTTTAATTTATTACCTCTTCGTCACTCGGGCTCATGGTACAGTTGGTATGACGTTTGCTTAATAACATAACTGTCTGAGTTTCAATTACTGGTAGTGTATGCGCACTGCTGATGAGTCCCAAATATAGGATGAAATGGCTGTCTAGTGCTTTCTGCATTCTGTTGAGGTCAAATAAAACTCAATGAATTACTTAATTATTTCAAATCCTCCTACTATTTCTTTTTATATATATATATATATCTGGTTGAGTGCTCCTGCAATTCATCTTGAGGTTCTTGACAAAATCTAAAGGAGAAACTACAACATAGTTGATCCTCATTTGGCCTTTAGTCACTTTCACACCACAAGAGATTAGTTTCAAGGTCCAAGGCTTTTACCATCAAAATAGTCAAGTGTAACTACCACTTCTACTCCAGCAGTTTCTTTTTATGCACTTTCTGGCTGCGGAACTATCTTTATCATACTTGCTTCCCTGATAGCTTCAATATTCAAGAGTTTAAATACAATTTCAACTGCTATCTTCTACCTCCCAAAATCCTATCAATCTCTCATCTTTCCTTTGTTATTCTCTGTACCTCGTTTTTTCACTCTCTGCAATTCTCTGTGGACTAGTGTCAGTCCTGCCTTACTTGGAGTGAAATATAATAAAAAGATTTATAAAAAAAATTATTGAAAGAGAGAAAGAGATATCAATACATTTACAATCTAATATATATAAGCTTAATTTTGATCTGAAATGCTCATTGTTTAATTGTTAAATGCTCATTGTTTAATTGTTAAATGCTCATGTTTAATTGTTAAATGCTCATGTTTAATTGAGGTGATAAACATTCACCACAAAATTAAGTGCTGGTCTTGGGTATGACAGTAAACTGCATCCAGCAACAAGGCCTCTGATTGGGAGGTTATGAAGAGCATGGAACCACCTCTTAATTACTGTTGTTCCCAGATCCACCCTGACCCAGAGTGGTAGCACCTGTTAGGGTCCCAGCTATGGGCAAATAGTTACCCCCCCAAACTGGGGTCAAAACACTATGAAAGTATAAAAATACACTTTTACAGAAATGTATACATAAAAATAAAAATGTGTTGTGGTCCAGTGGATATCGGTTCGCAACGAGAAATCGGGAAGCCGAGTTCGAATTCCAGTTGAATTCATTGCATTCACTTACGCGCAAATACCCTTGGGAAAGGTATTAATCCGTCTCTTCCTTCCAGTTATGGGTTAAATAACAGGACAGATTGGGTTCTATAGACTTGGCTGGCAACCAGTCTACCGCAGAAAGCAATGGCAAACGACTGCAGGATAATCTTCTGCCCAGTCAGTCATGTCACTTTCGAGATATGATCGGCCAAGCGTGTTTCATGTATGGCACTTAACTAACTGACTGATACATAAAAATAGACTTTTATAAAAAAATATACATATTTGAAGGAAAAATATACATTTTTGAATGAAAAGTAATATCAATAATACATTTTTGAAGAAAAAATTATTACCATAACACATTTTTGAAGAAAAAATTATTCTCAGCAAAACATTTTTGAATACAAAACTAGAAGAAATTTTCAGTTTTCTAAAATAAAAAAGAATAAAAACAAAAAAAATTCATTAAAATTTGACTAAATCAACCTTCTCACATAACCAAACATTAAAAAAAAAAAACGCCTAAAAACCTCACCTTTTTGGCATTAAATAGCCCACAGAGGTTGATATGCCATTAAACAAAGGTCAGACTCAAACTTACATTAAGTGCCTTGAAAGGAAAGCTGATTATGTTGAATATTAGATCTTTTAAAATAGAGTAAAAAAGAAGGAATAAAAAAGGCACTGTAAAGCATGTAAGTAAATGAAATGAAGTTCAAAGAGAGAAAGTTATAATTTATGGAAGAGGAAGAATAGGAAAGTATGTTTACAAAAGAAGTTTTGAAAGAAGCTTTGGAAAAACATGAATAGAAACATAAAATGTTACTGAAACAAGTTGGAAAAAGAAAGATGATGTGAAGAGTGAGAGAGAAAACATTAGAAAAGTAAAGAGAAAAACTGATTCAATGAGAAAAATAAAAAAGCAATTTTGAGGAGAGGATATTGATGCTGAACAAGACGTCATTTTTACTTACAGGAGATGCTGAAAAATTCTTGGTCCAACTCACTTCTCAAAATTTGATCTCAACATCAGAATTAATTTTTGAATAGATTTCTCGTTTGGGTTAAAAATCTTAAACAATACCCGTGTATTATTCAAATATTCTTGATTGGCAACTGGGTCCCACCCATTCATAGTTAAATTAACCAAATGCAGATGACAATTCTACTCCTGCAGCTTCTTCTCTTGCACTTCCTGCCTGTGGAACTCGCTCCCATATTCTTGCTTTCCTGATGGCTATAACCTCCAGGAATTTAAATGCAATGTCAATACTCATCTCTTAACCACTTGACTCTAGTTCTTTCCTCACCACCCTGTATATCCTTTCCTTTCTCTCCATCTTTGCAAATGTCATCCCACCCATATTCCCATCCTTCTCTTGCTTCTTTCTAACTGGTTTGTCTTTCTCTTCACTCTCTTCTAATTAATCTTTTTACTCTTATGTAGCCCCCTGCACATCAGTGGCATTCCTGCCTTGCTCGGGTGATACAATTAAAAAAAAAAAAAGAAAAAATATTGCTATATTTAAATTTATTTCATCAGCTACAGCAAGTGAGAAACTTTCTCTGCAAACTACTAAATGGTAACACCCTGCCAACCAAAACTATTTACTGCCTTTTTAGCAGTCTACCTATCCCTAGTAGTTTCACTACTTCTCTAACATCCCTCATCCACTCCACTTAATACATTTTGCCTCCATTCCATCCCCTTTAATACATCAAAATCAATAGCAAAAAAAAATATTTAAGTAATAAAAATAATAGTAATAAAACAAAAAAATAATAATAAATAATCAAAACAAATAATGAAAAAATAATTAAAAACTACAAGCAGAAGAAAAAAAACGCAAAAGAATTTTTTTTTATTGTCCATTTGAACAAAGCCAGACGAATATTTTCTACAGAGAACACATCCCGCTTACCAATCAATTTGATATGAGAAGCAATATTTTATCCATTTTTTTTTCCATTGCTGCTTTTCATCTCAGCTTCTATTGACTAATGTCATTACTAAGACCATATGCAGCACCTGTATTTTCTGGGACTATTGTTTTTTTTACACCAGGTGTTATTGAGGCAGTTAAAACGTCAGGCTGAAGGCTATGAAGTCCACAATTCAATTCCTCATTCTTGGAATTTTCAGATGTCCTCAAATATGAAACTGCCAAAACCAAAAGTCTGAAACTTATCATGGTGAACAATCAAAATTTGATCTCTTATTTACTGTTATAAACTCTAGATACACCTTACTGACTCAGAAGAACAAGTCATGAGGTCATGATTGATGAATAGTGGTACTAATTAGCATCTGCTTTTTACAGATCAAAACTGAAAGGCTACAGCATAAAAAGGAATGGTCTCTTGATACTTTAGTTATGTTTGTCCAAGTTCTAATTCAGATATTAACCCATGAACACTAACCATATATAGTACCCAGTGCAAATGATGCCAATTTAATTAAATTTTCAGTCCCTGGTTTTCTTTCCTAAATAAAGTTTTTCAGTTCCTATTAATGTTAGCTCAGAGTACAAATTTTGAAGTGCCTGCTTGTAAAATATTTCAAATAAAGATTTATATTTAATATTTTTTGATACTTTTGAAATTGGGTGTGATATACCTATAGTTAGTAGTGGTGTAACTCTAAATGAAGGTTAGTGTTTCAGGGTTAACAACTGGCTTTCATGATAAATCATTCTCAAAGTTATTAAATCTGTAAATGTCAGATGAAGAACTCTTAAAATAGCCTTCTGACCTCTGTTCTGTGAGTATATGCATCTCTCTCACTTTGTCATGGTATTTCAGGAAACAGGTGATCATATCTCGCTACAGATTCTTGTTAATTACGGCTAGCAAATACCTTCTAAATGTTGTGTCCCTGTCGTGGATTAAATAATAAATACTGGTGACACTGATATATCCCATGAGGGGATAATCAGGGAAATAATAGTGCAAGAATAATACTTAACACTGAAGGTATATTAATAGGGATTTATTATACCACAGTACAATAAACCAATAGACAAGACAAGAACACCAATGAATAGTAACAGATATAACAATCAAGTAGACAATGTCTCGGGCCTAGGACATATGTGCCCCTGGTGATGAATGCTTCCGTCTAATGACGTATGCTTTCATCTAGTGACGATGGCTCTTGTCTAATGACGATGACTCTGTAGTTCACTCTAGTCACAGTCTTTTATAGACTGGACCGTATCCATTCCAGAGTAGGACAGGATATTACTCTGCAACACCTCCCCCTGAGCTAAATTCTTCATGGAATTTCACTCAATACTTCTTTCTTTTGGGGTCAGGGCATAGGTGTTTAGTCTTTTTTCTTTTTCTCTTGCTCCTTCTCCTAGAGTTCTCGATTTCAAGAGAATCCTTGGTTACCTTCATCGGTACGTCCATGTTCGTGGGTGGTTTAATCTTGAATGTATTGAAGAGAACCTCCATTGGTATCTCAAATTCCTATGAAAATAATAAATACTAGTGACACAAATTAACTAGTCAAGATGATTAAATAAAGAATTTCAAGTAATCTAGAAAATCCGTTGAAGTCAGTCTAGTGTATTTCTTACAGACATCACAGCAAGTAACCTAAATATGACTTAATATTTTCAGAGAAATTTCAAGTAAAAAAAGGGTCAATGCCAGTATTTAAAACAAAACCGAGTGTATAATTCACGCCATTGGATGAAGTCAATGAAGAATTAAACAGACTTGAAAAAATAGGTGCAATTGAAAAGATTAACCACAAAGTGGCTGTCATGTGACACATGTTACTTACCTTGACCAATAGGAGATAAGTGCATTTTGTATCCTAACACTGGGACTAGAAAACTATTATCAAATTGATGTACCTTATAATCAGAATTTGAGAGCTTTACTGAACAATTTGTTCAAAAAGGTGTTAAGTGGAACTGGACTCATAAGTGTTAGAAGGCATTTGAAGAAATCAAAAATACTAGCATCAGACTAATATCAAAAGCAGAAAATCCTGCTTAAAATACTAGTGATTATGGTAGAGGAGCATTAATTTTATATATATATGATGATAGCAACATGAAAGCCATCACACATGATTTGTACTCTATACTACCATCGGAAAAAACAAACTACAGATAAAAAAAAGGCATTAGCAATAATATTTACAGTGGAAAAATTCACAAATTTATACATGGAAGGAGTTTTCAGTTGCAGACAGACTCCAGACTCCATTATCAATTTATGGTCGAAAAAAGAAATTTCTACACATACAGTGAAGAGATTATGATGCTGATGTACTATTTTATTAAATTAGTTTTAGGATGAAATACAAACTGTCCAAAAACTTAGGACATGCATATGGGTTATCAAAATTGATACTAAAAATAATGAAATATTTGAGGACACTGCCATTGCAGCATTAAAAAGTACAATATAAATAAAAAATAAGTCATGAAGTCACCCCTGACTTTTGCAATGTCAAGCAACTCTGCCCTCTCAGAAACTCTGACCATGTGTTAATTTCCATCAATATCTCCTTCTGCTGCCACTCCACCCAAGAACCTCAGACCAGCAGAATATCTTACTGCTACCAAAGAGTCAACCAAAGCGATTTCCTGACGTTCCTTAGAATAAAGTATTTAGCCTTCCTGTTGAAGAATGCGTGGCTGAGGTCTCCACTTGGGTTAAGGCTGGCATCAATGCTTTCATCCCTGCCAGAAAGTTGAGACTTAAATCCCACTCATCCCCCTGGTTCTCCTCTGCCTGCTCAGCTGCAATCGTCCACCAAAATCACTTCTTTTGGCTTTACTGGAGTCACGCGTCAGACCATAACAGGTGCCTTTTTGCCTTGGCAATGAATGCAAGAAATTTCTTAAAGGAGCTAAGCTGATGTTTGCAGCCATAATAAAGCAATGCATAGCATCCTATAAGTTCAGCTCCAAAGACTACTGGAGGCTCTGTAAAAGTGTGCTGAACAGCAGTAAGCCCTCAATCCCCCCTCTAATCAACGAATTTGAGATCCTCACCTCTTCAACAGACAAGGCTGAGTGCTTTGCTCATGGATTCTCCACTAACTTGCCACTGGACTCATCTAGAGTATCTGTACCAGGCCCAACTGACTGGCATACTAATTACTCCCTTGATGGTTTCCAAAATAATTTCTAAGTTTGACCCCCATAAGGCAAGCGATGGTGACGGAATACCAATCATTGTCCAAAAGAAATGTACTCCTGAACTCTCCTCTGTTCTCTCTAAACTCTATAACTACTGCCTTTCTGCTTCCTGCTTTCCTGTCTGCTGGAAATCCTCCTCCATGGTTCCTATCTATAAAAACATTAGAAAACCCCCTGACTCCACTAATTATTGCCCTATCAGCCTCCTACCAATCATTTGGCAAAGTGTTAGAAGCCCTCATCAACGCCGAGGTGGTACAACACATCACAACCCACATACTCTTCTTGGACAAACATTATGGCTTCCGCTTCACCAGGTCTACTGCTGACATGCTCATGACCATCACTGAGTATGTACACCAGTCCCTTATCTATATTAACGATCTCCCTGATGTAATAAGATCCCAAGTGGGCATATATGCTGACGACATTACAGTTTACTCTTGTCTCACTCAAAAATCTACCTCACTGCCAAGCTTGAAAAAGACATCCAATACGTGGTGGACTGGGGTAAAAAATGGCTTGTTAAATTTAATGCTTCCAAAACAAAGCTGCTATCTAATAACCACCACAGACAATTGTTCCTCCCATCCATTAACATGGATCAGGCTTCTCTCCCTGAAAGTGAAATGCTGCGTCTCCTCAGATTAACTCTCACATCAAACCTCAAGTGGAATCCATAGCTAAATCCACTGCTAAGAAAGTCAGTTCTCTGTGTAGGGCCAGGAAGTTTTTCCCGGTTGAAACAATCCTGCATATATACAAATCTACCATCAGCCCGTGCATTGAATATTGCTGCCACGTCTGGTTGGGTGCTCTTGCTATCCACTTAGGTGTCCTTGACCAAATCCAACGGAGAATCTGTAATGTGATCGATCCCGACTTGGCATCTAGGATACAGTCACTTTTGCACCGATGCAATGTGGCTTCCCTGTGTCTCTTCTACAAATACTTTCACGGCTTCTGCTCCAATGAACTTAGCTCACTGGTATTTCCTATATATGAATTTCCTCAAGCCACAAGATTAGCAACTAGTTCTCACCCTTTTACTGTGAAACCAATAAATTGTAAATGCAAATTCTACTCCAGCAGCTTCTTTTCTCGCACTTCTAGTCTGGGGAATTCCCTCCGTATACTTGCTTTCCTGACAGCTATAATCTCCAAGAATTTAAATGTAAAGTCAATAGTCATCTCTTGTCTTACTAGCTTACATCTTCTCTCTCATGCTTTTTCTTTGTCCACCCCACTCTCATCAGTATTCTCTTCCTTTTCCTACTCTCTTCCTGACACCCCCTGCAACCTCTCATTCCTTCTTATAACATTCCTCCTATATAACCCCCTGCACAACAGTAGCAGTAAAATGCCTTACTTGGGGCGATACGATAATAAAAATAAAAAAATCTTGGACACAACTTACTAGTTACTCTGGAAGAAATAAAAGTAAAATCAAAAGATGTGTTTAATGTAGAAATAAAAAATTCAAAGAAAGTAAGAAAGAACGTAATCCAGATTTGAATGCTTATTCACTGTATGATAGAGTATTGATGTTCGCACAAAGTGTAGTAATACCAAGTACATTACAAAAGTGGATATTAAATGAATTTTGTAGTGGACATATGAGAATTTCAAGGATGAAGAACTCTTATGAGAAGCAATGTATACTAGACCAAAATGGATTAAGACATTGAAAAATTAGCAAAAGCTTGGAAAAATTGTGCTCTGGTAGCAAAATCACCAAACATAACTTCAACCTTGGCCATACAGATACTCCTTAGTCAAAACTGCACATAGATTTTGTAGGTTCAATAAATGGATCACATTATCTAGTGGTAGTGGATAGCTTAGAAAGTGGCTGGAAAGTGCAAAAAAACAATTTCTATGGTTGCAGTGAATCTTTACTTGAACTGCTTCCAAGATATACTATTCCAGATAACATATTTTTAGATAACAGTACACAATTCACTGCTCACAATTTTTGTAAAATATTTTCAATTGAACTTATGGTCCTGGATATGATGGTAAACTGCATCCGGCAGTAAGGCCTCTGAGTCTGTGAGGAGCATGGAACCACCTCTTAATTGCTGTTGTTCCCAGGTCTACTCTGACCTGGAGTGGTACCACCTGTTAGGGTCCAGCTATGAGCAAATAGTTAATCTCCAAACTGGGGTCAAAACACTATGAATATAAAAAATACACTTTTATAGAAATATATACATAAAAGTAGACTTTTATAGAAATATATACAATTTTGAAAGAAAAATATTACCAATAATACATTTTATGAAGAAAAAAATATTACCATAACACATTTTTGAAGGGAAAAAACATTATTGCTATAATACATTTTTGAAGGAAAAAAAATATTACCAGTCATACATTTTTGAATACAAAACTATAAGACATCTTCAGTTTTCTAAAATAAAAATAAAAAAATTTTCATTAAAATATGACTAAATCAGCTTTCTCACTATAACTGAACATTAAAAAAAACACACCTAAAAACCTCTCCTTTTTGGCATTAAATAGGCACCAGAGGTTGCTATGCCGTTAAACAAAACTGAACATAACACCCAAGATCAAACAGACAAGTTAAACAGTTGGTTAGTACTTTTAAGAGTGCTTTGAAAAAAGCAAGTGTGGTATCTTCTCCAAATGAGCTGAGTTGTATTTAAATGCTAAGGTGCTAAGCATTGAGACTTCGTTGCATCTCACATAACGATGTACCATGTATTGAGTACTGAAACTGCAAGATATACCAGACATAACAAATGGCATTACCAATATTATGCTTGGTTCCCATGGACAATACTGAATACATTGAGATTTTGATAAAAGCCATTGTGGCTACTGCAAGTGCATAATCTAAAAGGCTCAAGAATGGAAGGCCAAACAAACCCAGAAGATGGACTTGTTTATGGCTTCTGTGAGGTGTGAGGTGTTAAAGAAAAACTTCACAATGGCATATGTACAGGAATTAGAACAGATGTCTTTTGAGAAAATTGTCAGTATAATAAAAAAAACATCAGGCCAAAAAGGAGACTGGTCATCGTTGAAAGGACAAAATTTCTAGAAGCCAGGCAGTGGCTAGAGTAATCTATTATGCAATACATGCACAGACTCATGGGACAGGCAAAGCACTGTGAAATTGAGAAGTTGGAGACTCAAGGCATATCAATTGAAGATGATCTTATTCTATTATGAACAATTGAAGGGCTTAATGACCCACAGTCAGTCAGTTAAGTGTCAGACATAATCGCCCAAGCGTGTATCATGTACAAGCGTGTACATGATACACGCTTGGGCGATCATGTCTCGAAAGAGACATGACTGACTGGGCAGAAGATTATCCCACAGTAGGTTGCCATTGCTTTCTGCGGTAGATTGGTTGCCGACCAAGGCTATAGAACCCAATCTATCCTGCTATTTAATCCATAACTGGAAGAAATAGACGGATTAATACCTTTCCCAAGGGTATTTCCGCGTAAGTGAATACAATGAATTCAACTGGAATTCGAACTCGGCTCCCCGGCTTCTCATTCTGAGCTGATATCCACTGTACCACAATGCACATAAAGTATTGGAATGCATACAAGGTGGCCATATGAACTTAGAATTACATTTACAGCACTTGAATCAAATCAGAGATTTCAATCAGCCAGTTAGAGTTAGAGTCATACAGGTTGAACATAACCAAAGTCAAAGTAAAGTGCAGTTAATATGGAACAGCACACGAAAAGAATAAATTCAACTGTTTAGCATTGGGGAAACGGTGTCTTAAATGTGGATAAATGAATCATTTTAAGACTGTTAGCAAAATTAAAGAACATGTAGTAAAAATGAGAGTAATAACCTCCTCCCTTAAAAAATAGCAGGAAGCCAGTGTATTTTCAGTAGATATACAAAAGAATGGTAAAAAGAATGTAAAAATAAATGGTTGTACGTTTAGCATGCAAGTTGATATTGGGTAGCAAGATAACATTAATTCTAAGAATTTTTTTTATCAAGCTATGCCAACCCAAGTTAAATGAAAGTGGTTTAAAGTTAAAACAATTTGGCAGAACAACAAAAAAGATGTAGAGTATCTTCTGTGGCTCGTTTGAAATGGATACTCAAATTCGAGGTTATTAAAATCATGGTAGTAGTGTGCAAGAAGAACCATGGATTATTAAGTATTGACATAGTAAAAGTAGATACACCCAAATTAATAAACTCCATAGAAGCACAAGAAAGTGAGCTCAGATTTCTAAAAGGATACAAATCGAGTATTCAATTAAGAGAAAATTACTGCCCCAAAGACATTCAAACCAGAAAAGTACTAGTACATATACTGCCAAATTAAACCGCATGATCAAGTATGGCATTCTGGAAAAAGTTATATATGGTGGAAGTAACTGACCTCACCTATCATAACAATAAAAAAGGCTGATGAAGACTTGCAGATATGTGTTGACTGTAAAATTGGAGTAAATCATTAGATAGTTAACCACAGACACTAGTGAAAAAGTGATTGCTGCCATCCTATCACAGGAAGATCATATAATAACGTACTTATCTAGGAAATAGATAATGGCAGAAATAAATTACTCAAACATTGAAAAAGAGCCCCTAGCAATTGTTTGGAATATGGAGAGGGCATAAAATTTCTTACTAGATAAAAAATTTCTTCTAAAGTCAGACTGCAAGCCGTTGGAGTTTATTTTTAACCCAAGGAAGGAATTGCTGGAGGTCATTTTGTTGAGAATTTTATGCTGGGCTATTAAAATTATAGCATTTGATTTTGACATTGTATATGTTAAGGAAAATACTATCCCTCATGTAGATGCTTTGTTGAGACTTTGGTTTATAAAAGGAACAGACAAAGAACATGGAACTGAGGAAGACAAAATAATTCAATGGGTAGAGACGGACATACTTCTGGTTAACAGGTTAAAAAATGAGACCAAGCAAGATTCAGTATTGAGCAAAAGAAGCAAAAGAATAAGGAATAATAAGTGGAACAATTGTTCTATTGCGAAGCAGCCATTTAAGAAGATATGGCATAAGTTAACAATTGAAAATAGAATTATATGCAACAGAGAGGTGATAGTAGCTCTGCGGACATTAAAAACAGAGAGGAGTACAAGATGACATACATTGCAACATTATGGCAACATGCAGAAGATTAAAATTCTGAGCATGATTGTCAGGTTATGCAAAGAATATTAAAGAATTTATTAATAAATGACCAAAATTCAATGAAATTAGAAGATGCAAGCAGAAGGAGCTTCATTCATGGCCTAAAGAAGCACAACCATAGCTTAGAGTACATATAGAACATGCACACATCAATAGCATAGGATCACTTCTTATAATAGTAGATGCGTACTCTGATTGGTCAGAGGTAATGAAGGTCAAAGACCGGAGAGCCTCCACAATCAAACAATCAAAGAGATGTATTTGCAAGGAATAGAGTACTGCAAATGTTAGTGACAAATGATGCTCCTGAATTTTGGGACAAAAATTTGTGTATATAGTTGAAGCAGATAGGCTGCATGCTATATAAAACTCCTTTGTACCATCCTCAGTCTAACAAAATTGCAGAGTGGATGGTACAGTTGAAATGACATTGAAGGCATTCTTGCTAGTCACAAAAAATATTGAAAAGTTTCTAGCAAAATTACACTGCAATATTGATATCATGCACAGAGAGGATGTTGAGCCCATCAGCCCTCATAGGTAGACAGATTAGAGCTTCCATTACAATGTTTTTTGCCACAAAGAAAAGAGTATGGTAAAAAAAAGACAAAAGTGAAAATCCTGAAGAAGTGAATTTCCTTTTGCAATGATACAGCTTTGGTTAAGAAGGGGCAGTATGTTTTAGCTCATGCAGATCAATTTTAAAAAAAGAATTGTGCTGGATAACTTAAAAGAAAAAGCCTCTGCAAGTATTGTAGAATATGTTTGATATATTCACACCCCAAAAATTTGTTGAATATACAAGTACAATTTTGAGAAAAAAAATGTGCAGAAAAACTTGAGGTTGATCCAAAACTTGAGGTTCATACAAAGTTCAATACATTGATGAACTTGACAGAATAAAGAGGGTGTGAATACTAATAAAGTATTTACTAATAAAAGTAAATTTCAAAAGAAGAGATATTGTGAAGTAAATAACACCAAGTCCTTGGTGGTACAAATGAACTAGTCTAGATGCTTAAATAAAGAATTCTAAGTAGTCTAAAAATAACATTCGAGTCAGTCTAGTGTATTTCTTCACTGTGAGTAGTTTAAGGAACACTTAATATTATAACTGGTAGAAAACGAGTTATAACTGTTCCTTTAGGAAGAGTGTGATCGTGGCTCTCCACAACATCCTAGTCTTTGTATCTTCTAATAAGTATTTTTTTTTTATCTCTCCTATCCCTGTTTTACCAACCAGTTACATAAACTCATTAGTTAGGTTATGTGCTACTTTCCCTTCTTGCCTTCAATATACCCTGTGGTTATCAAATTTTCTAAGCCTTCTTTCTTCATTATGTGTGCTAGAAATTTAAATTGTTTTTTCTGATTCTTAGTATAAGTGCCCTTTTCCCCATTTTCCTAAAACTTCTTTGTTACTCACATGTTCAGTCTATGGTATTCTAAGTATCTTTTTGTAGAACCATATTTCTATTGCCTCTAGTCTTTTCTTCATCTGTGAGGAGATTGTCTGGTATTCACAACCATATAGAAGGACTTACGTTAAATTTCAGCATTTCTCAAATTAAATTTCCTTGTTTCTTAAATCTTTGCTTAGCTTTTGAATGGCAGACAGTTTCCACAAAATACCATGGGTTATTTCTTGCTGCTGTTTTGTTGAGGCAATAATTTATTTCTTGTGAGGGACAAAGCGATGAGACAACTGACCATTTATAAGAATGGGTGGAAGAATTCAGGGTGGGAACCTTAGCAAAAAGAGAAAAACTGAGATAGGATTTTGTGGAGTACTATGAGTCTGAAAGGACATAGCACACACAAGAAGTTATAAACTCAATGCATTCTATTAGAGGAGGATTGATATTAAAAAGCAGGTATTGACAAAATAATAAACATTTTGAGAAGTAGGTCTGGTTGAGAACATTTCAGCACCTTCTCATAAAATCTTTCCCAATTAATTCTTTACTCATGTTTTCATTAAATAAATAAAAAGATCATTTTTTGTTAGTATTTTATTCAAATATCTAGTGGAAAACAATTAAGCCACTATTTGGAGTTATTGAAATATCTAAAATGCTTAAAAATAGTTAATTTCTTATGAAATATTTCAACAAGTAAATCAATTAGTGTTTCGGCCTTCACTAATTTATTTTTTAACTCTAACTTTTTTATTCCAGATGACTGACATAAGACGATGTATTTTAGATATTATTCTACCTGGCATTGAGCCATATCTTGGTGGTTAGACTATTGTACTTTACAAAGTGTATGTTTCTATTCTTGGGACTCAACTTGATGTCAAAGGCAGACAATCAGTTTTAGTGTTATCAAAACCCAAGGTTTGGGCACTCAAGACATCTAATGATTAGCAGAGTAGGCTATAATTGTTGCCAAATCTCAGATCTTAGGATCATTAATGAATATAAGATGGTACACTGGTCTAGCGGGTGTTTTCCACTTGAAAAAGAAATGTTTTTTATCCCTCAGAAAATATATTCTACACAATAAATGATGTCTAATGAACAAAAAAATATTGAGCACAAAACAAGCTTGACCTTGAAATATACCAAAAAATTAAAATGGCTCATCTCTTAATCTCATGACTGGACAACACATTAGCAGCAGCAGAATTTACTAAATTTACAGTGAGATTTGTATAACAAAAATCATATGGTAATGTAAGTTAGAGAAGAAATGAAGAAAATGAGATGTGAAAATAAAATCCTGATATTATGGAAGTCTGTTGTCTAAAAACGCAAACATGAAAATAATGACAAGAAAAAGAAAATTGTGAAAAGGATGGAAAAAGAAAACAAGGATGAGTAAATATGATATTGTTAAATCACATGCATCGTTCACTACACTTATATTTATTCTTATGCAGTCATGGATACACCTGCATCCTCAGTCATAGATACACCTGCATATAACAGCAGAGTAACAATATATATATATATATGCACAATTCTTTTTAGGATGTGGTTTCCGGTTTTCTCTTTTCTAATCTTCTCACTTTGTTTTTTTTTTCAATTGGAGTAGATAGATATATCTATCGCCCGGTTCACACTCCACCCACGTCTATTGAACAAGTTAAGAGGCTCATCCCTTGTTCCCTGTTTAGGATATGGTTTCTGGCATTCTCTTTTCCAAACTTTTCGCTATTACGTAGCCCCCTTCACATCAGTGGCGTTACCGCCTTGCTTGGGGTGATACGATTAAAAAAAAAAATGACTGACAAGATATATATATATATATATATATATATTCAGTTAAAAACTAAGGAACTAGCTAAGCAATTATTATATAGTGGACAATCTTCAGAATTCCTATAATTACATCCACTGATATTAGTTTTGTTATCATTGGTATTATTATCCATCTCAGCATTGCCATGCATCAAGTTTTCTGTATTTTTATATGGATATTTTGTTTCACCTGCTAATGTGTATGTATGTATATCTATGTATGTATATATGTGTGTGTGTGTGCTTGTGTGTGAGTGTTCTTCTACTTATTTGCATGTATTTTTGCCAAAAGTTGTATATAAGTAGCTCCATGTGCGTGTTTTTATTCTGCTTATGATGCTTTGTGGAGTTTTGGTTGCATACGTATTTTGTTCTTTGCTTGTGTATTTGCATGCATATATATTTAATTATGTTTATGCACTGAAATATGAATCTGTTCTTATGTTATTCAATTTAGAAATTACTTGTATTTTGATTGGTCACCACTGAATATGTAGCAATGTCTCCCTGATTAAGAGAGTTTGGCTAGTTTTGAACCTTTTAAAACTCTTCAACTTGAAATCAACATCATCATCACTTGATAAGACATTGTTAGTTTCAAAACAAAATGGATATTTTTGTAGTGATATAAAATAATTATGTTATAAATTCTAAATAAATATTATTTGCTCTACTTTGTACTGATCACTTTTTTAAGAATAGTGTTTTTTATACAGAATTTTATTCCACCCATACCTACCCTATACTTATATATATATAATTATATAGTTATGAATTAATTGTACATTGCAACATGGAAATTTCTATGTTTCGAGATAGATTCTCATCATCAGGTAATGTTGTTGTTGGTTGTGCAGATGATTTACATTTAAATGACAAAAACCTTTGGTTTGCTGTATATGTATGTGGGAAGATATAAAAATTTACATGTATGTTTCTTTTGGCTAATCAGAGTGGAGATTCATTTTGGGATTTGGCCCCAAAGAATATATACATAGGAGGGAAAAGAAACAAGGGAAAAGGGTAGGATGAGGGAGGAAAAAAGAATTAAAGGAGAAAAAGTTGGTTAGTATGTATTCTTATAATACATTAATAAATTCATAAATAACTGAGACAGAATTGTGGCAAGTGTGTCAGCTGTTGACACCTGGTAAGCTCTCTGTATAATCACATATGACTTTGCTCAACCAACCCAACAAATGCATTAATTTCAGACCTTTAACAGCTCTACCTTTCCTCTAAGTTGATTCCCTTGCCAACAAAGAGACATTCACTCATATCCTCTGCACTGGCAATACAAAGCCTCTTATATGAACAATTCTTGTCATCTTTTCCTTTTACCTTACAATTGTTGTTTTTATTTGTTCTTTCATGTTACTATACGTATGATTTCTATTATTATTTCAAACTTTGATCTTCAGAAAGCATGCAGACTTGACAGTATGCCTGTGGTATTCCTTAACAAATATGCTCTTGAATTGGTTCTTGTTCTTTCTAATTTCTATGATAAAATCTTTACTGTTTCTTACTTTTCAGCTTAGTTTTAATGTATTTTAAATAAGAATGGTGAAACTTGGATATCTCAAAGGAATTTGACAGGGGTTGGCATGCTGGTCTTCTTCACAAATTGAAGGGTTTTAATGTTTCTGTTCTGAGTTTTGATATGACCCAATCATTTCCATTAAATCATGAAATGAAAGTTGTCTTGCACATCCACTCTTCTATATATTTTTTCATTAATACAGGTGTCTCTCAAATCTCTATTCTTTAACCTAATTTGTTAATAATTTTTATCAACAACCTTCCCAATTTTTGACTCCATATTTCTGCTGATAATACAACTATTTACTCCTGCGGTATTTACATTATTCAGACTATTGTTCTCATCTTTGTTGCCATTTGTATGACATTTCAGCCGTTGTATGCTCCAGCCTTCTTCAGATGCTAGGAATTTCAAACAGAACCCTTTATTACAATCACTGGTGTATATGAACTTCATTCCTTGCATAGTAGTGTCTCTTCAGGTAGTCATGAGTTATCTCCCTCTAACCCTTTAAGTTACTTGTTCACCACTGCTGTAGCCTGGTATTGAACTCACAACTCTTTGGGTCAAGTCACAGGAACTAACTAATGTCTATATCCACTGGGCCATAAGTAGATAACTCATGACTACCAGAAGAGGCACTACTCTACAAGGAATGAAGTTCATATACACCAATGATTGTAATAAAGTGTTCAGTTCGAAATTCCTAGCACCTGAGAAAGGCCGAAGCGTACAATGGCCAAAATGTCATATAAATGGCAACAAAGATAAGGACAATAATTCGAATAAAGTAAATACTGTAAATGCTACCTCATCTGAAAATTATAGACAAATATTTACTGCTGTTTTAATAGTAAGACTGATTCAATAAGCTGATCTCTAAAATGACATTCAATTTGTTGTTAACTGAGACAAGAAATCACATTAATTTTAATGACTCTAAAATGAAATTGCTATTTTTTTAATCACTTTAAAGAACCTTGACTTCCATCAGTACAGTTGATGCTTGCCTTTGGAATGAAACTCATGGCACCTTCTTAGTCAAACAGTTTCTAGTGACATGAAGAGGAAGGATTATATTGACTCAATTGCTAGGTCTGCTGCTATGAAAACTTGGTTCACTGCATTGTGCTAGACAGTTTTTCTCACCGGAATCTATTTTGTAAGTCATGCTTTGATTATTGTTGCCACATCTGGTCTGATGTTTCTGCTTTGTATGTCAAAATTCTTGACAAAATTCAAAGAAGAATCTTGCACTATCATCATTCTTGCATCTTCATTGTTTGCTTGTGGTGAAATGATTAAAAAAATAGATTTTCACCCTTTATCATTCATTGTGCTAACCAAAAGAACCACCCTTTTGAAAATTTACACTGTCTATGCTCTTTTTTATGCATACCTATCATGTTGAAAAGGGTAGCTGCTGTCAATAGGATTTTTAACACATGTATATCTGACCAAACAGTGGTTTAGTTGCTTCTATAAGGTAGGCATATAGACTTTACAGTTTCTGGCTACCTAAATGTGCATATCCGTATTTTAATAACAACATTTTGAATTGATACTATACTTAATGTTTCAAAGTAATTTAGAATTTGTTTGATTCTAATGCTTTCTCTTTTACTGAAGCTCAGTGCCAGTGCAAGAGTCTTGTGCCTCTTTTACCAAATCTATGATACACCCTGCCTCGACTCTATCTGAATTTTCATCAGGAAGTATTCATATAAAATACAAATTTTATTGTAACCTAATTTTGCATAATAATGGATCATATGCAAAAGAGGTGACTAATTCAAGTAGAAAAATTGAAAATAAATACATTTCTCAATACAAATTACAGACATACCATAATAGATCATGACATCGTAAATATATCAACAATGTTTTGCAGCAATTTTTAACATTAACTTAAAATTTTTCTTGTTAAAAAGTTGAATAATTTACTATGTTCCACATTTTAGATAAAAAAGGGTTAATTTTATATAATGTTTTTCACAAGACTTTGCATGAGCAAAATAAATTCACAGACTCGGACAAAAAAAGACCCCAGAATGATATCAAATCAGTGAAAATTGTTCAACCTTCAGTCGTCAGTCGTGCTGAGTTTAATTTGTAATGTAAATAAATGTAGGTTAAAAAAATATTGATAAGATAGTGAGGGTCACAATGTACTGCCCTGTGCTCCCAGTTAGTCTTTCTACCCAACCTCCCTGGTTGTGGGTAGTATACACTGGCCATACTGAAGCTTATTATTGCCAAAATGAATGATTAAAACATTATAATTATTAGATATTTAAAGATCAGAATATTTGTATTTGAAATTAATTTTATCATATGATGTGTTTCCTCAATTAAAATTAGCATCAACTTTAACCAACCAGTGAATTTTATCAAAAACATTTTGTTTTTTGTCTATTTGCTATTGGTTCTTGAAAACCAGTAGCAAGTAAACAAAATAATTCTTAATAGTTCATACAATCTGCAGAACCATTCAGAAATATCTAAACTGCCAGCTCTATACAATCTTCCTGAGACCAATAGTGAAAAAAGGCATTGAGTGAGTAAAACCAGGAGGTATTCTTTGAACATTGTGAACTGGCACTACAGAACCACAAACAAAGAAATGTACCAAATAAAAGAAACAACATCACTTGAGGACTACCAAAAGCAGTAACAACTAAAATGGATAGTAAAGAGAAAATAGTGACATAATCTAGATGTTAACATTACACACAACTTCAAATAAAAAGTCAAGGAGGAAACCCCCATCAATACTGGAAAGATTGATAATAGCTACTAGACTTGACAAACCTGTTTACATAAAAAAATGTTTTTAAAAAAAGATTTTATAAATTTTGACTGAAAGCAGTACTAGCTAATTAATAGATGAATACCAAATGTATGCTTGTAAGAAAATGGCTAATATTGCCATTACCACAAATATTGCAGGAGAATTTTTATCTAAAGAAAAATATGATAGCATTTTCATATTGTTATTCGGATTTCCACAATTTCCTACTATTTGTTAAAATTAGATGCAGATAAAAAATATAAGTCAGACTATAAAAGATTGAATTTTTTCTAAGCTTTTAGAAAATTACATTTCCGGTAATAAGAAACTACAATTCTGTGCATGTAATAATTTATTTGCATCTTCCAATTAAGTTTTTAGTGTAGATTTCAAAGTCAAAATTTATAATAAAATTATTTTTTTTCTTTTTATGATAAGTTAAAGTCATTAAAAGTCACCAGGTTAGCAGCAGGAATTTAGAACATGTAATATTAGTTGATTTCTCTTGCCGCTAAGTTATCTTGTTTAGGGCAACAGTAGAATTGAATCTATTCTTACCATCTGTCAACACTATTTGGCACTAATAGTTTCTTTTAAACTGACATACACTATCGGCCATAAATATTAGGCCACCACAGTTTAAAAAAAAAAATTGATGTATTTCATACTATTTTTAGTATTTATTGCCAAGTGGATAATTCTAAATGAAAACAGAATGGTTCTTTTGTTATTATCACTTTGCAAAATTTTACAAGGCAGCCAGAAAGCCTTTTCTTCGGCCAGCCAATAAGAAGAGATTGGCATGGGGAAGAGAGCACAAAATCTGGACACCAGAACAGTTCATTTGATGCACATGTTATTGTGCAGTATTAACAAAAAAAAAATTCTATTTTCATTTAAAATTATCCACTTGGCAATAAATACTAAAAATAGTACGAAATACATCATTTTTTGTAGAAAAACTGAACTGGCCTAATAATTATGACTAGTAGTGTATACTGAATTATTATGATGGTATACTGGCTTCACAGAAGTGGTTTATTGATAACAATTCAGACCTGTAATGAAGTAATATACGTGTCTATTTAAAAAATAAATAATATTGTTGCGAGAGGAGATTAAAGGTGATTTCACACTTTGGCATAGTCAGAAGAAAATCACATCTGCTCTAAAACAGACAATCAGAAAAAAAAAGGACAGTGAAATAAGGAATGTTCTCTAAATTGATCTTTTACAATGAATATACACATGAGTACATACACCAATCTATCTAAATATGTATATATGATGTGTGCAGACCAAAAACTGCTGAAATGATATTTCTATTTAGAATTTTCCACTTAGCAATAAATACTAAAAATAGTATGAAATACATCATTTTTTTAAAAACTGGGGTGGCCTAATAATTATAGCCAGTAGTATATACAGTACTTTGCAAAAGTGTTAGGACAAGAACTATTTTATCTTTTATAAGGCATATCAACAGAAAATAAACAATTTCATTAAAGTAATTTTATTTGATTTACTCAACAAATGCTTTAAAAGGAAAAAATACTTGTTACAAAATAAATTTGATATTTAGTATAATAGCCTTTTGCTTTGATCACAGCCTTCATTCTGTTAGGCATTGACATCACAAGTTTCTTCAATGTATCTGATGGTATCTCCTGCCAAGCAGCTTGTATTTGTTCCCAAAGTGTGTCTTGCAAACTAACATTAGATCTATCAATTTTTTGTCAAAAATATCCCATAGATGTTTAATAGAGTAGTTTCAAAATAACTTGCTTAATAGAAAATAGGAAAAATTAAGTATAATCTCTTTTTATTACATTTTTTTACACCTAGTTTAAAATAATCAATATTTATTAGCAATTTACTTGGTTTTTCACCCTGTATTTGAATTTCGGTGAGGTTTTTAGGAAAATCACCCCTGTCCTAATACTTTTGCACACTTCCAGTATTGAGTAGAAGTGTTGGACAGCGGGGATTTGAAACTTTATTTTGATGCCTCATCAAACATAAAATAGTTCTTGTCCTAATACTTTTGCACAGTACTGTATACTATTAATCTATTTTATTGTGTGTATGGGGAAGTGTGGTTGAGTGCTTCAACATTAGTGCTTCAACAATAGTGTTTGAATCTTAATGTAATCATAATAATTGTGAATGAAGTTCAGTAGAGCAAACTGTTTGAAAGATATCAATAGATGTGCTATCATGAAGTTACATGTGACCATAGTTGCTTTTTTCAGTTTTAGATCATGCCAAACCATGTGTTTTCATCTAGAAACAGTAACTAAGATCTATACAGTCTTGTGGCTCTGTGAGCATTACAGGTATCTCCAAAAAAGATTAGCTAGTTTCTTTAGTGGATGAGTATAATCAGAAACAAATTGCCAAGCATTATAATTGTTATGGGACCTACCCACTGTATCATAATGAAATCTTCTCATGACTATAAATATCAGAAGTCTGTCTCAAGTGGATGTTCAGCAATTGACAACTGACAGAAGAGTTAAGTTGGTCTCCACTTTGCAGTCAGCCTGACATGTAATACTTTTACTTGTTTTTGTAAATATATCTTTGTTACACTAATACCTGAGTTGTGTTTTCTTTTGGACCTATTCTGGTCCGCAACAATAATGTTTAAAATTTGTTATATTTATGAAGGAAGAGTGGTCAGTATTAGGTATAGAATTTTGTATATTTAAAATGTGGATATAAAAAATAATACTGTATGGTGACTGTTTATATCTATTATCTATTTATAATCATATATCTATCTATCTATATATATATATATATATATATATACAAAAGGAAAAATATTGGGAAAAATGTAGGACAAACTGGATGTGGCCTCCCGTTGTCTGTTCTATAAATACTTTCATGGCTTCTGCTCCAACAAACTTAAGTCACTGGTGCCTCTGCAACAGGTGTTTACTCATGCAACCAGATTGGCAACTGGGTCCCACCCATTCACAGTTAGATTAACCAAATACAGACGACAATTCTACTCCTGCAGCTTCTTCTCTCGCACTTCCCACCTATATATATATATATATATATATATATATATATATATATATATATATTCAGTTAGATAGGTGTGAGTTTGGCAAATTCACAACTATCTAACTGAATATGTTAGCTCTATCACTGATGTTGAGTGCTTTCAAATAAGTACTGCGCATATATAATATATAAATAATATAATATATATAACAAATTACATATATATATATAAATTATATATATATATATATATATATATATATTTATAATTATATACATACACATTTTACATATAAACATTTATTTAATCAGTTGTTTTGCTTTGACATTCGTATTTGATAAAGCTTTCATCTAAGGCACTTGTATAGCTTCAACTTGATTCTGAAATAAGTTTTGTTGTCACAATCTTTGTCATTCTATTGCTAATCTTTTTCTTCTAAGAGATATTTCCATTCCATTGTTATATCAAAAACAAAATTTTTAGCATGAAAAGATACTGAGTAAATAGTGATTTGTATAATACCAGCAGTAGTCAATGAATCATAGATACCATTGAACGCATACATAATATATCAAGAACAGATTAATTAAATAATTTGTTAGCTTCTATTTTAGCTGTGAATTCTTTATCTTCACTTTCAGGAATCTCATTACATTTTTTTCAAGACTTTTACTTCATTGCATATTATTATTAAAGCTTTCTAAGAATTGCTATCATTTTTGACACCATGGGCATATTAGTATATGTATAAATATACTATTTAATAAGCAAAAGATATTCAGATTTTTTAATACATTTAGAATCAGAGGCTGAATTAAATATGATGCCATGTATATTTCATTTTCAAATTTCAACTGTAAAAAAATGTACAGAAAGTAAACAAAAAAGAATAACTTGTGTGTATGCAAATATATTTACAAATGTTTACCAGAGCACCCCACAACTCTCTCTCACTCGATGTATATGGAAAGGAGAATAAAGTTTAACTCACAAAAATTAGATTTTTAATCGTTATTTTTAGTTTATTAGTCTATCTATTTATCTGAGAAAATAACTCAGTATATGTTTCAGTATTTCACACAAATAAAGTATTTTAACAGCAGACGTAATATCTAAATAGCTGATAGTTATATTACATTCCCCAAATTGTATTGATATACAGAATGAAATAATTGTTTATATATATATATATTGATTGATTGATTTTTTAATTTCTTAGTTTTTGATCATAATAAGGTTAGACCAGTGCATATTTGTATTAAAAAGTGTTCAATACAATTATATTGTAGAACTTTTGAATATTTTCTATTTGTAAACAAGTTATTACGTGACCTAGGTTTCTAGAATATATATATATATATATATAATGGTTATGGAATTGATCTCGAAACAGAAATTTCCATGTCGCAGCAATGTAAAATTGACATAACCATATAATTATATTATATTATATTATATTATATTATATTATATTATATTAAGCTCTATAATACTCATTATATTGAGCACTGTTTATAATAAAATAAATGCCAAAGCACTCAAAATATAAAAAAAACCTTGAGTCCTCTTCACTTGGAATTATATATATATATATATATATATATATATATATATATATATATATATATATATAGTGTTAAGTTGTGATGATGCTTAGTACCAAAATTGCTGATTTTTTAGTGGCTTACTGGAAAAAGACATTTTTAGCATGTGTTTTTTTTTGTCATAACATGTTCGATATTGTGATAGAGACAGAACATTAATAGAATTAGTGTGGAGAAGTTTGCCACTTAACTAAGCAGGGTATACTGACATCCACTTAATCACACTAAAAAGTAGTCAACACAATAAAAAGTAACAAAGACAATTAACCATCTGCAAACATTACAGTACACTAAAAAGAGGTCAACACAACAAAATGCAATAAAAAACAGTTAAGCTCCTGTAGAATCGCTCACATACAAAGATATTTAATTACACAAAGCTCCATGTAAATAAAAAAAAACATGAAACTGCAGCAGGGAAACAAAAGTCCTGAGGAGTGAAGACATCACAATATTATCCTCATGAAATTTCAAAGCCGGCATAACCCTGCTCAGTTAAGTGATGAACTTCTCCACATTGGTTAAATATACATATATAGTAAATTAATAAATATACATATGTATACTATTATTATTCAGGTGTTAATTAAACAGTGCTCAATGTATGAATAGACCTGTATTATATATATATTAATAAATATGCATGTTATCCTATGTCTATCGCATGACTTTAAACTGTCAGTTTGAAATATGCACCTGATGATTGCATAATGCATGAAACTCCAAGTTGTGCCATAGACATAGGATAATATGTATATTCATTAATATATATATATATATATATATATATATATATATATATAGTCATTCGCAGACAGATCTGTTTTGCTGTATCACAGCTCATCAGTACAGTTAGACAGCTGATTACTTTTTACCCAGGATTGAAACCTGATCGAATTGGTGTCAGTCGGCAATTCTACCTCTGAGCTACAGGTGCTCGGTAGAAGGAGGCAGACTTTTTAACGTGTATATTATCATTATACATGCCCAATAGCTGAGAGTGTTCTAATTCATTGCTGAATGAAAGATGCGTAGATGCCAGAGTAGCTAATGTTTTTCAAAGTCTATCATTCTTCCAGAGTGCTCAATCAGGGTGTGAGAGCATAAATAGTAATATATATATATAGCCAACACAAATTTATTTTAACTATTATCAGAAATGTTCTTAATTTTTTATTTTTAACAGAATGTGTGAATTTTTTTTTATATATCTGAAGTTAAAAGTATGTTTTATTTTTTAAACACTCAGCATGTTTTGGCCATATTCATAGCTAATGTTATTGAGTGTTGACTTTTTTCTTTTTTCTTATTAGTGCTTCTATTATTTTTACTTTTAACTGAATATATGCATCTAAAGATATAGGAATATTTTAGTTTTCAATAGTCAGCACATTGTGGCTGTATTCATAGTTAATGTTATTAAAGCAAGGCAGTTTTCAGTTTTATTGCAACGGGTGCGCAGGAGGTTACATAGGAGGAAAGTTATGAGAAAGAGGGACAGGTTATAGGGGGTGTCAGGAAGTGAGTAAGAGAAGGATGAGAATATTGGTGTGATGAGAGTGAAGTGGACGGAGAAAAGAGCATGAGAGAAAGGATACTAGTCAGTGCAATAAGAGATGACTATTGACCTTGCATTTAAATTCTTGGAGATTGTAGTTGACGGGGAAGCAAGTATATGAAAGGGAATTCCACAGGCAGGAAGTGCAAGAAAAGAAGCTTATAGAGTAGAAGTTGTGGTTACATTATATGGGTTTCACTGTAAAAAGATGGGACCTAGTTGCTAGTCTAGTAGCTTGAGTAAATTCATACATAGGGGGCACAAGTGAGCTAAGTTCATCAGAGCAGAAGCCATATATGCATAATTTTCTTTTCTTTTTATCATTTCACCACAAATAAGGCAGGAATGCCACTAGCATGCAAGAGATTACAAGGAGTGAAAGTGAAAGAGAGAACTGAGTATAGAGAAAACATCAACATGAGTCAAGAAGATAGAAGATGGTGATTGATATTGCATTCAAATTTTTGATGATTGTAGTTATCCAGAAAACAAGTAAATGGAAGGAAGTCACGCAGGTGGAGAAAAAGAGAAAAAAAAATCTATGGGAGCAGTTTCCATGAAAATATTTGTAAAAAGGACAGAAGGAAGCCATGTCACATACTTGAGAAGATGATTGAAGTCAAAATGCCTGGTCAGGATTGATTACATATATTCATTTATATTTTGTCAGGAATATAAAGAAGTACAGCAGAAGCACCATATATATATATATATATATATGTGTGTGTGTGTGTGTGTGTGTGTACGTGTGTGTGTGTGTAAGGAGTGGTTGTTTGAAAAGTGTAACATTATATATATATATATTTATAGATATTGATTGTTTAATACTTAGTTTTTGGTCCTAATAGGGTTAGACCAGTACATATTTGTATTAAAAAGTGTTCTATACAATTATATTGAAGAACTTTTGAATATTTTTCATTTATAAACGAGTTATTTTGCTACCTTGGCTTCTACCATGAGTGGTTTCTTCAGGTGATTTTTAATAACTAAAAATAATAATTACTTAATAACTAAGAATAATAATTATTAAAAATAATAGGTAATGAAATAACTCATTTATAAATGAAAAATATATAAATAGATATATATAAAGTCAGTTCATAGCCTAATGATGCAATACCTAATTTCGAATCACATATTTTTCAGTATAATACTCTTTTTTTCTTGTCAATGCATTTAAACCAATAGTTTTCCATTGAATATAGCTATTGAACATTATAAAATGGCCATATCAGATCAAACTTAAAGCAACTGACTTGTTAATCCACCTTCCATAAAAAATAAGTATGGATCAAACACATAAATCTTTGTAATAGTAATATTAGCCATTTCTTTTTAAGGGAACATTTGGCATTCATTGACTAAGCAGCCAGTTCTAATTTTGTTTAAAATTTATAATATCTTTTAAAACATTCTTTCAAGAAAATAGTTTTCACAAGCTCAATAGCATTTATCACTCTTTCTAGTATTTATGGGAGTTTCCGTCTTAACCTTTTGTTTGAAGTAGTGCAGGGTGTCAACGTCTTGAGATTCTGGTATTATTTTCTGTTCAACTTAATGTGCTATCATTTTAGTTGATATTGTTCAAATTTTCCAAATGATATGGTCTCTGTTATTTTGTACAGTTTATTATTCTTTAGTACCAGTTCACAGGTCATAGGCATGATGGTAAACTGCATCCAGCAGCAAGGCTCTCTGATTGGGAGGTTGTGAGGAGCATGGAACCACCTCTTAATTGCTGATGTTTTCAGGTCCACCCTGACCCGAAGTGGTAGTACCTGTTCGGGTCCCAGCTATGGGCAAATAGTTAACCACCAAACTGGGGTCAAAACACTACGAAAGTATAAAAATACACTTTTATAAAAATATATACATAAAAATAGACTTTTATAGAAAAATATACATTTTTGAAAGATAAATATTATCAACAATACATTTTTAAAGAAAAAATTATTACCATAGCATATTTTTGAAGGGAAAAAATTATTCTCAACAAAACATTTTTGAATATAAAACTAGAAGACATTTCCAGTTTTCTAAGATAAAAAAGAATAAAAACCAAATATTTTCATAAAACTCTGAGTAAATCAACCTTCTCACTATAACCCAACATTAAAAAAAATACCTTAAAACCACACCTTTTTGGCATTAAATAACACACAGTGGTTGATATGCCATTAAACAAAACTCACGCACTCACTCACCAGTTCACCATGTTAAAATTAGTATGGTCTTTAACAAGACCAACAGGACTCACTTATTGAAAGTCATTTTTAACCATTGATATGAGAATGCAGTTGTATATGAGTAATGGTTTAGATGTTTCTGAGCAGCTTTGCCATCATAAAGGACATCCATATGAGAGTTTCGATATAATGATATGATATGTTTGTAAAAGAAGAAACAATATTTTTCTATTGAATATGGTGTATAAAGCTTCTATCTTCCCAGTATTTCTATGTGCCTTTATCCAATCTCAATCTTGATCAGCCATCAACATCTAACTTTCCGTCAGCCACATTTTTCTATATTTGTTCCACCATCCAGAATTTCTTCTCTCACACTGTCTCACTCTCTGTAGTGTCTTGTTTTCAATCTTGGTTGATCTCTCGTCTATCTATATCAGTCATCTGGACACATTAAAATCTCAGTAAGCCTCTGATGCATGTTTTATATACTGTACGATCATGCAATGAAAATATCTCTTGATTAAAATGTCTGTAAGTAGGTGAACAGGTAGTGTAGAAGGTTAAAACAAAAAAAAAAACCCAAAACATTGAGATAGTGACAAAAACAAAAACTAAATTAAAAAGAATGTCTGAAGTGCATACAAATAGTTTTACCAAAACAAAGTTTTAAGACTGTATCAAGAATTCAATACAAAATAGCAAATTGGTCACGTTACCGAAACAGGAAAAGGAGAAATCAATAATTTTTCATTATAGTAATACTAACCAAGCCAGATGAAAAAAATAAAAAAAATAATTAAAAAATGTAATTCAAACCAAAATTTCAATTTTAATATATAAGTAATGTCAAAAACTTGTTTGCGTATACAGATGTGTACGTTAATGCAATATTTATATATTTATGTCTACGCATAAATAAATGTCGAAAGATGTAAAAATGGAAAAGAAAACGTATATCTGTGAAATGAGAGATGTTGTATCATTGAACACACGCACACACACACACACACACATATATATATATATATATATATATATATATATATATATCTTTTTGCACTTAAATATTGGAAGCATAAACTCAAGTTTATGTATACATATAAGTATATAAAAAGAGATGTAGATACACTAAAGCCTAAACAAAACCTGCCTGGAAACTTTTCAGCTTTTCTGAATGTCACAAGAAACAGTTGTGTAGTTTTAACGTATTAAGAAACAGTAAAATTTCATTTAAAAGCAAAAATTCTTGCTAAACTGTTATTAATATCAGTCTTCTTATAAGCTAGAGAATTTTGAAGAATCTCCTGACAGAAGAACAAACTTTTTTTTTTTTTTTTTTTTTTTTTTTTTAATCGTTTCATCCTGAGCAAGGCATTCCACTGCCGCTATTGCGCAGGGGGTTTACATAGGGAGGAAAGTGATGAGAAGGGATGGTTAGATATAGGAAATGTCAGAAGGAGGGTGATAGATGGGTAAGGATACCGAGAATGAGGGTTGGGTAAATGGTGAGAGTGTTGGGAGAATAGATGCAAGTTAGTGTGATAGGAGGTGTCTATTGACCTTACATTTAAACTTCTGGAGATTGTAGCTGTTGGGAAAGCAGGCATGTGGAAGAGAATTCCACAGGCAGGAAGCACGAGAAAAGAAGCTGTTGGAGTAGAAATTAACATCTTATCTGTTTCACTGTAAAAGGGTGGCACCTAGTTGCTAATCTAGTATTTCGCGTAAATTCATACTTAGGCGGCACCAATGATCTAAGTTTATCGGAGCACTTGAGGCAACATAAATGTAGAAAGATGCTAAGAATATCAAGGACTGAATATGTGAGTAATGAGGAAGTTTTAAGGAAAAATAAAACAAAAAGAATGCTTCTATTGAGAATCCTAAAGAGACAGTTGGAATTTCTAAGATGCATGATGAGGAAAGGGATTGGTAAATTTTAGAACATATTGAAGGCAAGAGGAACAAACAGAAATGAGTAACATAACTAAAAAAAGGCATTGCTGGCACTTCCACTGCAAAAATCTATTCTTATGCTTTTAGTTTAGGGGTTAACTACTTGCCCATAGCTGGGATCCCAACATGTGCTACCACTCTTGACAAGGGCAGATCCAGGAACAACAGTCAAGAGTTAGCTCCACATTCCTTTAAAGCTCCCAATCAGAGGCCCTACTACTGAATGCAGTTCAACGCCATACCCAGGACATAGTTGTAGAAAACAATCCTTTTTTTATGTCAGTGAAACTACAGCATCTGTTACTGCTGATGGAATTGACGCAGATATGTGGCAGTCAAATGCACTAGTTTCCTTAAAACTCATGTGGAAACTGAAATGGACAGTGATATGTCTCTTTTGCATTAAGTAAAATCCCTAGTACAAGATTAATTTCTTTAAAACTTCTTAGGGAGTAAAGGGTTAAAGACATATTGTTATAGTGCCCTCCTACAAGGAATGGACTCTTCCTCTTGTTATATGTAATTACCTGCATGACTTGCAGAGAGCAATTAAAGAAAGCAGTTAACAAGAACAGTTAACGAAGGTAGTTAAAGAGTAGCTAGTACAGCATTTGACAACAGCTACTAGTCAGGCAATAAGCAGTGTAATAATACCTTCAGACTTACTTATTTCTAGTTAGTCATTATTAACACTTCCTTTGAAAATCTTGTTTCTTGTTATACTAATACACTGTTTTGAACTTACCTTGTTCTATGTCTTATTTTGGCACAAACAAGTCACTCCAACTTTGCCGCGAAGTTTAGCCACAACTCCACAACAATTTGGCAACAAAGATCCACAACAATTTGGCAACGAAGATCCACAACACATATGCTATTAATGGTGTGTCTCATTGATAACATGTTTCACATCATTGTCAGGGATATCAAACATGTGAGCAATGATGAGGTCTTGGAAATGATGGAAACAAAAAGGAAATTAATACTGAGCATCAGGAAGAGACAGCTGAAGTTCCTGGGACACACAATGAGGAAGAAGGGCTTGGAGAATCCTATACTAACAGGCCAGAGAGAGGGAAAGAGAGACAGGGAAAAGCAAGGGATAACATACTTGAAAGACCTAATCAGGTGGATGATGGAACGAGGATTGTATGGTGTAACAGAAGAAGGCGTGCTCAGAGCTACCAGGGATAGGGAAATGTGGAAAGCCATGATCGCCTACGTCCTGAAGGAACAGGGCATATAGAAGAAGAAGAAAAATCTAGGATTCTAGGCAAGTTCATAGACAGGCCCTTTGAGACATTTGAAATATGTAAATGTATCATATTTTCTCTTGATGATACAGCAAAGAAAAAGCAACTGTGATTAGCATGTATTTATTATAGCGGGTGTCAGAAACAGTTAACATGTATTTGGTATAGACTTCTGCTGCTGCCCATGCAAATGACTTTACTTTAGCCAAGTTCAAGACAGTTCATTAGTTTCCTTATGGACTTTCTGGAGTGGCAAACGTGTTCACGGTATGATTCCACTTAGTTTGAAGTTTGTGTCCTGAATTTGCAACAGTCAGGGTTTTAGTTGTAACCAGAGTTTCATGTGAACATTTCAAGGCCTGTGTTTGTGGTAGTTCATTGAAACTTCATTGATAAGTTGTCATAAAAATGTCTCAAAATTTGTTTTACATCAATGATTAGTGTTTTTTATGTAGCACATATAAATATGGATCATTCGGTGGGATTGAAACAAATCATTTCAAATTGTCGTTTGTTTATAACCAAATTTCATTAATCTTCATTATTTTCCAAAACATGTTTACATTTGTTGACATTACAATACATTTCAATTGTGTTATATAGGCTTGATTAAAACCTTGTTTAGACTGGAAGTCATTCATGGTGGAGTGGTCTAAGACATTGCCAAATCAAATGATAGCTTCCCCTATGTGGATAGTGGTCACAGGTTCAAATTCTGCCAAATGACACATTTTCGTAATAAAAATTTATCGGAAATAATCAGGCCAGTAGATATAAATATATAATACTGTTTAATTCAAAACCAAATATTTACTTAAATATGAGTGTCGATCAAAAATAATGTTCAAACAAATCATTTTAAATTGTTGGTTGTTTATAACCAAGTTTTGTTAATATTTGTTAATTTCCATAAATTATATATATATAATCATTCGCAGTCCTATTTTGCTGTATAATAGCTCATCAGTACTGTTAGACACCCGATTGCTTCCAGCCAGGATTGAAACCAAACCAATTTGACATCAGAGATTCTACCACTAAGCTATCAGTGTATGGTGGAGGAAAGCAGATTTTAGCATAGTATATACACAATGCAAACACACGCCAGTCGCCGAGAGTGTTAAAATTCTTTAATGAATGAATGAATGATGCATTAATAGCAGTGAATAGCTAGTTTTTTAAAGTCTACCATTTCTCCCAAGTGCAAAATTGACATGCATTAATTAACATAAATAGTCATTCGCAGATAGTCCTGTTTTTCTGTATCACAGCTCATCAGTATGGTTAGACATCAGATTGCTTTCAGCCAGGATTGAAACCTGACTGATTTGACATCAGTTGGAGATTCTACCACAAAGCTCTCAATGTACAGTGAAGAAAGGCAGATTTTAGCATGTATTATACACAATGTAAACACATGCCAGTAGCCAAGAGTGTTCAAATTCATTACTGAATGAATGATGCATATATAATACAGTTTATTATATATATATATATATATATATATATATATATATATATAATAAACTGTATTCATTTTGCTAGAAACTATGTGAAGATCACATGAAGAAGCTAATATTATGCCAACAAGCTAGAAAATCCCTTCTAACTCTTAACCATTCCACCTGGACTAAGTGTCTCAATGGTAATTTTGATGTCCCTATGGGGGGCATACAATTCAGCCCAAGTTGCTGATTTAATATGCATTTATATTTTAGATACTCTTAGTAGAATTGTAGATCCTAAACAAATAGGCTTATGCTGAGATGATGGACTTATGTTCATCCCAAATAGTAATGGCTCTTTGACTACTAAGATTAAAAAGAAAATCACTGAAGCCTTTAAATTACTAGGATTTAAAATTGAGATTTCTTCTAATTTAAAGATTTTTAATTATCTAGACATCGCTCTTAATCTCAATAACAGTTCCTTCAAATCTTAAAGAGTATGAAACCTCCAGTTACATTAATTCTAACCACCCCAATGTCATTATGAAACCGATACCTACTGCTGTTAGTACTAGAATTGGCCGATTATCTTTTCACCTTAAGTTCTTTCAAGAAAACAAAATCCAATATAATAAGGCTCTCCAAAGAAAAAGCTTTAAAGATAAATTATCCTATTTAACACCTGTAGATAATTCAGAATTGTCTAAGAGTAGACATAGAAAAAGAAAAATCATATGGTTCAACCCCCCCACCATCATTCTGTGGACTTTCAAATATTAAAATTCAGCAGTTTTTTCTGAAAGTAAACATTTCTATAAGGATGACACTCTAAGCAAAATCCTTAATAGAAAAAAATATCAAAATTGCTATTTCTGCACTTACAATATGCATAACATCCTCAATTCACATAACCAGATTTTAAAGAAATTCTATGGAACTAATACTAAACCTATTGTTCTCTCTTGCAATTGCAGATCCAAAGAACATTGTCTTGTTGAAGGTAAATGTAAATCTACCAATGTTATCTACCAAACTACCATTTCCCCCAAATATAACAAAAAATTATAATGTCTAAATTGGAATTTTGACAGGGGAATGGAAGCAAAGATATTACTCCCATGGACACACTTTTATCAACCCAAAATTAAAATTTCAAACAGTTCTCTCCTGAAGATATTGGAAAGTGAAAAAAGAAGTTCTACATCCAATAATAGATTGGAAATTAATCGGTTCAGTATATACTCCTAATAGTCTTAATGATAGATGTAATCCGTGCTTAGTAAAAAAAATTAAAATATTAAAATATCATAATCACAATTTACTTTTAAATGAAAGAAATAAATTAATTAGAAAAAGTCAACAAAAAGTAGATATAAATTTCCTTAATACAGGATTAACTATAACTCCTAATCCTTTCCTTTATTCCACCCTACTTCTATAAGCTGTGAATTTAAATCTAAATAATTTCTCCCTTTTATAAATGCCATCCTGTTTACCTTCCTTCTAATTAGTTATATTAATTTTTTAACTACTTGGTACTAGTTAGAACTTAAAATCCCCTTTAAGGATATTTTTACTATTTAACCCTGTACTCTAGTGCCTGCTGTCTGATCTATTTCTTTCCAATGTTTATCATCTATGCATTAAATCCGCACCTCTAATTTTTGTCTCTTTCTTTTTTCTACACAAACTTTTACTTCCAGTCACAGAAAATTTTTTATAATATATGTTACTAGTAGCTGAAGAAACAGGTTTTTAAAATCCTGTTGAAATGGCTATCCTCCCAATGTAATATATTGAATCTATATGTGGAATATATATATATATATATATATATACAGAAAATCAGGGTAAATTGAGCCAATTTACCCTGACGAGCCACAGGGTGAAACCTAGGTAGGTTTGTTGGCTCCTGCTTAGATTTTCTGTCTTTGTTGCTCTACCTTCGTATTGAGCACTTTAGTGTTAGGTTTTTCATCTTGGGGTTTTTCTTTCTTACAGGTACTTGACTGTTTGTTCATGTACTTTGTTTCTTTTTTTACTTCCCCTGCTTTTTCCTCTGAGTTTGTCCTCGGTGGGTTGTTCAAGATTATTTAAATTATAGCTTAATTAGTACTAGTTTTGGCAGAGTTAGTTCTGTTACTATTGGTATTGTAATTACTATTGTTAATATTATATATATATAATTTTAATCAGATTCACCCCAGGTATGGTGGTAAAGCCACTAAAATGCAAAGGGTTACAGGGTGTGTGGAAGAATTAAAAACAGAAACATTAATAGTGAGTGGAAAGGAAAAAATGTAATCAAGAGGACAGTAGATAGCGATTGATATCTCATTAAAATTTTTGCAGATTAAAGTTGGCTGGAAAGTATAGAGCTAGAAGGGAGTTCTACAAGTAAGAAGTGCAAGAAAAGAAACACCTTAGCTTGGATTTTATGACTACACCAGGCCAGCTCAACTTTAAATTGATGAGATCTCAACACTAGTCTAGTATAGTGCTTAAATTCATAAAGTCTAGGTACCAAAGCGAAGAACTCATTTGACCAACTACCATGGAAGTATTTATAAAAAAAAGCCACAAAGAGGCAACATTGCAGAATGTAGGCAAGTGACTAAAGCTGAACTGCCAGACCAGGACCAATAATATTGCTGATTTTTCTTTGGATCTTATCAAGAAGCTCAAGGTAAATAGCAGGGGCACCGAACCATATGTGGCAGCAATATTCTAAGCATGGATGAATGGTAGAATTATATATATGTATGATAGATTCCAGGGAAAAAAATTGTCTTGCACAACACAGTGAACTGACATTTTTACTAGCTGAACTGGCAATGGATTCAATTTGCAACCACAGTACAAAGAGAAAGGCATACAGAATATATATCTGCAAAAAAGGTAACAGCATTATTAATAACAATAATCTAGATACATAATATTAGTATATACTGACTCTAGAACATCCACTATCTAAAACAATTTATCCAATCTAAACAACATGAAAATAATTACAACCACATCCAAAACTATTATGAATTTGATCAGAACCAAAAATACCATAACAATAATGATTCTTAAGCACATATTTATAGAATAAAATGCTATAAATGTTTTTCACAATATATTGGGGAACTTAAAGAAATTTAAAGAAACATGTCTATGAAGCCAAAAGTGATTTTACACATAAAAATTTATCAAATGCATTAGTTATACATAGAAATAAATTAAAACCACAATTATGATTTAAAGAATGATGCACTTATTAAAAGAGAAAGTAATTTATTTTAAAGGAAAATTTGTGTGTGTGCTGCTATTGAATCTTATGAAAATGTATATTTGTACCCCATATTTTTCCAATATCTCCTTTCCTGAAAGAATTAATGTTTACCCAAGCCAAAACACATAACTACAAAAATGTCAAAAATTGAAAGATAATGATTAAATCCTTAATTTCATGTTATCCAAAATATATAACATATAAATTAATTCCAACTAAAAGAATTTTAATAGTAATTTACATAAAAAGGAGTGTTGATTTTGAGGTCCTCATCAACAAATTCTAGAGCTCTCTTCTTATCAGAATGATCAGAGTGAGTTTTTAAAGCTATCATACATTTGGAATCATCCAACCATTAGACTCATCCAACTCTTTCCAAATTCTCTGCACTGTCCTCAGATTGACATTGCTCTGAAAATATTTGTATTGGGGCTTCCATCACAAATAACAAGCAGTACAGTATGTTGTTTCCAAATTTCTGATGGAGGGAATTGCTTCATGGTTCTCTTTTTCTCACAGAGGGTGCCAGTGCCGGTGCCCAACTGACCCTACTATACTGTGCACTTGAATAAAATAAAAAATAACTTGCATGTGCAAAATTAAAAATATAATACGGCGACAATTTACCCATCGCACGCCCCACTGTCTGTCTGTCTCTCTCTCTCGCTATATATATATATATATATATATATATATATATAGGTATGTCGATGAGTGTGTTAGAATGTTCGTATTCTGACCATGAAGCTTGGGTTCAAATCTCACCATCATCGATTTGTCAGATAGGTGACTTCTTGATGTTATTGGTCTGAAGGAGGGGGATGTGACACTTTTGGAAAGTGCCTGAAAAACTATACCACAGGTTAACCCAAACCTTGTGAGTGAAACTGGGTAGATTCAATATATATATATATATATATATATATATATATATATAGTGTATCAAGGCAGCAAATAATTTTCTAAACATATGCTGTTAAATAAAAGAGACAATGAATGTCTATTATGTTTAATCACAAGCCATTCTAAACATCGTATTTTGGCTTTAATTTCAGGTGAAAATAAAGACAAAACTTCTCCAAAAATTTTATTGCGTTTATTATTTTTGGTAACTATTGCTGTTACCATGAGGAGTTTTATGTCAACACAATATAAAATCGTCAGTGATGGCGGATGTTATTGTATTACACTCTAAATAACTTCTCTGAAGATGGCACATGTGAACCGAAAGCTTAGAAGCAAATTAATAAAAAATTATCAAAATGTTGGAGGATTTTTGTCTTTATTTTCAAGTGAAATTAAAGCCAAAATATGACATTTAGAATGGCTCATGATTAAACATAATAGACATTCATTGTCTTTTATATTTAACAGCATATGTTTAGAAAATATATATATATATATATATATATATATATATATATATATATATCTGAGTGAATAAGGAACGAAGGAAAATAAATTTTTTACAATGTCCAAACTTTAATTTAAAACAGTGCTCAATATATAAAAAATATAGAGCTGAGAATATTTATTCTAAATTATATTTTAGAACATGTACAATTTTTTTTTATATATATATATCCACTACAAATCATACATTTGTTTCGACATTGAAACTACAATGTCTCATCAGGTGGTGTGGACAGGAATGGAAAGCCTCTTTTCTTATATTTTGTGAGTTGTGTGTGAGTTGTGTGTGTATATATATACACACACACACGTGTGTGTGTGTGTATCATTACTTCACTCTAAGGAAGACAATAATACTGTTAAGATGCAAGTGTGAGTGTTTTTCTAAGAAATGTTGTTTAATTGTATTCTGATCAGAAAGGTGACAGGTAAGTATACGGGAGAGCATGGTTGTAGTAAAACCAATATATATTGTGTGTTTACTATTAGAAAAACATAGGCTATAGGTAATATCAGACAGATTTTAGTCAACAATACAATAATCCTCACTCATACACACAGTAAAAAGAACCTTCAGATATTGGAGGCCATCTACATTAAATCAAAACAAACCATACTTAATAAAATCATGTTTAAATCTGGTCATAACACATTACATTGCATTTAAATATAGGGTTCTGTTATCATTTCGAGCTCTTACGTCGCTGATGGTGGATGTTTTTTGTTAACGTCCTTGTAACCCCTTTGAAAATGGCTCATGTGAGCCGAAAGCTTAGAACCAACTTAATAAAATATTATCCAAATGTTGGAAAATTTTTGTCTTTATTTTCACTTGAAATTAAAGCCAAAATACGATGATTAGAATGGCTCGTGATTAAATATAATAGACATTCATTGTCTCTTATATTTAACAGTAAATGTTTAGAAAATTATCTGCTGCCTCAATACACTAAATATACATATATATATATACATATCAGCATACAGTGTGGGTATAGAAGAATCCAAAGGAGTATTCTGTACATACAGTGGTAGGATAACTCTCTAAGAGAGCTCTAAATATATATGTATATAAATACATATAGAGCAAATATAAGAAAAATTAAGACAGACATGTTATTTCATGGTAAGTTGGAAGTATGGACCTATTTCAGGCTTCATCATCAGCTTCCGTCTTTATTTTACAAAGGATTTTACAAAAATTATTTGTAAAATAAAGACGGAAGCTGATGATGGTTTGCCTGAAATAGGCCTATACTTCCAACTTACCATGAAATAACATGTCTGCCTCAATTTTTCTTATATATATCTAAACTTATTTATAAATGGAACTTTGTCTCTGTGTGTGTGTGTGTGTGTGTGTGTGTGTGTGTGTGTGTATCCATTACCTGTAGGCTCCGAAATGGCTGAACCGATTTTCTTGAAAATTTACACAGTTACAAAGCAAAATTTACACAGTTACAAATGGTCAAAACAAAATATGTTTGGGATCAACCAAAGACATAGGATGTGGTTTTCAGCTTTCTCTTTTTCAATCTTTTCACTCTTTTATGTTTTTTTCAGTTGGAGTAGATAGACTAAAGTATCACCCGGTTCACATTCCACCCACGTCTACTGAACAGGTGAAGAGGTTTATCCCTTGTTCCCTGTTTAGGATGTGGTTTCTGGCTTTCTCTTTTCCAATCTTTTCACTTTTATGTAGCCTCCTGCACTTCAAGGGCGTTACCACCTTGCTCGGGGATATATTATTAAAAAAACAAAAAATGAAAAAAAAAGTTGTACTATAAGTGTCTGCGAGTGTTCTTAGCTAGGTTTTGTGTCAAGGTACTCCCAATAAATATTGAAAATTGATAATCGAAAAAATTGGGTAATGGAAGTAGTGGTCCCATTTTAATCAAATTTGATACACTCATAGACAAAGACATAAGAAACGATATTTAGTAAGTTTTAAGGTTATAGTACAACTGTGTAAATTTTCAAGAAAATCGGTTCAGCTATTTCAGAGTCTATAGGTAATGGATACACAGACACACACACACAGACACACATACACACATGCAGACAAAGTTCCATTTATAAATAAGTTTAGATATATACATTGGTGGTTGGAAGGAAAGTTCTCACAGTTTGTAGAAAATTAAATTTATTCAGAAGCTTTGAGACCTTTCCTATGAACCACATGTGTGTGTGTGTGTGCATGTGTGTGAGAGAGAGAGACAGAGGGGGGAGAGAGAAATCTTTAATGGTATTTTCATTCTTTATGTATGTATATCAAGCAGCAGTCACCTTGTTATAACAAATAACAAAATTCAAGGTAAACATGAGAAAATGGAGGGTTGTAGAAAGAAAAGAGCAAATAGTGAGGAAAAGTGAAGAGAGAATGATTTTATATTATTGAAAAAGACCAATTTCCTTATTTTGATGTTATTTATTCACAAAAAAGGTTAATAAATATTATAGGAAAAATGTAGGCCCTATTGAATGATAGTCAACAGGAGGTGCACAGAGATGCAATAATTCTTGTACACCACACACAGACATACAAAAACGCATCTAAACATGTTTGTCATTTACATTAATGAAGAAAAAGAGTCATGATTGCCTTTCCTTAACCGATGCCAAGATCTGTAAGGAATAACACGCAATTGCTTGGTAAACAAGATTTGAAATTGTAATTAAAAATTATAATTTATCTAAGATAAATATAATATATATAATTTAAGAAATATCTTTGATTCTTTTCTGGTAGAATCAAGTGCAGAAAATCTCAAATAAGTCAGTGCCCAGATTCAGGATTAATTTGCCAACTAAATATAAATAATAAAGAGTTGTGTTATTCTCTTATAAACTAATCTTGTCTCTATATTCTCTGCTTGTATCCCAGGAATTCAGTTTTCCTTTGATTCTTTAGTTCCTACTTTCTTCAGCCCCTCCTCATTATGAATTGAGCTGGAATGGTACGGCCTGTGAATGAAGAAATGATTCAATGAAATACGGAACAAATATAGAGGTTTCCTTGCTTTCTCATTTTGTGAAATTTAGGCAAGAGTGTGACCCTGACAAGAAAGTGGTTATGGTGAGAACACAGCAGGAGGTGGAGAAATCGTGATGGAGACTGGTGGTAGAGTTTTGGTTTGTTTAGCGAGCAAATTCCACCTGACTACCCAAAAACCGTTTGCATCAAATCAAACAGCCTACGCCATTGCTAACCTGCGACAAATCAGAAAATTGCAAGGCTGTGTTTATTATGGTGTTATCAGATTAGCATTTGTCATCATTGCTTACTTTTTTTTTCTATTTCTCTTTTATCCAATCTTCCAGAAGGAAAAAAAAGAGAAAATGATTTTTAGAAAAAGTCATTTTCTTCTTTTTTATTCCCCAACAAAAAAAAAAAAATAAAAAAATAAAAATATAATGCAGTTTGCCACAAATTGTAGATTTTTATTAGATTTACTTCCACAACTACAAAAAGAAGTTAAAATAGAAAAAAAATATAAAAGGGGACCTAAAAACATATTTCTGAATTAGGAGTTGTTTTTAAAAGCCTTAACCAAGTTAGATGCTTAAGCAGTTATTTTCTATTCCTTGTGATTCTAAGATGAAGACGTTGACATCATTGTTCATTTAAAATTTTGTACATTGTCCACACCATTTACCTACTTTTGAATGTGTTGATTTTCAGATAAATTCATTACTCATTATATTGAGAATGTTGTTTGAACAATGAAAGGGTGACTACAAGGTCAATCATTCAAGCTTTACTATCAGAGAAGTTGTTCTAATTAAAAAAGGAATCATGTGCCATGTAAATATAAAAATGAAAAATAATATGATTTTATTGTATTTTTAAGAGATCACTTAAGTGGTTAAAATTCTTTTTCACTTAATTGCATACATATTTTTGCATACATTTTTATATTATATTATTTATATTATATTTTTGCATACATTTTTAATTGCATACATATTTTCACTTAATTGCATACATATTTTTTGCAATATTCCAAAATATATTCCATTGTCACATATACTTGATTATCTATGAATTCATTCTTCTTTTTCTTCTTGTGCCATGTCTGTTAAAGATGTAGGGGATCGTGGACTTCCACTTGGCTCTGTTTCTTGTCACTCTCAATATTTTTCTCTTGGTATCTCTTCCAAACCCCGCTCCACCATCCATTTGCTCTGATCTATTAAGTAGGTCTCATGCTGCTTTCCCCAGTCTCTTCTTCCCTCTATCCATCAAATTCTCCAGGTTTTCCTTCCTCATTACATGTCCCAGGAACTTAATTTGTCACTTCCTAATGTTAATTATGAATTTTCTTCTCATTTGCACCATTTCCAACACTTCATCATTGTACACATGCTCTGTCCAGGGTATCTTCAATAACCTTCTGTAAAACCACATTTCTGCTGCCTCAAGCCTCTCCTTCATTCTTGATAAGATCGGCTAACATTCACTTCCATACAGGACAGATATCACATAGTAATCCAGCACTCTTTCCTCTGTTTCCAATGAAATTTTCCTGTCTGTCAATACTCTGGTTAGCTTCTGAAATAATTTTTTGGCCATGCCAATGCATTTTTGGATCTCTAAATCACACTTTCCATCATCTGTCAGAACACCTTGCAGGTATTTGCATTTCTTTACTTGTTTTATTTTAGTTTCTCTGACTTGTACTTGGCATATTGGGCTCTTCTTTTTGATGATGACTATATTACTAGTTTTTATTAATTTTTGATTGAGTTATTTGTTTTTATGGCTTCCTATCCTCTTTTTAAGTTATTTAACCATATTTTAGATTATATGAATAATTTTTTTTTCTTTTTGCAAGCAAATACAGCCTTAATGATCTTTTGAGAATAACAATAAATCCTGCTTTTTCACCAATAGCTGTGTTCGGGAGGAAGATGGATTTATGTCTATTAATTTTGTATTGATTTGTTTCTTTTTTTTTTTTTATAGATAATCAATCTTTTGTGGATTATTTAAACCCAAAACATATTTGGGATTGTAATAGTAATTTTCTTCTTTTTTTTTGCAAGTAGTTACTGCATTAACAATTCCAAGAATTAATAATAAATACTACATAACAATTTTAACAATTAACAATTGTTTTTCAAGATACAAGAAAATCTTAATATTTAACCTATAGTTAAGTGTGGGTGATAAATTCATACATTTCCTAAGGATATTTGCATGTAAACAAATATCATGACTCTTAAATGGAATTTGAACTCAGTCCTCTGATTTTTCATTAAAAGTCACTAACCATTAAACCACCTGTACATCTGGTTGTACTCACAATATAGCTAGAATGTGTAAAACATTAAATTATTCTATAGAAGAATTCTAAGGAAAATATTAAAGCATGGAGTTTTTGATATGTTTGATCCTTTGGTTCAATTTAAAATGCAGTTCAGTTGAAATGGGGAAAAATTTAAGAACAATAGATATGAAATAACATACATTTTTCAAATGGGTTTGCAATATACATTTATGGACAGAATTATTCACCCCACTTCCACAATTACAAACAAAGCTGTAATACCACAAATTTTTATGGAAACATCATGTGTATTTTTTCACAAGTGATGAAATAATGGATTTGAAAGAATGTGCAGTGATGTCCACAAGAAAATTCTTATTTTAATGTCAAACAATAATACAAAAAAATACCAAAACAACATTGAACTATTTAATTATTGATCCTCTTGCCTTTATAATCAATTATTAGGTTGTCCCAAAAGTTTGTAAACACTTGTGAAATGGGTCTATCTGGACTAGCACAATCGAGACAAGCGATGGGTTCAGAAAGGGCAAGACATCGCCGGTTCCAAAACAAGATCGATTCGGCAAGAAAGTCATGTTGTGCGTTTGGTGGAACTTTGAAGGAATCGTGCATTTTGAGTTGGTTCCAAATGGTCATGCCATCAGTGCCGAACTTTACTGTCAGCAACTTGAGTGGGTCTACGAAATGTTGAAGTAAAAGTACCTGGCTTTGATCAATCGAAAGCGCGCTTTGATGCAGCAGGTCAATGCCAAGCCACACATTGCCAAGAAGACCAAAGACAGGTTTGAAGAGCTGGACAGCGTTGAGGTTCTGCCACATCCAGCCTACAGTCCTGACTGTGCTCCATCAGATTACGGCCTTTTCCGCTCACTGCCGATTCGACTCGTTTGATGAAGTTGAGGACACGTGTCAAGAATTCTTTGATTTGAAGCCGACTGAATGGTACTTTGATCAGATCTGAAAGCCTGCAGATTGATGGCAGAAAGTCTTCAAAAATGATGGTCTTTATTTTGAGCAATAATGTTTGTTGTTTTTGCGAGTAAAATTTCAATTTTTTGCAAGTGTTTTCTGGTAACCTTAGATTACTTGACAAGTAAAATTTCAATTTTTTGCAAGTGTTTACGAACTTTTGGGACAACCTAATATTTAACCTTTATTCTTGAGCATTGCTTCTAATCATTTTTGATGGTTCTATTCCACACTTATTAGCATTTTGCTCCATTTTCCTTGCCAATTGCTTCTTGTTGCTCCAAATTCAAAGTTCTTTTGTTTCTTACTTTTTATTTCAAATATGCCCATAAATTTTCAGTGTGGTTTAGGTCAGGACTTTGTGTGGAGTATGCCAATACCTTAATTCTGCTGTCACCTAAGTATTTTGTAATAATTCATGCCACTTTTTGGGTCATTGTCATGTTAGAACATTCAGTGATTTCCCAAAGTCAGATTTCATGCACTTTGCTTTATATTATTTTTAAGAACAGCCAAAAACTGCTCTTTATCCATACACCCTGTGCTCTCACTAGTTCTCCTGGACCAGAAGTAAAACATCCCAAGAACAAAATGCTCTCACCACTGTGCTCAATTGTAGGGAGGGTATGTTTTGGTTCATGTGTTTCATTCACTCCGTAAATAACGAGTGTTCATCTAGTTTGGTTTCATCTGAGCATAAAAAAAAGTTCCAATATTTTCTCCCATGATCTAGATGATAAGCTAATTTGCCTTTTAAGTCCTTAGTCATAAGCAAGGGAGTTTTGATTATGCTGCAAATTGTCAATCTAAGAACTTTTAAATACTAGTTTGTGTGCATCAACTCATTTGGAGATTGTTGTCAAGTTCAGCTGTCTTCATGATGGTTGCAGAACAAATGAGTTATCTTGGTATTTGGCTCTTATATATTATCTTTACTTTTTTAGAATGTTACTAAATCAGGTCAACACTGGTTCATTTGCAAAAAGATATTCATATTAAATATCAAACTAAGACAAAAGAACATCACAGTGGCCATAGGTCAATATTATTTTGTAATTTTTATAAAGGGTCTAATAATTTTGGACTACACCAATTTTAAGAAAAGTCTGTAACTATGATTACAATACATTGAAACTTATTGTCTTTTAAACAGATCTCTGAAGAAGCTTAATAAAGTGAAATGTTAGATTAAGATACCTTTTCTAATTTGTTCTTTACTTACTCTGTCACATATATATATATATATATTTATTATAAATTATATTTTAGAACATGTACATAACTTCTCTATATATAATCGCTACGAAGGTGCGTCCGTTTCTGCATCAGAGTACCATGCTTCATCAGGCGTCAAGCGATGTGGTACTGGGAATCCTTTTCATTTCCATTTATTTCGTTTTGTTAGGGGTATTGGCTGGGGGGTTTTTGATATTGTGATATTTCGTTGACAGTTGGAATTTTTTGTGGAGAGTGTTAGTGTGTGTTGGTGGGTGTTAGCAAGATAATGTCGTCAGTCTGTGACCGTTGGAATTTATTAGTTGGTGCAGATATTTTTTTTGTTTATTTTTATTTTTGCAGAGTCTTTACAATCGGTGTAAGTTTGCATGTTTAATCTTAATATTGGGTTTAGGGAATGTGTTATTTGTCTTACATTTTTAATTTTTGATTTTTTATATCATTGTTTGGGAATCGCTTTCTCTATTCAATTTTTAATTTTGAATCTTTGATTTTTAATTAGATCATTTTTTGGAAATCATTTTCACTATTAAATTTGTAAGTTTTAATTTTCTATTCTCATATAAATTTCTATTCTCATATCTAGTCTATATATGATTCGATTTATTATGGTTATGGTTATGGTTATTAACCTTTCTGTAATTTTATTTACGGTTATAAATCTTACTCTAATTATGGTTATGGTTATTAACCTTGCTTTAATTATGGTTATGGTTATTGGCCTTACTCTAATTATGGTTATTGACCTTCCTAATTATGGTCTTTAACCTTACTTTATAATTAATATTGATCAACATCAATTGTGGTTATTAACCTTACTTTATTAGTTAAAACTAATAATGTTTCTACACCTTATTTTAATTCTTAACTTTTATTTTCATATCTATTCAATATATAATTCATCTTATTTTGGTTATGGTTATGGTTATGGTTATTAACCTTAATTGATTCTATTCTAATATTGATTATTAACCTTACTCTAATTATGGTTATTAACTTTACTAATTTTAGCTATTAACCTTACTTTCTAATTAATCTTAATTAATACCAATTATGGTTACCAACCTTACTCTTTTAGTCAATACTAATTATGGTTATATACCTTATTTGTAGTTAATATTAAACCTTGTAAAAATTTTTTTATATATACACATATGTATATATACACCTATATGTATGGGCCATATTCTTGGCTCTTGTAGTGTTTTTTAGCATGATTGTAATGTTAGCTCTCTGATGTGCTTGCAGTTTACTGTGATTTCATGCCTCTGGTTTAAAAGCTTGTTACTGTTCATATATTTAAGTATCTCAATCTTTTCTTGAAGACAGAGGAAACATGGTTCCTTGATAGATTTAGGTGTTCTTGCTTGTTTAAGGATTTTCCATTTAACTCTAGGTGTTTTATTTTCGTTTTTTAACTTCCAAAAATATTTGGAGAGAGATGTCATGTTTTGTTTTTCTTTGTTATTGAAGGATGACAGGTGATTATAAAATTGCTTTTTAAATACGTTCATGGTATTTCTGATATACATTTTTTCATCCTAAGGATTCTCCATGGATGAGATTGAACACATATATATCAGGGATTTTGTTTGACATTTGTTGTTCATGGGGGCATTGGTTAGGGTTTCTACAGTTACAGGGGTTGTAATTATGGGTTGGATTGGTATTAGTGTTGGAGTTATTTTTGCTATGTGTTTTTAATATTTTGTTTTTATGTACTTTAATTATTTTTTCTAGATTATTGGAACAGCTATAGCTTAGTTTAACTGTATTTTTATTGAATATTTTATTTAGAGGGTTATTTTTGGGGAAAGTGTTAGACGCTCATAAGTCGAAAACAATGGGAGAGTCTGTAATAATAATATATAAATATATAGCCTTGTTCAGGTATTTTTCATCATGCTAACTTGATATTTTAAACAGAATATTTTGTTCAGTTCACTGGTGAATAAAATTGTTGTCATTCCATTCTCCCTATTCATAAGATTGTAAATTAAAGTTTGGTTTAAAACATAGATGTTTCTGGTTCCCTGGTAGTTTTCAGCCTTGTTCTGGTAAAGTTGAAAACAGCACAATGAAGAATAGATTAGAGATTATTAACTGATATGAAATATCTCCTAATTATTGAAAAGAAATGTACCCCTGTCAGTTGAAGAAAGAATTTCATTAAAAATTGCATTAAGTTTTCAGTGTACACAACAGACATCTGACAAAGGTTGGAATGTACAATATAGAAAACACTCTGAGTATAAAAGCCAAGATAAAAATGTTGGTTCAGTCAGCATGGCATATTATGATAATTTCCTTATAATAATTATAATATAAAAACATAAGAAGAACTAGTATTTAAATGCTGATAGTATTTTTCTTTTAATTTCTTAGCATATTGAATCCATAGCAAAATCTACTGCTAAGAAGGTTGGATCACTATGTCGATCCAGGATGTTTTTTCCACCTCAATCCATTCTGCATATATACAAGTCAACCATCCATCCGTGCATGGAGTACTGCTGCCATTTATGGTCAGGTGCCCCTGCCGTTCTCCTCAGTGTTCTTGACAGGCTCCAAAGGAGAGTCTGTAATGTGATAGGTACTGATCTGGCGGCTTGACTGCAGCCACTTCCCCATCGTCGAAATGTGGCCTCCCTTTGTCTGTTCTATAAATACTTTCATGGCTTCTGCTCAGACGAACTTATGTCACTGATGCCTCCTCAACAGGTGTTTACTCATGCAACCAGACTGGCAACTGGGTCCCACCCATTCACAGTCAGGTTAGCCAAATGCAGACGACAATTCTACTCCTGCAGCTTCTTCTCTCGCACTTCCCACCTGTGGAACTCGTTCCTGTATTCTTGCTTTCCTGACGGCTACAACCTCCAGAAATTTAAATGCAAAGTCAATACTCATCTACTAACCACTGGACTCTAGCTCTCTCCCCACCCCTGTATAACCTTCCCTTTCTCTCCACCTATGTATCTGTCATCGCACCTGCTTTCTCAGCTTTCTATTGTTCCTTTCTAACTAGTTTGTACTCCTCACTCTTTTCTAATTAATCTTTTTACATTTATGTAGCCCCCTGCACATCAGTGGCGTTTCTGACTTGCTCGGGGTGAAATGATTAAAAAAAAAAAAAAAAAAATCTCTCTTCAGAATGTTGACTATCTTGACTCCCCCGAGAATCATTTTCTTTATTATCTGTGAATTACCATGTTATTTTGGGGAAAGTAAATTTCTCATTTCTACTGTTTAGAACTCAGCCTTTTCCTTGCAAACAAAACGACATTTATATTTAATATCAGAAAGAAACAGTTGAAATTTCTAGAGTATATAATGAGAAAAGAGGGCTTTGAAAACTCAATACTTACAAGACAGATTGAAAGCAAGAGAGATGAAAGAAAACAATGCATAATCTATTTAGCATGTTATGTAAATGGATGACAAAGCAAGGTTTTGTAGAGATAGCAAAAAGACAAAATTTATTGGGAGCTACAAAGGACAGAGAATTGTGGAGAAGGTGATTCAACATTGATTCAACATTGAGAGCATTAATGCATACTCCAAAAAAAGTTTTAAAAAAAAGCAATTCACGGTAATTGTGTTGATAGCAGATGCAGAAAAAAAAACTTAAAGATATCTTAGAAAAAGAGATGATAGAAAGCAAGAAAAACCACTAACTTTAAGAACTGTTGTTAGCAAAAGAGACAGCGTTATGTATCTTCTTCTATGTGCCTTGTCCCTTCAGGACATAGACGATCATGGCCTTCCACGTTTCCCTATCCCTGGTGGCTCTGAGCACACTTTCTCCTGTTACACCATGCAATCTTCATTCCGTCATCCACCTGATTAGGTCCTTCAAATATGTTATCTATTGCTTTCCTCTGTCTCTTTTTCCCTCTATCTGGCCTGTTAGTATCAGATTCTCCAAGCCCTCCTTCCTCATTGCATGTCACAGGAACTTCAGCTGTCTCTTCCTGATGTCGTTTCATTTGCATTTTCTTTAAAGCTTATTTGTCATGAAATTGACAATAAAGATGACGGCAATAAGATATGAGGTTATTATTAGGTTATTATTTTAATCATAAAGACAGTAACAAATGCAATGCATAGTTACACTCTTTAAAAAATGACTGATTCATTTTTGACTTGATTATTTTCCCTAAAAAAAAAAACAGCATTATTAATTTCCTTTTTGTTTCCATCATTTCCAAGACCTCATCATTAGGGGATGTAAAAATCTATCAAGTGCAGAAAATTAACTATGATCAAAATGTGACATAAATCTGAAACTGCATAGAAATAGGGAAATATACAAAGAAACAAAGCAAAGTATAAAACATAGGAAACTATCATTAGAAACAAAGAAAGCAGTACTTGGATACTGTGCAATATCTAATAGCCTCCTGTAGGGCAGTGAATGCTTGACAATTTCTCCACAGATGAAGAAAAGATTTGAACTACAGTGTAACCCTGATATAAGAGAGTTTCTGAGACCCGATAAAAGTTCTCTTATATCTTATTTTCTCTTATATCCGGGTTTGGTTCTATTTTATATACATTACCACAGGCTCTAATTTGGGACCAGAAAAAATATCTCTTATATCAGGGTTTGTCTTATATCAGGGTTATACTGTACATTATTTACATTGTTTAAACTGTTCTTTTTATCTTTATTGTCATATTCACAATATTTCAGCTGTTCCATCCTCCAGCCTTTTTCAGGTGATTGGAAATTCAAACCAAAAGTGGATAAAAGTTTAGGTTAAAGTTGTGAGTTTAATACATAGCTACAGCAGTCGTGAAAAAAATAACTTAGAAGGTTGAGTTAAAGAGAAATAACTAAGACATCTGGAATTGGCATGGCTCATGGAACCAGAACAATATACTCCAGTGATCAAAATAAATGGTTCAGTTTGAAATTCCAATCACTCAAAGAAGGTTGGAACGTACAATGGCCAAAATATTGTGATTATGGTAATAAAGATGAGGACAACATTTCAAACAATCTAAGTAGTGTAAATCTCAGAAGTATAGACAAAGAAGTGATTTGATGTGAGTTGCAGTTCTACCAAAGAAATCTAAAAATAGTTATAAACAGCTCATATGGGCAGCAAGAAAAACTTGATACAAATATTAACCAGAAAACTTGTATTTACAATAACAGATACAGATGGAATTCCTGAAACACACAATAAAGAAAGACAATTCAGAGAATTTAACACTTTCAAGATATACTGAAGACAAGAATAGCAGGAGAGAACAGTGAGTAGCCTACTTAATGTTTGTGCAAATAAATAACAGAAGAAGGGAAAAGAGGAATGTTAAGGGTCAAAAAATTAATTAAAGTAGCAAAAGACAGGAAGTTGTAGAGAGTCATGACCACTCATGTACTGAAAGATCATGGCACATAAAAGAGGGTAGTAATTTTGAATTAGTTCATAATGAACAATTAATGGGTTTTAGCAGTTCAACAAATAGATTGATTTAAAGAAACTGATTTCAGTAGATTCTAGATGAAGGGAAATATCTTTTGCTGATCAGAATGTAATTGCATTTGTCATGATCTGGGATTTTGCCTGGCTATCGATATTGTATTTTTTTTGGAAATTGTCGTACAAAGTCGGAAGTAAAAAAAGACAAGTTGTTCACATCAGTCAGTCAGTTAAGTGCCATGCGTGAAACACACTTGGGCGATCATGTCTCAAAAGAGGCATCACTGACTGGGCAGAAGATTATCCCGCAGTAGGTTGCCATTGCTTTCTGCGGTAGAATGGTTGCCAGCCAAGGCTATAGAACCCAATCTGTCCTGTTATTTAACCCATAACTGGAAGGAAGAGACGGATTAATACCTTTCCCAAGGTTATTTGCGCATAAGTAAATGCAATGAATTCAACTGGAATTCAAACTCGGCTCCCCGATTTCTTGTTCCAAGCCGATATCCACTGCACCACAACGCACATCTGCACATCAGCACATCACTTGGTAAATATTATGTTCATCATTTGTCTTACAAAGAATTCTTCTTGCTTTTTATGCCCTGTTGTAATATAACAATCTGGCCCCACCCGAGGAAGGCTGATGCAAGCGAGGGTGTTTCCGGTCGTTGAAAGGAACGGATGTCGTTTGACCTTATTTCCGGCAGCAGCGGAAATAACTACAGAGGCAAACAGAACAGGTGTCTCTGAGAATTACGTGGGCGTGCGTGGGCGAGGCAAAAAACCGGAAGAAAAAGTCCCGGTTTGGAGATTATAAAAAGACCTCGGCGCACGGATTTCACCAGACAGAGAGCCAGACAGACCAGAGTAGCAGTAGAGGAGCAACAGAGATCGGCCGGTGAAGAGAGAGACACAACAGATAAGACTACACTCCCGTCAACCCATTAGAAGCGCGCTCTCTCAATTCTCTGTTCCCTATGCTACACGGTTCATCGTCATTAATAAAAATATAACTTTATATTTTTATATATATGCGTGTTTGTTGTTTGTCGATATATAACACTGTCTCCTCAGGACATTTCTGATTATTGCTCTCCACAAATTTGTTTTCTTTATATTTCTTAATAACGTTTGTCATTTCACTATCTCTCCTATGAACTGGTCTGCCGAGTATTTACACAAGCTTGTTAGGTAAGTTATGTGCTCTTTTCCTCTGTCCCCGTTGCTTTCAATATGTCTTTAGTAACAACATTTCTGTTGCTTCAAGTCTCTTCTACATCCATGGTGAGATTGTCTAGATTGTTCACTGCCATATAGCAGGACTGATATTACATCACACCCATGTAATGAAAGGTCTTGATATTCAGTCAGTCAGTAAAGTGCCATACGTGATACATGCTTGGGCGATCATGTCTCTTTTGAGACATGACTGACCGGACAGAAGATTATCCCGCAGTAGGTTGCCATTGCTTTCTACCATAGACTGGTTGCCGACCAAGGCTATAGAACTCAATCTGTCCTGCTATTTAACCCATAACTGGAGGGAACAGACGGATTAATACCTTTCCCAAGGATATTTGTGCATAAGTGAATGCAATTCAACTGGAATTCGAACTCGGCTCCCCGATTTCTCGTTCCGACCCGATATCCACTGCATCACAACACATATCCTTGATATTATAGGTCCTTAATTTTGTATGCATGTAAAGTTTACCGTCATGCCCAACAAAGGTCTAAAATGGAGTACTGCTGTCATATTTGAGTAGGAGTTTCCCAGTCATCTCTTTTCAGTCTTGACAGAGTCCAAAACTATCTATGCATCTGACAAATTATTTCAATTTATTTTCAACTTTGCAACCCCTCTCTCATAAATGCGATGTGGCAAGCCTAATCAATGCTCTCTTTCTATGTCCATGGAAAGTGTTCAGACAAACTGCATTCTTTGGTTCCACCAGCTCTAACCTTCACAATTAAGACCCACTATGCAAACCCCATTCCATATTCCATTGGTGAGATGTAAGTCTCACACAACCAACTACTTCCCACGAATCCCTACTCTGTGGGACTGACTTTCAAGAGGATATTTCCCTAATCATTACAGTCTTAACCTGTTCAAGTCTAGGGTTAACTTCCCCACCTATGCACATAAATCGTGGCTCTTACTCTGTAACCCTCTACTTCAAGTTCCCTCAGCTGTGCCTTGTACAGGATGAATCTTACTGAAAAAAAATAAAAAAATGTTTGAGTGATTTAAAAGCTAAAATAAACTTTGGAGGAACATCAAATCTATAGTTGCATCTACTGCTAGGAAGGTTGGGCCACTGTGTTGAGCCAGGAAGTTTTTCTCATTAGAATCTATTTTCCACATTTATAAATCTACCATTCATCTGTGCATTGAATACTTGTGCCATATCTGGTCAGGTTCTCTTGCTCTTCATCTTAAGGTTCTCCACAAAATCTAAAGGAAGATCTGGTCTTGGGCATGACGGCAAACTGCATCCAGCAGCAAGGCCTCTGATTGGGAGGTTGTGAGGAGCATGGAACCACCTCTAACTGCTGTTCTCAGGTCCATCTTAACCAGGAGTGGTAGCACCTGTTAGAGTCCCAGCTATGGGCAAATAGTTAACCTCCAAACTGGGGTCAAAACACTATGAAAGTATAAAAATACACTTTTATAGAAATATATACAATTTTGAAAGAAAAATATTATCAACAATACATTTTTGAAGAAAAAAATTATTACCATAACACATTTTTGAAGGAAAAAACTTATTCTCAGCAAAACATTTTTGAATACAAAAGTAGAAGACATTTTCAATTTTCTAAAATAAAAAAGAATAAAAAGAAAAATAATTCATTAAAATCTGACTAAACCAAACTTGTCATAGCCAAACATTTAAAAAATACCTTAAACCCCCACCTTTTTGGCATTAAATAACCCACAGAGGTGTTGATATGCCATTAAACAAAACTCAAACTCAGATCTATTTACACAAAATAGACTGTTATAGAAAAGAAGGAAAAATATTACCAACAATACATTTTTAAAGAAAAATTTATTACCATAACACATTTTTGAAGGAAAAAAATATTACCAACAAAAGATTTTTGTATACAAAACTAGAAGACATTTTTAGTTTTCTAAATTAAAAAAGAATAAAAATAAAAATTAATTAAAATCTGACTAAATCAACCTTCTCACTATAACTGAACATGAAAAATCAAATACCTTAAAACCGAACCTTTTTGGCATTAAATGACCCACAGAGGTTGATATGCCATTAAACAAAACTCAAACTCAGATCCATTTACACAAAATAGCCTTTTACAGAAATATATACAGACAAATAGACTTTTAAAGAAAAAAAATATACATTTTTAAAGAAAAAATATTACCAACAAGACATTTTTGAAGGAAAATCATTGCCAACAAGACATTTTTGAAGAAAAAACTTTACCAAAAACATTTTTGAAGGAAAATATTACCAACAATACATTTTTGAAGAAGAAAAAAGAAAAATATATTGCCATAATGAATTTTTGAAGGAAAAAAAAAATTATTACCAGCAATACGTTTTTGAATACAAAACTAGAAGTCATCTTCAATTTTCTAAAATGAAAATAAAATATTTTTCTTTAAAATCTGACTAAACCAACCTTCTCACTATAACTGAACATTAAAAAAATACCTTAAAATCCCATTTTTTGGCATTAAATAACCCAGAGAGGTTGATATGCTGTTAAACAAAACTCAAACTCAAAGGACAATCTGCAAGATAATCAATCCTGACTTAGGAGCCTGCTTTCAATCACTTTCTCACCAATGTAATGTGGCTTCTCTCTGTCTTTTCTGCAAGTATTTTCATGGCAACTGCTCTGACGAGCTTTTTGCTCTGGTTCTCCAAGCACATGAATGTATGCATGCTACCAGATTGGCATCAACGTTCCACCCTTTTGCTGTCAAAAGAGTTAAATGTAAAGGCCTCTTCTACTGAAAAAGATTTTTTTCACACACTTCCGCTTGTGAAACTCTTTTCCATTTTCTTGCTTCCCTGATAGCTACAATCTTCAAAGGTTTAAATGCAACATCAATTGCTATCTTCTATCTCCTTGATTCCCATGCATCTCTTATCCTTTCTTTGACATCCCCTGTACCTTGTTTTTCTCTTCACTGTAATTCTTTGTGCATTAGTAGCAGTCCTGTCTTGTTTGGGATGAAAAATCATTATCTTTTTTTTTGCTCTGAAAACTATATTCATGACCATATTTACAGGAAAGCTATTCATGAAAAGTAAATGAACAAGTAATTCTAGCCAAGCAAAATCTGATTTTTATGAAGGCTGGTCAGTTTTAGAGTGAATTTACTCCAAATAGTGATTAATATATTGATATAGACAATATTGTCCAAATATTATATTCATTTAAACCACCATTTTATGCAATAACAAATACAATAAATTTGTCTCATTTTTTATGCATCCATCAACTTTCTCTTTGCAATTAACCAGTTCTATCAGTAGGCTTAAAAACTTTTAATTATAACTGCATATCTGTCTTAAGTCTGATGATTAATAAATCATGATTGAAATATATAATAACCAGGCTAAAATAAATTAAAGTCAGACATTAAATTTTTACTTGAGAAACCTTACAAACAAAAGAGGACCAAAAATGCTCCAAGCAATCTCAAAACCTTCTCCGTTCTTAGAAAAACAAGTATCAGATATCAAAACAAACCTTAAAAAGATGGAATAAAATTAAAAAACTCAAAATATACGTGCAAAAGTAAGTATTTTTTTTATTTACAATTAAAAAAAAAAACTACCAAAAAAAACAAAAAAAAATAACATTTCTTAAAACATTGAAATGAAATTTTGCGGTTAATTTTGATTTTTTAATGTAATATTTTTGTTCCGCTGCTTTCATTTTAGAGTTTTTTATGTCTTTCTCTGGCATTCATCCAGCACTGAATTTGGGCTTGGAAAATTTAAAAAGAATGACATGCCAAAAATTAGTTTAAAATATATTATTTGAAAAAAGTCTAATAAGACCTGGGGAAACATCTATCTCTTTCTTGTGTATTTTAACATTTTTTCAATTAATACTAATATTAATCAATATATTGAAGTAACAATTTTGGGAAACTAATTTCAAAAGTGTCCAAACTTCAAGAATATATTTGACATTTTTCTTTCTTTTTTTACGGTGACAAAAATGCCTACTTTCAAAATAATTTTGGTGAAAACTTTAGAAAATTCATAAAGTTTAACTTGCTGATTATGAAAAAATTGGATAATGATCTTTGTTCTACTAAAAGGGGCACCAGTATTTGTTGTGATGTTGTCACACTTAGAACAAATATACAGTCACAATAAATATATAATAATTAACAAAGATATCAGTGATTATCAAATCAATTTTGATGATATAATGGCCAAAACAGATGTTTTTAAAGACTTTTGACAAATTACATGTCATTTTCATGAACATTTATATAAAATAAATATTATGGCTAGTTTGAAGAAAAAAATTGTTTTAGTTTGACAAAAATCATATGCAATAATATTTTCAATACCTAATATAATTTTCATTTTGACTAAAATAGGGCATCATTGATAATTTTATAATCAAATCTATCTTTTGTGATCAAGAATACATCTTTTAATTTGTGACAAGATTCAGTAAAAATAAGTCCTGTTTTATTTTAGCTTTTAAAATTTTTAGTCAGAATTTGTATAGAATTTTTATTTATAAAAAGAAAGGCTCCATAAGACCAGTAGAAAAATTTGTAAAATTACTTTCTTTTTTCTAACCTATAAATCTTCCTCTGTTAAACAAATGCAGAAATCAAAGAGCTGTCACAGAAATTCTGTTTTTGGTTTCAAACATTCACAGAGGTTGTTGAATGTTTGTAGAAAAACTGCACATTGCAGGAAAAAGAGAGATCAGTAGAGTCAATGATAATCCTAAACTTGAACTTATTAGTATCATTTTTCTTTTATTACAACACATTATCACATTTTGAACAAATTATTAAATATTTGTGGTTATTATTACTTAGATTTTCAATAGTTTTTTCCAAGGTTATACTGATTCATGTGAGAAGCAACTCATACTTGCCTCTCACCATATGGATACTTATGACATGCCCCACAGTGGCAGGTAAACTGCTTTTTGAATGAGGATAAGGCCAAACAAGCTGATGCTCTCATAATTCACAAAAGAATCATTATTGAAAAATCAGTGACAGGATACTCCTCTCCATTTAAAAGGTAGATGCAACACATTTACTGTATTTTCTGCATGCTAATACACTATAAGTGTAAGAAGCACCCTTTAATTAGCTAGATATTTTGGGGGAAAATTGTTGATGATTTAATAGCTTTCTGTACAAACAGCTTCAAGTTACTGATGCCATGCTGTCATTTTTCTTTCTGTCACAACAAAGTATCACATTTTGAACATATTATTAAATATCTGTGATTGTTAATAACTAGGTTTTCAATAGTGTATTATCATCTTATACTAATTGACATGAGAACCAAGTCATAACTTCCATCATAAGCCACAAAGTGTCTGAACATATGTCCTGCATTCACAAATGCAAATTATGTGTTTTTCTGTATTGTCACTACCACAGTCTACTATTACTGTATGAATATATTATTGATTATTCATTTGTATTATTGCAGTAATTAACAATACCAAATTTAGTAAAACAGGGAATACAATAAATTCAGCAAGTTTGTACACAGAGTTGGTCTAAGCTGTTGTTATGTTCTATAATTAGAATGAGCTACAGCACATTATTTTGTCCACATTACAACCTGTATAGCTGTGTGGCCAAGTGATTAGAGCATTGACTTTCTGACCATGAAACTCGAGCTCAAATCTCACCGTTGTCAATTTGACGGGAAAGTGATTTCCAGAAGAGGTGATCACAGCATGCAGCAACTTTGGAAAGTGCCTAAAAACCATACCATGGCTTGACTTAAGCCCTGTTATTAAAATTGGGTTGACAGGGCATTTTGAGAGCTGGCAATAGTTGTGTTTGCACAAAGTCACAAGTCATTGTGACTGAGGGTTTGAGTGTCCTGACCTTGTTCACACTATATATTGCATTTTCTTCCAGAATTTGTAACTAAGGTTTGCTCAGCATAGTTGTCGTATAAACCATAGTTGAGCTCTGTGGGTGTTGAACAAACACAAATGTGCCTGAGCAAACATTTGCAATGGAGATTAACTAACCTTGGATTTAAGTGCCCAGCCATACATCACAACCTGTCACCCCCAAAAGAATTTAGGCAACTAATTAATTGTCATACTATTGTTTTATTCCACTACACCACTATCAGTAATGAATTAGAACACTATTGGCTACTGGCGTATGTTTACATTGTATATAACATGCTAAAAGTCTGCCTTCTTCTACCAAGCACCCATAGCTCAGAGATAGAATTGCCGACTCATGTCAATTTGGTCGGGTTTCAAATTTGGCTAAAAGCAATCGGATGTCTAACTGTATATATAATTCTTTTTTTTTCTTTTGCCAGTTTACATTTTATCATACTATACAACTAGTTACCACAAGTATAGAGTCATGACTGGAGTTTGTGAAGGTTGGCAAACTTCTCTCTACAACTTGACCTTTCAGTGCTAAGATGCAGGGTAATTTTTTAAGATATTTTTCAGAAAAAAATACATCTTAGCATATGGAAAATATGATATTCTTTATTTTCCTTCATCTGGATTGTTCCAGCTAAAACTTAGTATATATATATATATATATATATATATATATGTATATATAATGTATGTTTTACAATAGCATCTTATTCATGACTTTACTAAATAATTCCAGCAGATTTTATAGATTTATCATGATTTTATAGCAGTATACAAAGATAGAATGCATAGTTGGCAGTGAAAGAGAGAACCAAAGATGTGAGTTATGTATTGAGTACAGAAATTCAACTAGCTGGGTAGAGTAGTAAAAGATGATGGAAAATGGTTTTTCATTAATCAAATAGCTTGAAAATAATACAGTGAAAATTTCAGATCAAAATTCATTTAATAATTATGTCTGCCTTTGTATTTGTAACAAAATTATGACAAAGCATAAAAAAGGAATTTTCACTATCTTTTCAGCAAATTATTTTGCAATATTTACAACATCCTCACGTTACTTTGAATATTACACTTGGTAGAAGAAGGCAGACTTTTAGCATGTTATATACAATGTAAACATACGCCAGTAGCTGAGAGTGTTCTAATTCAAAACTGAATGAGCAATGCGTAGATGCTTGAGCAGCTACTGTTTTTTTTTTCAATATCTACCATACTTTGAGAGTGCTCAATCAGGGTGTGAGAGCGTAAATAGTCATCCGCTGATAGATCTGTTTTGCTGTATCACATCTCATTAGTACGGTTAGACATCTGAATCAATTGTTAAGTCTGCTCTAGTGATCCTGTTGTATATTAGAGATTCTGGATAAAATCCAAAGTAGAATCTGCAATGTTATTCATTTTGGCCTGTCGTCTCAGCTTTAGTCACTTTTCTATCACTGTACTATAGATTCCCTGTGCCATTTCTACAAATATTTTCATGCTGATTGTTCAGAAGAACTTTCCTCTATGATAGATAGACTTTATGAATTTAAGTGCAGTACTAGATTGGCAGAATGGTCTCACTATTTTACAGTTGAAATGGTGAGTTCTGTGCTAATAGTTCCTTGTCTTACACTTTTCACTTTTAGAACTTTTGTCTGACTTATTGCTCACCAGTCAAATTTGATCTTCCAAAATTTAAATGCATTGTCAGTCGCTATCTTCTTAATTCCTGCTTTTTATTGATCTCTGTTTAATATCTTTTTTATCATATTCTCTAACACTCAGTAATCTATTGCATCTTAGTAGCTTTATGGCCTATCTAGGGGTGAAATGATTAAAAAAATTAACAGTATACATTTAAAACTCTATTTCATAACCAATTTTGTTATTTGACATCAACATCTAATTTTTCAGTTTTTTAATATAAGTTATTCCTATTTTAGAAATATATTTGATTATCCATTAATTATGGCTTGCATTGTGGTGCAGTGGATATTGACTCGGAACGATGAATCGGGGAGCAAGTTCGAATTCCAGTTGAATTCCTTGCATTCACTTATGCACAAATACCATTGAGAAAGGTATTTATCCATCTCTTCCCTCCAGTTATGGGTTAAATAATAGGAGAGATTGGGTTCTATAGCCTTGGCTGGCAACCAGTCTACCACAGAAAGCAATGGCAACCTACTGCAGGATAATCTTCTGTCCAGTCAGTCATGTCTTTTTCGAGACATGATCGCCCAAAGCATGTATAATATATAGCACTTAACTGACTGACTGACTGATATTAAATAGATAAAAACATGTGTAACATTTCTGTAAGTTGATATTTTTCAGATTGCATTCAAAGAACATGAAGGTGTTTTACCCAATAGCAGAGAAGATAATAATGCATCTTTTTCTAAAGGTTATATTCTCATTTTTGCATATAATTGTTGCATTAATTTGGGCATTTTCTTTTTTCTGTATAATTCATAACTAGTTAATTTAACATCTAATGGTCACTACTCAATCTAATAGACTTAGCATCTTTGTACAAATGTAATATAACGGTCTGGCCCACCCAAGAAAGGCTGATACAAGCCGTGTTGTTTCCGGTCGGTGAAAAGTAACAGATGTCACTTTGACCCTATTTCCGGCAGATGCGGAAATAACTCAGAGGCAAACAGACAGGTGACTCCGAGAATTACGTAGGCGTCGCGTGATCAAGGCAAAGCCGGAAGAAACAAGTCCCGGTTTTGGGAAGATATATAAAGGCCACGAAAACACGGATTCGCCAGCAGAGTCAGAAGAAGTCAGAGTCAGGCAGAGAGACGCAGAGAGACAGTCCGGACAGACCAGACCAGAGGAGCAACAGATACGACCCCCCCCGTCAACCCTTGGAAGAGCGCTCCCTCAACTCTCTGTATCCTAGGCTACACGGTTCATCGTCATCAATAAAAATATAACTCATATTTTTATATATACCTGTGTTTGTCTGTTTATTGATATACAACACAAATAAAACAGCCCTTTTGCTAGCAAATCAAAATAAATAACATCAGTGTATTATCTAAAATAATGTGTCTCCATTTTTGCTTAGATAACAAACTGTAGTTTTGTTGCTAAATTGTAATGTATAGTCTTTTGTATTTTGTAGTGAGTACATTATTTTTTAATTCAGTCTTATCGGTTCTCTTTTTGTTGGTTTTCATGCTGTACTTCTACAAATAAATCATGTAAGTTAAACGCTTCTGCAGCACACAAATAGTTTTGCTGTAAGTAGTGAAGGGGAACAGTTACTTTCTAACACATTATCAAAAGAGTAATTTTCTTTTCTCTCTCTATTCTGTATTTTCTTATTTTTTGCAAATATGAAATTCATTTTCCCTATGTCTGTTTATTTCTTTGTCTGCCTTGGTTTGTCACACTAAATTTAATAAACAAAACTCATTTTCTGTTTCTCTGTCTGCAACAGTAAATCAGGTATTACAAACCATTTTATTTGTTCCCACTCTCTCTGTCTGCCTCACTAATTCTAATATAGAAATCTAATTTCTCTTTCTTTCTCTCTTTTTCTCTCTCTACCAGACATTAACACTCACTATGTTATAAACAAGACATTTTTGCTCTCTCTGTTCATTTTCAATGCTAAGCTATTGTTTAAAATTCAATTTCTATTTACCAAGCAGCCATCTCAATATGTAAAACTGACTTCCCATTAGTCTAACCAATGATGAGTAATTTAATGCTTATTATCTCTCGATTTTTTTGCCTCTAACCTGCACTGGTATCTATGTAGGACGTATAGACTTGAAGTCATGAGAAAGTCCGATGCCAAAAGTCAAAGGAGGTGATCATAAATGACAAAATTAAGATTCCCAAGGATTTCAACTTCTTAAGAGACCATATCCTTGAGGCTACCAAACAAGACATCAATATCATTAACAAAGAAACGAGAAAATGTCTGCTCATCAATGTGGATGTTCCTGATAATCAAAGAAATTAACAAAATTAAGAAATACACCAACTTCCAAGCTTAAATTGCTAGAATTTGGGATGTTCAGGTCACTACTGGGATATTTGGGTCTGTACCACTGAAATTAAAGTGCTACATTGAGGAGTGTGGAATAAAAGCTAGTATATCATTGCTCCAGAAGTCTACATTGACACCATAAATATTCTTTGAGAGTTTCTCTTTGACTGAGGATGTACAACTTGATAGAGAACAGCTATAGTGCATGATCATTGGTTAAAAAATGTAAAAACACGTGTGAGTAAAGATGATATTATTATCATTATTATTATCATCATCGTCATCATCATTTTTTAGTAGCCACATCACAATGAATGATGTGTATGATCACTGAAGTGAAGCAATGTCCAGCTTAGTAAGTACCTAGATGGGTGACTGCTGAGGAATACTAGCTGTTGTAAGCTTAGATATGTAGGGTTGTAAGGGATAAGAACTTAGAACTGTTAATCAGAGAGCCAATTTCCAATTCCATATCAGTCCATTATATTCACTTATGCTCAAATACCATTGGGAAAGTTATACATGTACCTCAGCTATGAATTAATTTGTAGGAATTTTATCACTAAATCAGTATTATCTAAAAAAAATATTGAAAATTTCAAGCTGAAATCATTTTCTGGCTTTAAATAACATTCAAAGTGTTGATACATCATAGAACCTTTGATCGGCAATAGTAAATATCCTGTTCAGTATATCAGATTTGCTTGTCAGATTCCTGACCATAACATATTTGGCATATCCTATAGGGGCTGACATACAGTGCATCTCTGTTAATGGTCAGAAATAATGGAGGTGCATTATGATTAAGTGCTAAGATTTTTTAAAAGTTTAAATGATGAGGAAGGTCAGTTGACTTGGTAGTTACATCACAATACTGGGTAACACCCTCAATCAGAGACTGTATGGTAGATTGAGTTTCCTGAATGTTTCTTTTATCAACACCTGTTAGCCTATCACACAAACATATATACCCAGTTTGTCCTGGGTATGACAATAAATTACAAGGCCTCTGATTAGGAGATTGGAGGTTTTATGGGATGTGGAATGTGTGGAACCTTCACTTAAATGCTATTGTTTCCAGCTCCTTGTGCGTATGACATGACAGGTTCTAACTGTAAAGAAACTGAGCTGGTGGAACTAAAGAATATAACTTGTCTGAAAATTTGCCATGGAAATAGAGATGAGTAGTGATAAGGTAGGACCATTTTGTTTTTTTAAATAAGTTTTGAATTTTGAAGACGTACACTATTGACCAAAATTTTGGAGTTACTCACATAATACTAAAATTAACACATTTTAAGTTTCCTTTCCAAATTCTTGGCTTGTATTATATAAAAAATAAGTTCTGAATTAAAAGCCTGCAAAACCTTTCAGTACTTTTGATAAATCTTAACATTTTTCTAATGGATAAACCTAATAATGATTAATGATAGAGAAGATTTTATAAATAATTAAATCACATTGGCACTATCTTTGACAATAAAAGATGATAGTCTGATGCTAATTTAGTCATGAGAGTGTTAAAACTTTTAGTCAAGTGTGTAGGTTGTGAAATTTGGCTTGAATCCGTTTGACTCAGCATTATAAATCTGCTTCAGTGGCATCCTCTTGTAAATCTATACAAATCAAGATTTATTTATGTATTTGCAAAACAGAGTGATTGGGGTTGATTGCTTCAGTTTGAATGGCTGATTATTTGACAGACAAACACGTGAACGGTCAGACTGACAGCAAAAGAGATTTATTGCTTGATTGATTGAGACAAGTTGTGATCAGACACAGAGAAATTAATTAGATATTTCAATAGAGTTGCTTCTCCCTGGTGTGTTCTCTTGCATTGTAGAAGCTTGTTCTCAGACATTTGAGTCATCAACTATTCAGACTACTCTATTCATTGGTGAAGTTTGTAAATTAAAACTTAAGTATGCATTTAAAAAAAAAATTAAACGATGACCTTATTTTAGAAAAATGACTTTTAGAATATTAATACAATTTTTTTTTTCAAATGGCATCCAAAAGTCTTATTAATTTGGTACACTTGTGCTTATCTTTGATATATGTTCTTATAAAAACAATAGATGCCATTTTGCGAATAATTTATGTATATGAGAAACAGTACAAGTTCACCTATATGGCAGTGAAACTAGTTAGATAATTCTATAAAGGTCTTTTTGGTACATAAATCACAGCAGTAATGGTTAGCATGAAGAGACTGTGGCCCAATATTCCACAAGGAAGTCTACAGGATTTAGTCTCTTTCTTTCTTAATCTATTTGTATCTTCTGACATGCTAAAAGTAAATATATAAAATTAGCAAGTAAATCCCTTGGATTTGAATGGCTGATTTTAGGGTAAACATATCAGGGACGTGTCCAATACACCAGCATTCTGCTCAACCAACACTTTTATTCTAGGCATTTTGTACTTGTGGAAATCTTCCTATCATTTGTGACAGCGTTATATGCTTAACTATTTCTGACCTGTACTATATTAGTATACTGAATAACGTGTATACTGAAGCCTTCAATATGAAGTGAAATTATTCTGAATGGCTTATGTGATAAGAGCATGAATCAATGTAATACTAAAAGTATTTATTTAACTGTCTCTACATTTAAATCAATGATTCTATCATCTTTGATTGTCTGCATTAGAATCTGAAATCAATGCTGTTGTTTTCAAATGGTTAGAAAATTTGATTAGTACTATAAGGATTAGTGAGACAAAAATAACATTCAACTAAGAGTCAGCTGACTGGACTAACACTGAAAGAAAATGGTTTCAAGAGACAAGAGAACTCTATGATATAAATTCATTCTTATTCTTCCTTATGTACTTCAAGACATAGGCGATCGTAGACTTCCATTTGTCCCTATCAACAATTTTCTGCTTCTTAATTCTGAAATTAACCCATCTCCAAACCCCCACTTTGCCATCCATTTGCTCAAGCCCATCAAATATGTCTTGTGCTGCTTCTCCCTGTCTCTCTTTCTCTCTTATTCATCCTGTGAGTATTCAATTCTCCAAACACTCCTTTCTCATTACATGCCTCAGAAATCTCATCTTTCTTCCTGAAGCTAAGTATAAGATTCCTTTTCATTTTCATCCTTTCCAAAACCTCACATGTTTGGTCCATGATATCCTTTGCATCCTTCTGTAAAACCACATTTCTGTCCTGTGAGTATGAAATTCTCGAAACCCGCCTTCATCATTACATTCCCCCTGAACCTCAGTTGTCTTTTTTTGATGCTAAGTATAAATTTCCTTTGAATTCTCTGTCAGAATATTTCCCAGGTATTTAAATTTTTGCACCTGTCAAATTTTAGTATCCCCAACATTTTAGCATTTTGGGGTCCTGTTTTTGTTGATGATCATGCATACAGTTTTGTGTTTAGTCCATTCTTCTTGCTTTACCTTGCTGACTCCTGTAAAAGAAGGTTTTGTATTTTATTTTCCATGCCTGCTATCAGCACTGTGTTATCTGTGTGTCTTATATTGTTGAGATTGTGGCCGCTAATGATAAATCCTGGCAGGACTTTTAGTTCTCTCAGAATTGTTTGCTGTAAAGGTTAAATAGATTCATTGAGAAGACATATCATTCCTTACACCCTTTTCTATTTTTGTATATCTGCTGAATTCATTTCCTGTTTCGTATGCAGGTGATTTGCTGCAAGTAGAGGTTCTTGATTATTCTAATGTCTTTTCTAAATATGTTGAGGTTGCTGAGCAACTTCATGGCGTACTTTGTTGATCACCTTTGTGTAGTCTATAAATAAGAGGTACATTTCCTTCTGCATTTGTATTGCTCTTTCTGATAACCTTCTGAGCATAAATATTGCGTTTTTTATGTTGCATTAAAACAATACAAAGGTAATAATTAAATAAAATATTTTCAGCCCCTAATATAAGTATAAACACAAGGTATGATTGCTATATGGGTTTAAAATACCTGCTATCAAAATAGTAGTGCCATATTTTTTAAATAACATAACTTCATAAAGCACCCCAATTCTTAATCACATGACTCTCAAAACACTTCCTAGGCATTTAAATGTCTGCATATACTTGATTTTAGTATCCCCAACCTGCAGTTGACAGTTTGAACTTCTCTTTTTGCTGATGACCATCCATTCAGTTTGTATAATACTTTCTTCTCTCTTTCCCTTGCTTCATTCTGTGGGAGGTCCTGTAATTTTTTTTTTCTGTGTCTGCTATCAGCACTATGTCATCTGCATATATTATATTGTTCAGATTATGGCCAGCAATGACAAATAGAGGCAGGACTTCTAGTTCTCTCAGAATTGCCTCACTGTACAGGTTGACTAGATCTGGTAGGAAAACATATCATTCCTTACACCCTTTTCTATTTTTGTATATCTGCTGAATTCATTTCCTGTTTTGTATGTAGGCAGTTTGTTGCCAGTATAGTTTCTTGATTATTCTAATGTCTTTTCTAAAGATGTCAAGGTTGTGGAGCATCTCTACCCAGTCTTTGTATCAACATTTAAATGCACACATACAAATATGAGACAGCCCAAGCAAAATGTACTAAATGATAAGGCGTCCATGTTGTCAGGTAACTTATCAAAAACTGAAAATCATCAGCAAGTAGAAATACTGACAAAGAAAATGTTGATTACATGAACACCTCACAGTTTCACAAGAGATAACCATGATGAGCTGCTATCTCTTGAGCTGTGAGGGATAAGGAATGGTACATTCATCTAGCTGGTTTACCAGTTGGAAACTTAATGTAGCTGATTTTATTTGAATAAAACTAAGCACAATGATCGATTGGTAACAAGATCTCTTTATTTTACAGTCAAAATGGTTAGATGTAACCGCCATTCTATGCTAACAGTTTCTTTTCTCATATTTCTTGCTTGTAAAACTCTTTTATGGTTTCTTGCTTCTTAGTCAAGTTTGATCTTCCAAAAATTTAAATGCAATGTCAATCATTACCTTCTGGCTTCTTAAATTCTGTTTATTTATTGTTCTTCGCTACTTAATGTTTTTCTTATATTCTTTCACACTCAGTAACCCCCAATGTTAATGGCCCTGCTGCCTTGCTTACTGACTAATATATATATATATATATGTATATACATATGATTAAAAGATAATGATTAAAAAATATTGTCTCATTCCAGGCTCAATAGATTCTAGTTCTTCAAATTTAGTTCATTGTGGTAGAGAGATCAAACTGACAAAAATAATAGAGAATTACACAACCTGAAACTTCATCAGGTTGTATTTTAAATTATTTATTTGCTAATAGTAAAAAAAAAAAAGATGGTTTGATTTAATTAGTGAAGGTAAAAGAAAAAGAAAGATAGATAAACATAAAAAAAATTATTATGATTATTTTTTTATGTTTATCTTAAAAAGAGTGAACCAAAAATCTTATAGATTTAAAAAATACTTTTTTATTGTCCTCTTCTAATTATATTTTTTATGAAAACCATCATATATTAAATTGGATTTAAGCTCAAAGTAACAGAAATGCAGTTCTACAGAAGGATGGTAATGATTTTATAGACTGAGCATGTAAGCAATGACAAGATATTGGAGAGGATGCAAATAAGAAGAAAACTTATAGTTAGCATCAGAAAGAAACAGCTGAGGTTTCTGGAATTACGTAATGAGGAAAGAGGGTTTGAAGAATTTAATGCATTAGTGTCCAAATTTTTTCCTTGAATTTTTTACCAAAACTCTTTAATTTGTACAAATTTATTTAATATTAAACATAAAAAATTCATTTTTAGGTTGGTCTTTATTTTAGGACTAAACTTATAGAGAGTGGTATTTTTAAGTAAAATTACTTTCATACATTTTCTTGGCTTTATAGAACAGAGCATTCATATATACTATATATAAATATGAATTAAATATAAGTACTACTTTTACCAAAAACGTTTTTGCTTGAATGATCAATGAAATTGAGTGTATCCTCCTACTTGAGATTTTCATTCTATACTGAGAACTGAGACATCAGTGTTGCCAATATACATCAGACAGCAGGTAATATATTTGAAAGACACTTCATTCTTTATGATGTATCTGATATATCTGAAAACTGCAGGAATTACTGAAATATGGCAAATTATCCTTCTGCTCCTAAAAAAAGGACCATGAACACTAATGGGTTAATACTCACAGGATGGATAGAGAGAAAAGTGACAAGGGAAAGCAGTACAAGACATATTTGATGGACTTGAGCAAATGGATGGTGAAGCAGGGTTTGGGAGAGATACCTAGATAAAAAATATTAAGAGCGACTACGAATGGGCAAGTGGAAATCCATGATTGCCTATGTCTTGAAAGAACAAGGCGTTAGTAAAACTAAATAAGAACTTCATTTTGTTTAGTATCAGTAGAACAATATCAAGTCGAACTGATATGAGATGCCTTCATAAACATGCTTTAGTCTCTGGATATTCAACAAAGAATACTCAAAAATAGTATCTTAACATGTTCAAAAAAAAGTTGTGCCCATAATATACATTATATATATATATATGTATTCATACATTCTTATACAAGTGTCTCTTACTTCCACCTTTCTTACAACAATCTCATTCAGTAACTCTTTACCATGTTTGGCTCGCAAGTCTTGTATTGAGTGAACAAACAGCAAATAGAAAAACAAATTGACAATGACTCACCTTTGTAGATTAAGAAGGAATTACTGAAATATGGCAAATTATCCTTCTGCTCCTAAAAAAAGGACCATGAGCACTAATGGGTTAATACTCACAGGATGGATAGAGGGAAAAGTGACAAGGGAAAGCAGCACAAGACGACTTGATGGGCTTGAGCAAATGGATGGTGAAGCAGGGTTTGGGAGAGATACCTAGATAAAAAATATTAAGAGCGACTATGGATGGGCAAGTGGAAATCCATGATTGCCTATGTCTTGAAAGGACAAGGCCCAGGAAGATAAAGTGATACAGTAAATATTAAAAATATATGAAAGGAGGAGTCAAATGCAAAAATTTCCATAGTACTTTTAGTGTGTAGATCTTCTTTGTTTATGTATAGTGTCCCTTTAGGACATGGTTGATCATGGTTCTCCACAACTTCTTATTCTTAGTAGCTCTTAACTATGTTTTTTTACTATCCTTCCTATTCTCTATCCATTTATACAAGTGTTGTGGATCTTCGTTGCCAATTTGTTGTGGAGTTGTGGCAAAACTTTGTCACCAGGTTGTAGTGACTGGTTTGTGCCGGAAGTAAGATATGGAACAAGAGGAAGGTTCAAAACAGTGTATTAGTATAAAAAGAAACAAGATATTCAAAGGAAGTGCTAATAATAAGTAATATACAAAATCAGTAAGTCCGGAGGTATTATTATGCTGCTTATTGTCTGATTAGTAGCTGTCATCAACTGTCTCTGTTAATTGCCTTACTGCCATACTCTTTAACTGCTGTCAACTGCCTTCATTAACTGCCCTCCAGAAGTCATGCAGGTAATCATATATACCAAGAGGAAAAGTCTATTCCTTGTAGGAGGGCACCATAACAACAAGTTAATTCTTTTTTATGTGATGTGTCCCTTCATGACATAGCAATCATGGCCCTCCACATGTTCCTCTCTTGTTGCTCCTAATAAATTTTGTTTTATTATTTCTCCCAAAACCTGCTCTGCTATCCATTTGTTTTAGCCCATCAAGTATGCCATGCACTGTTTTTGTCTCTCTTTACCTCTGCCTTGTGAGTAACAGATTTTCCAAGCCCTTTTTCCTCATTACATGTCCCAGAAACTTCAGCTTGTTGAGTAGCTTATTTGCTACTTTCTTCTATACCTTTTGCCTTCAATATATCATGATATATTGAATTCTCTAGGCTCTTGATCTTCTTGATATATTCCAGACATTTTAACATTTTTCAAACTTTTCTTTTTCTCTCTTCCTCATATGCTCCATCCTTCAAATTCTCAGCATCCTTCTGCAGAACTACTTCTCTACTGTCTCACCTCTTCTGTTCATCTCTGAGGTAATTGTCCTGCATTCACTACCATATAAGAGGATTGATATTGCATATCATTTAAGCACATTTTTCTTAGTTTCAAATGAAATTTTCCTGTTTCTTAATACTTTGCTTATCTTTTGCAAAGCACTTTCACTATTCAAACTCACCTTTGGATTTCTGTGTTAAGTATTCTGTCATCTGATAAGTTATTTCTCAGATATTTAAACTTATGTGCTTGCTTGATATTGACTCTTCCAATTTGTAGTTTGCATCACTAGCCTTTTTCTCTCACCATACAAATATAGCAGCTAAACTTTTTAAACATTCAAAAGCATTACAACATCATAAAGTTAAAATGTTCTTTTTATTTTTTATATATAATTTTGCCATTACAAAAGGTACTCTTCTAAGAAATCTTAGAAAATTAAATAAACTCTGCAAATTCACCAATGGCTATATAATTCATATCTTGTTAATGACTTTAGAATAGTACAAATTAGAAATGGCAGCCTGTGATTAGCATTGCTTATATAGAATATAAATATGATATCTGGCAATAATTCAATAGATTTATCTGGCCCTGATGAGAGGTGTGTCGGCAAAACTTTGAACTTTGTTGCAGAATAATTTACTAATATATGTATATATATATATATATATATATATGATAATTTACTGACTAATATACATATGTGTATACATATATATCATTGACTATGGCAGAAAAAGAAAATTTGATTATTTTTTATTTAGTTTTTCTCAAATTCATACATTTTTCTGTTTGCTAGTAGTAAAGGAAAATTTAGAACCTTTAAGGAAGATTCTAACATCATATATAGGTTTCAATACCAAAAACATCTTGCTTTAAGATAGGCCCTTTACCTAAAACATCTGGCACCCAGTATTAATACCACCTTATTCAATAGCTTAAACTGTATGTTGAAGTATTTTTTTTTTTTTAATAAGAAGATGCCAACTCGAATTGCCAAGTTGAACTCCCAAAGCTTGGAATAAATACTACTATTTTTCAAATAGCATAAAACCACATCTTAAACAGACAGACATGAAGTGAAAATAAGAACATCTTAAACAACTTAAATGAAAAGTGTTAAAGAAGTGGATAAAACACTTGGGAAAATGAAAAATATGGGCAGTTTTTGTGCTCCTTCCACCAAAATGAAAAATGTAAGAATGTTAGAAATATTAAATGAAAAATTAATCAAACTTTCCTTGTCTGTCATATTTAATTAACATGTTCAAAAAATAAGTTGCTGCCCATATATATATATATATATATATATATATATATATATATTCAGGGATTCTATCAAGCTTTAGTAAAACTAAGTAAGAACTTTATTTTGCTTAGTATCAGTGGAACAATATCGAGTTGAATTGATAAACGTGCTTTAGTCTCTGGATATTCAACAAAGAATACTCAAAAATAGTATCTTAACATGTTCAAAAAAAAGTTGTGCCCATAATATACATTATATATATATATATATGTATTCATACATTCTTATACAAGTGTCTCTTACTTCCACCTTTCTTACAACAATCTCATTCAGTAACTCTTTACCATGTTTGGCTCGCAAGTCTTGTATTGAGTGAACAAACAGCAAATAGAAAAACAAATTGACAATGACTCACCTTTGTAGATTAAGAAGGAATTACTGAAATATGGCAAATTATCCTTCTGCTCCTAAAAAAAGGACCATGAGCATTAATGGGTTAATACTCACAGGATGGATAGAGGGAAAAGAGACAAGGGAAAGCAGCACAAGACATATTTGATGGGCTTGAGCAAATGGATGGTGAAGCAGGGTTTGGGAGAGATACCAAGATAAAAAATATTAAGAGCGACTATGGATGGGCAAGTGGAAATCCATGATTGCCTATGTCTTGAAAGGACAAGGCGTTAGTAAAACTAAATAAGAACTTCATTTTGTTTAGTATCAGTAGAACAATATCAAGTCAAATTGATATGAGATGCTTTCATAAACGTGCTTTAGTCTATGGATATCCAACAAAGAATACTCAAAAATAGTATCTTAACATTAAAGCATGCCTATGACTAGACAAATGTACAAGAAGTCTAAAGCAGAAGTCTAAAAGTATGATACAAATGCAGTAACATCAAAGACATCAAATGGCACCCCCATTGTATGAAAAACTATGCTCTTTGAAAAACAGCTTTAATTAAATGTTTTTTTCTGTGAAGGCAAGAGAAAAATTATATACATGTGGAAAGTAGGAATATTGGACTAAAGTTGTAGAATTACAAAGATGAGCTAAACGGTATTTGTCTATATTTCTGAGTATTTACAATATTTACATTATTCGGACTATTGTTCTCATCTTTGTTGCCATTTGTACAACGTTTGAGCCGTTGTATGCTCCAGCCTTCTTTATTTGCTTGGAATTTTGAACTGACCCCTTTATTACCAAACCCTTTATTACAATCACTGCGGTATATCAACTCCATTCTTTGCATAGTAGTGCCTCTTATGGTAGTCATGACCTGTAAGATAATTGTTCCCCACTGCTGTAGCCTGGTATTGAACTCACAACTCTTTGGGTCAAGTCACAGAAACTAATAAAAAATCACTGGGCTATGTGTCCTTAAGGACTTGACCCAAAGAACAAGTAACTTACAGGGTTAGAGGGAGATAACTCATGACTACAAAAAGGGGCACCACTATGCAAGGAATGGAGTTCATATACCCAAGTGAATGTAATAAAAGGTTTGGTAATAGAGTGTTCAGTTTGAAATTCCTGACACCTGAAGAGAGCCAGAGTGTACAACGGCCGAATCATCGTACAAATGGCAACAAAGATGAGGACATTAGTTTGAATAATGTAAATAGGGGCTAAACAGTATCTTGTTTGGTATCAGTGGCTATATTGTATACTGTTTGTTTTATACTAGTTCTATGCATGATATATAACCTGCAAAACATTGTTGATGATTGGTTTGAAATATAACGATGGATAACATGTGTACAAAAAATGTATTCACTTAGTTTATTCTCTGTAATCAGTATGGCAATTGTGTATAGAGGAGTGTTGAGAGGGAGATGCACATATGGACAAATGTAGACAGCAAATCACTCATTCGTTCATCAGATGACGTGTCATAGAGTAGAAGATATGTTAAAAAATGACAGCACACATGTATCGAGAGGCCAGAGGCTGCACTTGTCTGCAGTTTTCCCTGTGTCTTTTTTGGTCTTGATTCAAATCGCAGCTCTCGACCGACTACTTACTACTAATAATTTCCGTCACTTATATAAGTGATTACGTCATATCCTGACACATTGTTTACATAATTCCAAAGCCCACATTATCTGAACTTGGCTACAATGGTTTCAAAACAATCAAATATTTTCCTGATATAGAGAATTTTACCTGCATTCTTAATTTTGACAACAATCAAATATTTATCAAAACTAAGTTTATTTTCTTTTGCTAGCAGTTTGCATATTATATTGCTGTTTCATAAAAATACACTTCTTCAGGAAATTATTCACCAGCTCAGATAATCTAAAAAGGGTACAGGTCCTGGGTATAATGGTAAACTGTAACTCTGATTGAGAGGTTGTGAGGAGCAAGGAACCACCTCTGACTGTTGTCCTCAGGTTCACCCTGACTCAGAGTGGTAGTACCTGTTAGGGTCCCATCTATGGGAAACTAATTACCCCCCAAACTGTGATCAAGACTCTATGAAAGTATAAAACAGACTTTTATAGAAATATATACATAAAAATAAACTTTTATAGAAAAATGTACATTTTTGAAAGAAAAAGTATTACCAACAATTCAATTTGGAAGAAAAAAATGCCATAATACATAATTATTAATAGCAATACATTTTTAATACAAAACTAAAAGACATCCCGACTGTAAAATTCTCTTCCACATGACTGCTTCCCCGATGGCTACAATCTCCAGGAGTTTAAATGTAAGGTCAATAGACACCTCCTAACACACTAACTTCCATTCTTTCAAACACACTAACTTCCATTCTTTCAAACACTCTTCCCACCCACCCAACTATCTATCACCCCCCCTTCTGACATTTCCTATATCTAACCACTCTTCCTATTTACCTCCCCCTATGTAGCCCCAAGCGCAATAGTGGCAGTGGAATGCCTTGCTTGGGGTGAAATGATTTTTAAAAAAAAAAAAACATCTTCAGTTTTTTAAAACAAAAAAAAAAAAAGTTTTCATCAAAATCTGAGAAAATCAAACGTCTCTCTATAACCAAACATTGAAAAAAATAACTTAAAACCTCACCTTTTTGGCATTAAATAACCCACAGAAGTTGATATGCAATTAAACAAAACTCAAACTCAAACCCTACAACAGATACACTTTGTTGTGCATCAACTACAATGATAGAAATAATGCCTAAGGAACAACCACTAAAAGCATTGATTGACACAGAGAGCACAGAAAACTTCCTTAATGCAATCACTGTGAAAGAAAATTCATGAAGAACCTACCCATTCCTAAACAAAGTGGAGATGACTAGCTTATCAAGTATACTTCCATACAAGTATTGGGATGCTGTTTGGTTGATCTAAAAATAAAGAGTACTTTATACCAAGGAGTAAGATGTCTACTTATGAAGGATTTATGTTGTGACCTAATATTAGAGCACAACTTCCTGTGTGAACATTCATGAGTAGAAATACCCTTTTGAGACTCTAATCCAACCTTTAAAGTTTGTGGCCTAGCAGCCATACTCAGTACTTTTAAACAGTCTAACACCCGAATTGTAAATAGGTAGCTACTAAATCTAGGTGACACACAGAGGAGGATAAATTATTTATACAAATCAAAAGTTACCAATATGTTAAAAGAAGGTATAATTAAACCAAGTCATTTCAACTATTCTAGAATAATAAACTGGCTTACTTTGCTGAATGCTTTCTCTCAGCCAAGAACAGATGATTAAAAAAAAAACAGCCAAAAACTGTCTATTTAATACTCTGGACCTCAAAAATGTCTATCATCAAGTAGCTATAAAGCCTACTGATAAACTATATGTAGCTTTCAGGTTAGCAGTAAGCTCTATCAATTTTGCAGGATACTATTTGGTGTAAATAAAGGGGGAGCTAGCTTTCAATAGATGATGGAGCAGATAATATTGAAACAGAACCTGCAAGGCACTTATGTTTACGGGAAAAATCGAGTAGAATATGACAGAAATCTCAAATTATTCTTGATGGCTGTTAAAAAGCACAAGCTAGAGCTTAACCAAGACAAATGTTATTTTAGGCCTAAAAAACTTAAACTACTCGGATACAGTCAGTAAAAGAATATAAAACCTAATCCAGAATGTCTGAATCCATTACTGGTCCTAAAAGATTTACTTGTCTAACCCCATGTGTTAGGAATGTTCACATACTATGCTTATTGGTTACCATTGTTTTTTAGAAAAATCTGCCCTCTAACAGTTGTATGAAAATTCCTGTTATCTCCCATGGCAGAGAAAGGATTTAACATGTTAAACGGATGCATAAAAATGCAGCCATTACTATCACTATCACATACTACCTCTGGTAATACAGACAGATGCCTTAGAATGCACCTTAGCAACTTCTTGAAGACAGTCTGGGAACCCTATAGCCTTTTTCTCCAGAATTCTCTCTAAATCAGAATATAGGCATTCCGGAATAGAGAAATAAGAAATCATTGAAACAAATGGAGATAATATTTGATCGCACAATACTTCAAAGTGATTACAGATCAAAAATCAATCACATTTATGTTTCACACAAAAATGACAAGCAAGATCAAAAATTAAAAGATACCCAGATGGAGGATGGAACTCTTGTGTTACTTGTTTGATATAACATACCACCCTAACCCTAGTAAAGAAAACACAGGTGAATGCCCTCTCTTGTGTATGTAGCTCAGCAAAAAGAATTAAAGAGATTACGTAGAAAGTTATGCCATCCAGGGGTTACATGCATGGTCCACATGTGAAAGAAATTACCAATCTATGCAAGATTTGCGCTGAAAATAAACCTAGGTTTTAACGTCCTAATACCAGCAAGGTCATAAAAGCCATGTAATTTTATAAAAGAATTGCTTTGGATTTTAAAGATTCACTTTTGTTAAAAACTCACTACAAATACTTGCTAACAATTATTGATGAATATTTGTGGGTTTTTTGCATGATATCCTGCCCAAATGTATCCTTTACAATGGTCATACAAGCACTTTGCTCAGTTTTTACTATCTTCAAGCTATCCATTTATATTCATTTGGACAGAGAGGCTTCATTTATGTTCAAACACATATGGCAATTCCTACAAGAGCATGGAGTAGCTGTAAGTAGAACAACACCATATAACCCTGAATGGGCAGTGTGAAAGGCATAATGGAATAACCTGGAAAATTTTGAATAAGCAGCTGCTGATAAATGGGTTATCTGTAGAAAATTGGGAACAATTACTCCCAGAGGTTTTGGATATTATTTGCATACTGTTATGCACAGCCATGTAATATCTTATAAGCTATTCCACCTGTTCTCAGGAAGAAGTTTGACTGGAGTATCTATACCTTCTTGGCTGTTGGAAATAATATTAATAGAAAGATAAATGCGACTGTATAAAGATAAACCTTTGGTGGATCAGCTGGAGCAACTAGATGCCACCCTTAGTGTGCATGTGTCCATTACCCAGATGGAAGAGAAGACAGTTTCACTAAGAGACTTGGCTCCGACAGGGGACAAATCTAAATCTAATCTAAACTTATTTATAAATGGAACTTTGTCTGTGTGTGTGTGTGTATGTGTGTGTGTGTGTGTATGTGTGTGTGTCTGTTACCAATAGACTCTGAAACAACTGAACCAATTTTCTTGAAAATTTACAATGTTGTACTATAAGTGTCTGCTTACAGCACCTGGTATTCCCAAGCGGTCACCCATCTATGTATTGACCAGGATCAACGTTGATTAACTTTGGTGGTCAGACAAGAACCGGTGTATTCTATGCAATATGAGTCTGATATAACTTTGTGTGTATCCACAACTGTGATGTATCTTTGCATGTAGGAATAGTTGTGACACAATGGATTGCTGTCTGACCTGTCAGCTACTCCCAACTTTTATAGTACCAGGATAATTTGTATGAGATACTACAGAAATCTAAACTTATTTATAAATAGAACTTTGTCTGTGTGTGTGTGTATGTGTGTGTGTCCGTTACCTATAGACTCCGAAACAACTGAACCGATTTTCTTGAAAATTTACAAAGTTGTACTATAAGTGTCTGTGAGTGTTCTTAGATAGGTTTTGTGTCAAGGTACCCTCGATAAATATCGAAAATCGATAATCGAACAAATCGGGTTATAGAAGGAGTGGTCTGATTTTAATCAAATTTGATACACTCATAGACAAAGACATAAGAAACAATATTCAGAAGTTTCAAGGTTGCAGTTCTTACAATAGTGCAGAAAATTGATATTATATATATATATATATATATATATATATATATATATATATAAAAGCTTTCATTACACTCGAGCAATGCTGGGCTATACTGCTAGTCAGGAATAAGCAAAGGCTGTCCTCAGGACACTTTAAATGGATTTGGAACAGAGATATGGTCTCCTCCTGAATATTATGAGGAACCCTTGAGCTCTGATTCCTTGACTGGTGACAGATTTCTCAGAGGAGAGTACACTCACCTACTGATAATTCAGAGGATGAGCAAGTCACTCATAGATCGTGAAAATGTAGAAAGATTATATCCTGGTTGAGTAAGAATGAGAAAGAATCCCATCCTGCTTCTAGCAATCCACTACGGCCTTGCAGACAGTAAAGAATATCTGCTCAGTCCAAGGACTCCTTTCCTCTGTCTGAATAAGGCAAGGAAGAATGTGGTATGATCCATTTTTCCCATTAATGTTGGTTGATTGGTTGTTTTGTTTTACCGGCTGCAGCTGCTCTCTCACCGGCGTGATGTGGCTTCCCTGTGCCTCTTCTACAAGTACTTTCATGGCTACTGCTCCGATGAGCTTAGATCACTGGTGCCGCCTAAGCACGAATTTACACGAGATACTAGATTAGCAACTAGGTCCCACCCTTTTACAGTTAAACAAATAAGATGTAACCGTAAATTCTACTCCAACAGCTTCTTTTCTCGCGCTTCCCGCCTGTGGAACTCCCTTCCACAAGTCTGCTTTCCCGACAGCTACAATCTCCAGGTGTTTAAATGTAGGGTCAATAGACATCTCCTATCACACTAACTCCCAATTATTCTCAGAACACTCTCATCTACCCAACCCTCATTCTCGGTATCCTTACCCGCCTATCACCCACCCTCTGACATTTCCTATATTTAATCATCCTTTCTCCACTCTATGTAGCCCCTGCGCAGTAGTGGCAGCGACATGCCTTGCTCGGGGTGAAACGCTTATAAAAAAAAAATATCAACCTCGATAAGTCATTTATTGCCCACTAAATTTTTTTTATTTATTTATTGCTGGTAATACCTTTTTTTTTCAACAATTTATTGTTGTTTTTATATAAGTTTTTGTGTCTGGTAATACATTTTTTCTTTTCGAGTATCAAGACTCATTGAGATTTGTTTTTAAGGGCAGGGTCCTCAAGTCCTACCCTGTTATTTAACCCATAACTGGAGGGAAGGGACAGATTAATACCTTTCCCAAGGGTACCAGTGCTTAAGTGAATGCAGGGTATTCAACTGGAATTCAAACTCGGCTCACCGATTTCTCTTTCCGAGCCGATATCCACTGCACCACAACACACATCAGTCACTAAATGCTTACTGTACCTGGTATTCCCAAGCGGTCACCCATCTAAGTACTGACTAGGCTCAATGTTGCTTAACTTCGGTGATCAAGCGCAATCTGGTGTATTCAACGTGATATGGCCGTAAGCCCCCATTAATGGATCTGTCCTGAATACATATATTCAGGAGAAATCTGCTTGTATTCAGTGTTCATTAAAATTTACATTCAAGCCAATACAATTTGTCCCTAACAGTTCTTCTACAGATACATTAAAAGGAGATGTCAGCATTATTTTCATTTTTGCATAATTTAGACAATAAATTATCTTTTACACTTTGAATATATAAAATAAATTTTATTTAGTCTCAGAAAGTATATACTTATGAAAGATGTGTTTAGAATTTCAAAAAACAGCCTGTTTCTTTCTTTTGAACCAGCATTACCCTCTATCATAATTCATTAAATGACTTGCTAAAAATACATTTTCATGTTCTGCTCTTTTAGTGTAGAGCCTGCACTATTAACACCACAGAAGATTTCAATCTTGAAATAGAATGTTTCAGTGGATTTTTTTTCTTAATTGCAAGAAAAATAAAATCAGTTATTGAAACAAATGAAAAGACATTAGCTGCACAGGCGCTGACAAAATATAATGAGTGGGTAGTGAGAAAGTTTTGATCCGACTCTCTTCTTAAAATCAGTATTTGAATGACCAAACAATAGTTCATTGGTTTTGGGAGTGTTTCAGCACCCTTCAAACATTTATTGACATTTATTTCTGTCTATTTCTCATATCAGAAACTCAGTGATATTAGGCATTGTTAATTGAGACACTATAATGTAACAAAGTACTTTTGCTAAGATGTTTACGCTAATTAAAAATTTTGTTGTAAACTCCTCAAATAGGGTGTTTTTAATATGTGTCTAATTTCATGATTCACATTAAAAAAAACACAAGGCAAATATTTCAAATTATTTCAGAGAAATTTTCCTATAAAGATAAAAAGGCAAAATAATTTTTGCAAAAAAAATGTGATTCTACCAATGAATGCTGAGAATACTATGTACTGAACATGTGAGCAAAGAGAAAGTTTCAAGAAAAATAGTGACTAGAAAAACACTTATTCTTATATCAGAAAGTTGAAAATTGTAGGATACATGAAGAAAGAGGGCCTAGAGAATTTAAAACTCACAGGACATTCTAAAGGCAAGAGAAGTAAGGTAAATAGTGAATAACATACACAAGTTCCTGTAAATGGATAGCAGAACAAGGACAAAAAAGGATGTTAAAGAAACAAAACTTACTTAGAGAAACTAAAGTCAAGAAGTTGTGGAGCGCCATGATCACCCATGTCCTAAAGGGAAATAGCACATAAAAGAAGAATAGTAGTTGTAAAAACAATTTACTTACATTTTATTATTTTTTTTTCATTTACTTGTTTTTTTGGTGGGGGGTTGTGAATCACTGATCTTGTTTAATCCAAGTCACAGTGAACTTGTTTTTTCTTGCTATCACAGAATATTCAATACTGTTCAGGTACATCAAGCTTCAGCTTAAGACTGGTTCTTTGCTATCTTGAATTAAGTATTTCATATCATGTGCAGAGATACTGTGGAAACATATCCTGGGAGAAAACATTGAATGATTTAACCAATCTCAAGAAAGAAAAGGGCTTAATGTTCCAAGTAAAAGGAAGGGGAAATGAAACAGAAAGAGAACATGGAAAAGAAAGAGGAGGCAAATTGTAGGAAAGCAATGGAGAGAAAGGGAAGTGAATAAGGGAGAGAAAAATGGAAAAATTTAGTTAAAAAAAAAGCATGAAATAAGTACAATGAATTAATTAACATTAATGTTGTTGATGAAAAATGAAATAAAAATAGTCAGTCAGGTGCCATACGTGATGCACACTTAGGTGATCATGTCTCTTTTGAGACATGACTAACTGGGCAGAAGATTATCCCGCATTAGGTTGTCATTGCTTTCTGTGGTAGACTGGTTGCCAGCCAAGGCTACAGAACCCAATCTGTCCTGTTATTTAACCCATAACTGGAGAGAAGTAGATAGATTAATAGCTTTCCCAAGGGTATTTGTGAATGGAAAGAATTCAACTGGAATTTGAACTCGGCTCCCCGATTTGTAATTCCGAGTTGATATTCACTGCACCACAATGCACATTCAGATGGAAATAGAAGATGAATAAAAGAAGAATGAGAAAGGGAAAAGGATAAGAGAAAGAAGAAAAGAAAATGAAGTTAAAAGGAATGAGTTAAACAAATGGAATAAATAATAGTATTAATTGCTATTGACGTTCATAAAAAAGAAAATGAATTAGAAATAGAAATTGAAGAACAAAAGAAGGAAGAGAAATATAAAAGGGTTAATAATGTCATTAAAAGATCAGGCCAAAGATGCATTCCAAAAGCTAAGCAGAGTATTAAGAGACAGGAAAGTTTCATTAGAACTAAAGGAAAGAGTACTGGATTATGTGATGCCTGCCCTTTAATATGGCAGTGAATGCTGGACAATTTCATCAAAGATGAAGGAAAGACTTGAAGCAACCAAAATATGGTTCTACAGAAGGATGCTAAGGATATTATAGACTGAACATGTGAGCAACAATGAGGTTTTGGAGAGGATGGAAATGAAAAGGAAACTTATAATTAACACCAGGAAAAAACAGATGAAGTTTTTGGGACATGTAATGTGCGTTGTGGTACAGTGGATATCGGCTCGGAACGAGAAACCGGGGAGCTGAGTTCGAATTCCAGCTGAATCCATTGTATTCACTTACGAGCAAATACCCTTGGGAAAGGTATTAATCCGTCTCTTCCTTCCAGTTATGGGTTAAATAGCAGGACAGATTGGGTTCTATAGCCTTGGTTGGCAACCAGTCTACCGCAGAAAGCAATGGCAACCTACTGCGGGATAATCTTCTGCCCAGTCAGTCATGTCTCTTTCGAGACATGATCGCCCAAGCGTGTATCACGTATGGCACCTAAACTGACTGAATGAGGAAGGAGGGCTTGAAGAATCTGAGACTCACAGGACAGATAGATGAAAGAAAAGGGAAAGCAATGCATGACATACTTAATGAGCTTGAGCAAATGTATGACAGAACAGGGTTTCATAGGGGTAATGAGAGAAATGGGTGTTACAAACTACAAGGGATAGGAAGATGTGGATGACCATCATTGCCTACATATTAGAGAAACACAGCACATAGAGAAAGAAGAATATCAAGCATAAAAAGTCAAAAGTTAAAAAAAAGAGTTAAACATGTCAGTCAGTCAGTTAAGTGCCATTATGTGATACACGCTTGGGTGATCATGTCTTGAAAGAGACATGACTAACTGGGCAGAAGATTATCCCAAAGTAGGTTGCCATTACTTTCTGTGGTATACTGGTTGCAAGCCGAGGCTATAGAACCCAATCTGTTCTGTTATTTAAAACATAACTGGCAGGGAAGAGCTGGATTAATACCTTTCCCAAGGGTATTTGCACATATGTGAATATAAAGATCTCAACTGGAATTTGAACTTGGCTTCCCAGTTTCTCGTTCCGAGCTGATATCCACTGCACCACAATGCACATCCAAATATATAGACATGTAAAAAAAAAAATTATAATTAGATTGATAAAAACTGAAATAGAAAAGGAAGAGAAAAATATAATGGCTGATTAATAATTTCATGTAAAAAAAAAAAGACCTAAATGTTATATAGAAAGAGATAAATAAGTCAAATAAATAAATAAAAATAGTAATAATTGTTATTGATAATGATAAAAAATGAAGTTGTAATAGAAAAGAACAGAGGAAGGATATGAAATATAAACGCGTTAGTAATATCATGTAAAAAAGATTAGAATTAAAAAAGAAAGAGTTAAAAAAGTAGAACAAAGAAATAATAATAATAATAATAATAATAACAATAATAATAACAGTAAGAAACAATAGACCATCTAATCTCAGGTTGTTCTGTCAGTCAGTCAGTTAAGTGCCATACGTGATACACGCTTGGGCAATCATGTCTCGAAAGAGATATGACTGACTGGGCAGAAGATTATCCCACAGTAGGTTGCCATTGCTTTCTGCGGTAGACTGGTTGCCGACTAAGGCTATAGAACCCAATCTGTCCTGCTATTTAACCCATAACTGGAAGGAAGAGATGGATTAATTATAATACCTTTTCCAAGGGTATTTGCACGTAAGTGAATACAATGGATTCAAATGGAATTCAAACTCGGCTCCCTGGTTTCTCGTTCCGAACCAATATCCACTGTACCACAATGCACATTTCTCTACTTGCCTCAAATGAATATAAAAATCCTCACGATAGAGTGGGGCAATATTTACATTGGACAATGTGCAAACACTATGGAAAATCTGTAAACAAACACTAGTATGAACATCACCCAGTACCGGTTACAGAAATAGAAGATGTCACCATTCTATGGGATTTCACCATCTACACAGACAGAAAAATTGAAGCAAATAAGCCGGACATTATTGTTAAAAACCAGAAAGAAAAAACTTGGCTATTAATTGATATGGCTTGCCCAGCGGATTGTAACATAGCAACCAAGGAATTCGAAAAACTGTCAAAATATAAAGACCTGGAAATTGAAATAGAAAAAATGTGGAATTTGAAAACAAGAGTCATGCCTGTGATAGTAGGTGCACTTGGAATGATAAAAAATGGAACAAAACAACACATTGAAAGAATCCCTGGAAACCCCAGCTTAAGATATACAAAAAATTGTCTTTTTAAGTACACCCACACACTAAGAAAAACTTTGTCTATGTAACTCTAGGGATGATAGAGGAGATAGAAAAAACATGAAATGGAGACATAACAACACGCCATAACCTGCCTAAGGTTTTTCCGCAGACTTAGTTGGTAGTGCAACCATTGCAGAAATCGAAATATGATGAAAAATGACATAATAATAGTAATAATAATGACATTGATAAAAAAGGAAATAAAAATAGAGAAGAAAAGAGAGAAATGTCATTTAAAAAAAAAAAAGATTGAAACTGTAACAGAAGTACAAGGTAAAGAAGAAAGAAGGAGAAAAAGATAACAATTAAATATAAGAAGCCGAACCTAAAAAGTGTGAGACATGAGAAATACTAGAAAAAGAAAGGAAGAAGAAAGTGGAGATTAAAATCCTAAGAGAGAGTGAGGCAAAACAAATAAATGAATAAATAATACTAGAAAAAGAAAGGAAGAAGAAAGTGGAGATTAAAATCCTAAGAGAGAGTGAGGCAAAACAAATAAATGAATAAATAATACTAGAAAAAGAAAGGAAGAAGAAAGTGGAGATTAAAATCCTAAGAGAGAGTGAGGCAAAACAAATAAATGAATAAATAATACTAGAAAAAGAAAGGAAGAAGAAAGTGGAGATTAAAATCCTAAGAGAGAGTGAGGCAAAACAAATAAATAAATTAAAAAGAAATAGAAGGTCAACACTGAAGCAAAGGTTTACAAGTTGGAAGATTCACTGTCAATAAGGGATTAATTGATTGGGTGATATCTTCATTCAATAGAGTGTTAGGCTGAGGATTCAGGCTTGGACAAACATTGACCAAGAAGTGAGGTAAAAATTGGGAAAAGGGATTTTGCTAGGATTTTGCAAATGAAGGTGACTGGATGAAAGAAGGCTAACTGGAAGAAATGAGGATTTGTTTTTGTGTTAATGATTAACAAATATTGAGCTGCAAATTGTTTGAATCCCGCTCAACATATCTGGATCTAAGCAAACAGAAATAGCCCAATTTATTGTTTGGTTACTACTGAGACTTGAGGACTTGCAACAGCAGTAACAACTAAAATGGGGAACGCATGTAACTCAAAGAGAAAATAGTGACTTAATCAAGATGCCGATGTCCCACACTACTTTGAACAAAAAGTTAGGAAGAAAGCCTCCATCAATACTGGAAAGGATGATAACAATGGACTTGAGAAACCTATTTTCTTGAAAAAATATTTTAATAGAAAGATTTTATATATTTTAATAGAAAGCATATGTGTGTTGTGGTGCAGTGGATATTGGCTCGGAACGAGAAATCGGGGAGCCGAGTTCAAATTCCAGTTGAATTCATTGCATTCACTTACATGCAAATACCCTTGGGAAAGGTATTAATCCATCTCTTCCTTCCAGTTATGGGTTAAATAACAGGACAAATTGGGTTCTATAGCCTTGGCTGGCAACCAGTCTACTGCAGAAAGCAATGGCAACCTACTGCGGGATAATCTTCTGCCCAGTCAGTCATGTCTCTTTCGAGACATGATTGCTCAAGCGTATTTCATGTATGGCACTTAACTGACTGAACTGGTTGTTCACTTAATGAATTTTGAATTTTTTCTCATAAGAAAACAGAAAGTATTACAATTACCATTACTATATGAACACTTGGTTTAATTTAAATTTCTCTTTTTTTTTTTCAAACAGAAATAGAAGTTTATCCTTTGTTTCCTGCTTAAGATGGGGTTTCCAGTTTTTTTAAAGTCTACCTCAATGCTATACTTCTAACCTATACTCAGAAATTTTATTTTCTGTTTTTTTCCCCACTTCAGTAAAAATAGATAGTTTCCACTATTGTCCAGTTAACACATCTCCACAGTCTTTTGAACAGCAGTGATTTATCCCTTTGTTTCTGTTTAGGACTAGCAGTATAGCCTGGTATTGCTCGAGTGTAATGAAAGCTTTAAAACTAATCCATGGTCCTTGAGCTCAGACTCAGTCTAAAGAATATTTGTGTGAAGTTTGGTGAGAATTGGATAAAAATTATGGATTTGTATAAAGGACATACAGACAGATAAACAGACACACACACAAACATCTTGCCTTTTATATATATATATTATTGATTTTCTGCCCTATTGTAAAAACTGCAACCTTGAAACTTCTGAATATCGTTTCTTATGTTTTTGTCTAAAAGTGTATCAAATTAAAATCGGAGCACTCCTTCTATAACCCGATTTTTTTGATTATCGATTTTCAATATTTATCAGGGGTACCTCGACACAAATCTAGCTAAAAACACTCGCAGATGCTTAGAGTACAATTGTGTAAATTTTCAATAAAATCGGTTCAGCCGTTTTGGAGTCTATAGGTAACAGACACACACACACATACACACACAGAGAGACAAAGCTCCATTCATAAATAAGTTTAGATAGATTTAGATTGGGTTTCTAGTTCCTTCTAAAGTCTATAATTTTTACATTACTGCCTAAACTCTGAAAATTTAATTACTATTTACGATAAGGGTAGATAAATTTGTCTATCATTTGATTCACACTCTTCCCCAATCTTTTTAACAGGAGTAAAGGTTTATCCCTTGTTTCCTGTTTAAAAATGGGTTTCCAGTTCCTTCTAAAGTTTACTTCAACACGATAGTTCTCATTTTTTTCTTCAACAGTAGTAGATAGGTTCACCTGTTACCCAGTTCACTTACCTATCCAGTCTTTTGAACAGGTGTAGAGGTTTATCCCTTGTTTCCTGTTTAAGAGTGGGTTTCCAGTTCTTTCTAAAGTCTTCCTATATTTTTTCTCTCACAGTATCCCCTTACATCTTAGTGGCATTATCGCTTTCTTTGGAGTGGATTGATTTAAAAAAGAATGTCTTGTTTAACTTTACAATCAGATTATTCTGTTTCATTACACAAATAGTTGATTTTTCTACACATTTCTCTAATAACACTAATCGAACTTACTCCCTGCTAGATCTCTGTTTCACTTCTATCCCTGACTCTTTTCATGTTATGCAGCTTTGCCATCTTGGAAACTTTCATCATGCCTTGGTTTCTGTTAATATATCTTTCCACATCCCCTCCTCCCAGAAACCCCAAACCAGCAGAATATTTCATTGCTACCAAAGAGCAGACTGATTGTTATTCTGTGTTTTCCTGTCTGATGTCTATTGGAACAAAGTTTTTAGTCTTCCCATTGAGGACTGTGCATCTGAGGTCTCTTCATGGGTTAAAGCTGGCATCGATGCTTTCATCCCACTCAGGAAGTTATGACTTAAACCCCATTCGTACCCCTGGTTCACCCCTGCTTGCTCAGCTGCTATTGCCTACAGGAATCACTTCTTTCGGCTTTATCGAAGACACACATCTAAACATAATAGGAGCCTTTTTTGCCTCCGCAATCAATGCAAAAGGATCCTAAATGATGCTAAGCTGTTGTTTGCTGAAAGAATGAAACAGCGTATAGCATCTTGCAACTTTGGCTCTAAAAACTACTGGTGGCTCTGTAAAAATGTGTTAAATAACAGCAAGCCCTCAATTCACCCTTTAATCAATGAATTTGAAATCCTCACATCATCAGCGAACAAGGCTGAATGCTTTGCTCACAGATTCTTTACTAACTTGATACTTGATTTGTCTGGAGTATCCATACCCGACTTCTCACCTAGAACTGAAGCTCAACTTAGTGACATTCATATTACTTCCTTGCTAGTCTCTAATATAATTTCAAAGCTTGACCCAAAAAAGGTGAGTGGAGGTAATGAAATCCCAATCATTGTTCTGAAGAAATGTGCCCCTAAACTCTCCTCTCTCCTCCCTAAACTCTACAACTACTGCCTCTTTGCTTCTTGCTTCCTGCCTGCTGGAAGTCCTCTTCTATGGTTCCTGTATTTAAGAACTCTGGGGAACCTCAGACCCCTCCAATTATTGCCCAATCAGCCTCCTACTAATTTTTGGCAAAGTGCTCAAGGCTATTATTAATGCTGAAGTGATTCAACATCTCACTACCCATGGCCTCTTCTCTGATAAACAGTATGTTTTCCACTTCACCAGGTCTACTGCTCATATTGTTAACGACCATCACAGTATATATACCAGGCTCTCGATAAGAATGCCAAAGCTTGAGTTATTGCATGAGATATCTCCAAAGCATTTGATAGAGTCTGACATGCTGGCCTTCTACACACGCTACATGGCTATGGTATAACTGGATGATTGCTTGACCTAGTCCAGTCTTTCTTTTCAAATTGCATAATGAAGGTAGTATTGAATGGGCATGTTTCCAGGTACTATCATACAAACATGGGTGTCCCTCAAGGCTCTATTCAAGGTCCTACACTTTTTCTGGTTTTCATCAATGATCCTCCTGATGTAATCAGATCCCAAGCAGGCATTTATGCTGACAACACAACAATTTACTCATACCTCAATAATAAATCTACTGAGGCTGACAAAGCAAATTTTGCTGCTGATCTTGAAAAGAACCTTCAATCTGTGCTGGACTGGGGTAAGAAATGGCTCATAAATTTTAATGCTTCCAAAATGAAGCTGCTATCATTTAACCACCATAGACAACTGCTTCTACCCCCCACCCCCATCAGAATAGCTCAAGCTAGTCTCCCTGAAAGCAAAATATGACACCTCGTAGACCTAACTCTCTCAGCCGACCTCAAGTGGAATGACTATATTGAATCCATAGCTAAATCTGCTGTTCGGAAGGTTGGTTCCCTTTGTAAGGCCAGGAAGTTTTTCTCGTCTAAATCCATCTTACACAGACATAAATCTACCATCCACCCATGCATTGAATACTTCTGTCATATCTGGTCGGGTTCCCCTGCTATTCATCTCGGACTTCTTGACAAAATCCAATGAAGAATCTGTAATGTAATTGATTCTAACCTGGTAGCTCAACTCCATTCACTTTCTCACTGACGTAATGTGGATTCCCTCTGTCTCTTCTACAAATACTTTCATGGCTTCTGCTCTGGTGAGCTTAGCTTTCTGTTTTTCTCAGTGCATAAATTTACTCAAGTTACTAGACTAGCGGCTAGATCCCACCCTTTTACCATGAAACCAATCAAATGTAACTGCAACTTCTACTCTAGCAACTTCTTTGCTCACAGTTCCCACCTGTGGAATTCCCTTCTGTTTACTTGTTTCCCCTGAAAGCTACAATCTCCAAGAATTTAAATGCAAAGTCAATTACCATCTCTTATCTTCTTGACTCACATCCTTTTGATAAAAAAAACCTTGTATCATGTTGTTCTTCCTTTCCATTCTACTCTCATGCAGCTCTCTTCACACCTGTATTTTCATCCTTTTCTTACTCATTTTCTGACTCCCAGGTATCTTGTTCCCCTTTCTCATTACTCACTTCTTCTGTAACCTTCTGTGCACCAGTGGCAGTTCTGCCTTGTTTGGGGTAAAATGATTAAAAAATAAAAATTTAAAAAAAATTTCATGGTATTCCAGTGAACAAAGAAGTAATGTTTATTTTTCTTGGGACAGATAGCAATTGTTTATATAGTATCAACAACAAAGAAGAGTCCATGAGTCAGTGGAATGATAAGTGCTGATACACATTTCAGACAATAGGAGATTATTGAATACAGCCATGGACTATCTTATTGACTACAACTCTCTCGCACTTCCCGCCTGTGGAACTCACTCCCGTATTCTGGCTTTCCTGACGGCTACAACCTCCAGAAATTTAAATGCAAAGTTAATACTCATCTACTAACCACTGGCCTCTAGCTCTCTCCCCTCCCCTGTATAACCTTCCCTTTCTCCCCACCTATGTATCTGTCATCGCACCTGCTTTCTCAGCTTTCTATTGTTCCTTTCTAACTAGCTTGTACTCCTCACTCTTTTCTAATTAATCTTTTTACATTTATGTAGCCCCCTGCACATCAGTGGCATTTTCACCTTGCTTGGGGTGAAATGATTAAAAAAAAATATATAAAAACCAAAAAAAAGCAACAATGGATTTATTCTAAGTGTTGACTCACACAACCTTTTGGCCCTGGATATGATGGTAAACTGTATCCAGCAGCAAGGCCTCTGATTAGGAGGTTGTAAGGAGCATGGAACCACCTCTTAATTGCTGTTGGTCCTAAGTCCACCCTGACCTGAAGTGGTATCAACTGTTAGGGTCCCAGTTATGTGCAAATAGTTAACCTCTAAACTATGAAAGTATGAAAATAGACTTTTATTGAAAAATTTACATTTTTGAAGGAAAAAAAAATATTAGCAGCAATACATTTTTGAATACAAAACTAGGAGACATCTTCAGTTTAAAAAAAAATATAAAAAATGTTTTTAATTAAAATCTGACTAAATCAACCTTCTCACTAAAATCGAACATTAAAAAAATACCTTAAAACCCCACCATTTTTTTTTTGTTTGTTTTTTTTAACCATATCACCCTGAAAAGATTGGAAAAGAGAAAGCCATAAACCACATCCTAAACAGGGAACAAGGGATGAGCCTCTTCACCTGTTCAATAGATGTGGGTGGAGTGTGAACCGGGCGATAGTTTAGTCTATCTACTCCAATTGAGAAAAAAAAAACAAAAAAAACACAGAAAAGAGTGAAAAGATTGGAAAAGAGAAAGCCGGAAACCACATCCTAAACAGGGAACAAGGGATGAGCCTCTTCACCTGTTCAATAGACGTGGGTGGAGTGTGAACCGGGATTAAATAATATGCTGTTAAACAAACTCAACTCAAACTCATACAACCTTTTTCATAAGTAGGTATAGCCACAAGGCAGATAAGGTTTTTAAATCAGTGTTTTAATTCACTTGGAATACCTATCTACATTTATGAGTCTAGTTGGTCTAAACTAACAACTTTAGAGATCACTTTCCTAGAATAGCTGTTACACAAGATCAGAGAGCCAAATCTGCACAGGCTGTTCAACCCATAGAGCTGGTGAGTGACAAGTTGACCCTACACAAAGTGCACATATTATGCTGAACGTAGGCAGTGATCCAGAGCTCAACACTTTAAACTGAGGTTGTGCACATCATTATCCAGACCTTTTGCAGAAGTGCCAGTCCAGGCCAAAAATAATTCTTTCCATTTTTGACAGGTATTATGCTAGTTACTAATAAATGATATCTAAGGAGACTAGCTAAGAAACCAAGCCATGCAAATCAGAATTAATGTATAAATATGAATGAAGTAGCAAAGCAGTGGATTACATTTGCATGATCACTGTATTACTGCATGCAAATAGACTGTATATATCAATATATTACAATACCAGAGGGTGAGGAGAGAATAAGTGAGAAAGAAAAGATTGTACATGTTGACTTATCATCAGGCCAAACGTGTATAGAAAATGAGGCATGCTGTAAATTGTATATGTTGATTCGCCACATAGCCAAAGGAAAAAAGGGGAAAGAAATCTGAACTTGTTTAGCTGACATACGACCAGAGAAAGAGAATTGTAGACAAAGACAGAGAAAGCGAGAACAAGTTGTAAGAAAGAGAGAAGTAACTGAGCAAATGTAGAGAGAAGTTGAGACAAGGCTGTGCATAGTTATTACACGGACATCTGACAGAAATTAGATGACACAAAGAAAAAGACAGAAACATATTTATTATTGACCCAGCACATGTAGGAGAAAAGAGAGAGTATATTGTTGATTGTGACTTGTCCTATAGTGAGAAAAAGCTGGATCATACTGAATATATTGTCCCATTATGTAGTTAGAAAGAGAAAGAGGATCAATTGTACACAGTGACTGATGAAGAAACTGGGGAGTAATGGAAAATAATGTACACATGTTTAACTATCACCTGGCCACAAAGAAAGAGTTAGAAAGAGGGAGGTGATGGCACATGCTGACCTATAACATTGTTTGGCAATGAAAGAGAAATACTATTTAAGGTTAGAAATACTGCAGAGAAAAGGTTCTTTTTCACTAATGAAAACCATTTCTTGAATCAGCCTGATAAGATTCTCAATTGGACATTTAGTGAGAAGAATGCTCCCACTGTACATTCATCTAAAGGTGAAATTAAAGTTCATGACATTTTGATCAGTTTCTCTTCAAACTTCTTCACGTTGATAAGATTCCTGTGTTTTCTAAAGTGGGGCATCTCATTAAATGATTATTCTGATCAACGTCGTTTGAGAAGAAAACTACGTAGATTTACACACAAATCACATCTGTATGCAGGGAAAATTGATAGCTGATGATCGAACTATTATAATTTCAGTAAAAACATTAACATGCAAGGTACGAAATAACTTATCCTGTTACAAATACTGAATAAAATCTCTTTCTATAAGACTTGATTTGTTTCTAATATAATCATGTTTGGAGGTGTTTTTTTTTGATCCTATGTCTGTCTGTGTCAAAATAATAAGGTTTCTTGAAAAATATCTTGTAACTAAAAGCCTTCTATGCTTCAAGTTTATGAACAAATTATTGTTAGATCACAAAGAGTTATCCTAAGTTGTGTCATATATATGAAAATTGATATAAATTAATGGAGAAGTTTTATTGGGTTGACCAAAAAATGGTTTGTTCACTTATTATTAAGTAGAAAATTTACTTAATAAACAAAACAAACATTTTGACCAACACAATAATCTTTTTAATTCTTGCAAATTGTAAAATAATTCACCATGTTACAAACACAGACAGACATCTCATTTTATGTGACTCAAGTTGTTGGTAATATCATCATGTTTGGAGATATTCTTTTATCCTATATCCATATATGTCAATAAAATATGGTAACTTAAAAAGTAAAATCAAAACATTAACTTAAAAACAAAAGTCATTTGTGCTAAAATAGCATGGTCAGAATGAAAGTTTCATGTGGTTGTCATGCACAACACCAAACCACTCAGAAATATCTAAACTGTTAGCTACATAAAACCAGTTACGAAATGGAACTTCCTTCATATTTTCTCAGTCCATCACTAGTCGTTAATCATATCCTTCATATTCTGCCCATCCCCTTACTGCTTGGACACTTTTATAATCTCTATATCTTCTTCTTCTTCTATGTGCCCTGTCTCTTCAGGGTGTAGGCAACCATGGTTCTCCACGTCTCCCAATCCCTGGTGGCTCTTAGCATGTTTCCTCCTGTTACACCTTGCAACCTCCGTTTTGTTATCCACCTGATCAGGCCCTGCAAATATGTTATCCACTGCCTTCCTCTGTCTCTTTTTCCTTTTTCCTTTTATCTGGCCTGTCAGTATCAGGTTCTCCAAGTTCTTCCTCATTGCATGTCCCAGGAACTTCAGTTGTCTCTTCCTGGTGCTCAGTATTAATTTCTTTTTTGTTGCCATTCTTTCCAACATCTCATCGTTGCTTGCATGCTCAGTCCACAACATCCGCAGCATCCTTCTGTAGAACCACATTTCTGCTGCTTCAAGTTTTGTCCTCATTTTTGATGATATTGTCCAGCATTCACTGCTGTATTGAAGAACTGACATCACATAGCAATCCAGCACTCTTTTCTTTGTTTCTAGTGAAATTTTCCTGTGTGTTAGTACTTTACTCAGCTTCTGGAATGCGTCTTTTGCCATGCCAATTCACCTTTGAAACTCTGTGTCACACTTTCCATCTCCTGTTAGAACACTTCCTAGGTATTTAAATTTTTGTACTTGCTTGATTCTGGTATCCCCCACCTGTATTTGGCATTTTGGGTTGCTCTTTTTGCTGATGACCATGCATTCAGTTTCTTAAAGTTTATTTGTAGTCCTTTTATCTTAGCTATGCTAAATAGGCAGTTATTTACATACCACTTTTTAATATTAATGGTTAAAAACAGCTTCAAATGAATGATACCTGTATGTCTGAGGGAGTACCATACTTTGTTGACCCTTGTGGACTAGCACTTCGGAATCCCAAAGAAGTGTACCAAATAGAAGAAACATCACTTGAAATCTTTCTAGAGCCACTGGAAAATAGATATCACATGCAAAAGAAAAAATAATAACATAATGATTGACATTCTGTACTTTCATCCATTGAAAGAAACCTGTTTTATTGAACTTAAAAAAACTGTTTTACTGAAAATTTATTTTCATGAAAAAATTTCATAATTTCAACTGCTTCATCAATGAATGTTTAATGTTTCCTTATGAGGAAATGGCTGGTATTACTCCTACCTTTACTATGCTTTAAGTTTATGAAGAAATCATTAGTAGGTAGTGGAGAGTTACCATATATTTATATAAATTAATTATTTATATTACATGGGAAAATGCACACATAAAAAGTAATATTTTTAAGATTATATTAAACCAGGAAAAGTAAAGGACAAGATATTCTAGTGAAGTAAAACATAAGAAATGTTTTACTTAAAATATTTCATTCAAATTTTAATTTTATCTGAAATATTTTAAGAAATTTCTTATGTTTTACTTCACTAGAATATCTTGTCCTTTACTTTTTCAGGTTTAATAACTTGTCCTGTTCTTTTCCAGGTTTAATATAATCTTAAGAATATTACTTTTCTTGCATGCATTTTCCCATGTAATCCATGATTTTTCCAGGCATTGCTATTAATTTAATATAAATTTAATGCTGAAAACAGAATTCAAAAATATTAAAAAGGAAATCATTTATATACAATTAATTAAAAAAAAACAATAAAAAATTGATTATTTATAATTAATTCTGATAATCAGTTCTGATAATATGATAAGTGATAAGCAAAGTTTGATTGGCAAAAATGATAATAGATATCATCAAAATTAGATGTTGCAAACCGCATGCAAAAATATTAAACAGAAAAATGTTATAAAGAGTAAGATTTATTATTAGAAACGTTAGTCCTCCTATTTATGTAGTTAGTCACCCTTTTGGACTTCACATATTTTGATGTAACTTTTTTCTACTGAACCAAAATTCAAAATATTTTTTCAAAATGTAGTTAAGGTGTCCTATCTAACTCTGTAAACTGTTTGAAATTTGATTGGAAACTGAATTAGTGGTGAAGCTTGAAAACTGCCTAGATTCACTCAATGTCAGCCTTAAGAATACATTCAACCACTGCCGTGGTTGAATGATAAATATATACCAATTATAGAAATTTTACTTGATCTTCTATATTCAATAAACCTAACTTCAGATTACTGTTTCTTTCAATCATGAGAAAAAATTGAGAAAATTACTGTATGTGAAAATTAATAATGTGGGTATATAAAAATGCAACTAGTCACTGGTAGTGATCTTATAATAAGCAACAAAGCCACATGAAAAGCATATGGAAAACCTACATTAATAAGAACTTTGAAAATCACAAGTGGCATATCAGATAAATTATTTGTTATTGGTGAAATTACTTGCAACATTTCATTTCGTAATGTGTATAAAAGCTAAGGTTTGTGTGTTAAAAAATACTACAAACTTATTCAATACTGACTGGATGGAATTATTTGAGTTATAGGATTTATCTATAAATATTTATTGAAAAAATATAAGTGAACAATTGACCAGTTTAAAAACAATGTGAAAATTTAAAGGAAGAATTGAAAAAAATGCTTTCCAGTTGTTCTGAGTTAATTTAGTTTTCCAAAGTCAAACCAAAATTTCAGGTGAAAAAATGGTCAATGCCAGTATTTAAACTGAAATGAAGTGTACTGTTTGCAGCCTTGGATCAAGTCAACAAGAATTAGACAGAATTAAAAAAAATGGGTGTAATTCAAAAATTGACCATTCAAAATGGGCATCACCAGCAGTGCATGTAAAGAAAAAAATAATAAAATTCAAATTTGTGTTAATTTTTCAATTGGTTTAAACAAATATTTAGAATCACATCACTACTCATTACCAAGTCCAGAGTTAATTCTTGTGAAATTAAACAGTGTAAATTTTTTTTCAAAGCTCAATTTTTGCAAGAAGAATGTAAAAGAATAAAGAAAGAAAGAAAGAAAGAAAAACAGAAAGGAGAAAAATGGTAACTGATGAACCTCCAAAAATAAAGAAGAAATGTAAAGAAAAATGTGACAGTAAAGAAGTTGCATTACTAAAAATTTTGAGAGTATATCAGATAATGCTGAATTCCAATAAACTGACAGGTATGATATTCACAAGAAAATTTTAATTGCTGTTCAACAAGTTGTTACCAGATCAAAAAAGAAAAAGAATGGATAACCAAAAGATACAAAATTTTGTAAAATTGACAAAAAAGTTTTCAGAAGATATAAAAATAAAATGGTGAAAGTAAAAAATAGAACACAAAAGACGGTGGAATTAGAAAAGATTTACTGAAGAAAGAGCCACAAGAAAAGAAGGAACCTATGCAAGTATTGTATGATATTTTTGATATACCAAAACCTCAAGAATTCATTGAGTGCCAGAAAAAGGGAATGTATGGAAAAACTAGTGGTTGAACCAAAACAAAAGAAATACAAATTTCAGTATATGGCAAACTCACCAGAAAGAGGTGGGGTGAATACTAAGAAATAAAATAAAATATTTAAAAAATAAAAATCTCAGATTTCATGAAGTGAATAAGATACCCCTGGTAACAAAAATGAGCTAGGCAAGACACTTTATATAAAGATTTGTTGTATCACCGAGGTGGATACAATACACAGAGAAAGTGTGCTGCAGTAATATTTGGCACAATATTCAGTGTTAAACGGATATACACAAAACAGTACAATAGTTACAAGGATAGACAAGACAGAACTTGTAACACTGAGAGGAGGGGTTTTACTTCAGTGAGAAGTAACCAGTCTGAATATTACTTGAATGACACTTGAATATTATGCCTCGAATGCTACTATTCTTTACTTAAATAGATCATTTCAAGCCATAAGGCCATTCCATAATTGAGAGTGCTACATGGATGTCAGCCTCTCTACAACAAGAACTCAATGAGAGTTCTGATAAAGTGTCTGTTAGAATACCATTAGAGTCAGATGAGACATAATAATATTACCATTAATTATGAGTTATAATAGTAAAAAACATGCCTGTTTTAAAATGAACACTGACAAATTTTACTAAATCCTTATATATTCACAATACCTTACTTTTAAAACAGAAGATGCAAAGATCAGATTTAGCATATATGCCAATCAATCATATTTTATGTTGATTTATAGAGAACTTTAGCTTGTTCAAATGTATACACCTACATATGACTACATATCATTCTCAGGAAAACAAAGATAGATGCCAATCTGTTATCTCTGAGAAAAAGGAAATTTTTACATTTGCCAATAACATCGACAACTCATCAAACAATTAATTTGATAAAATACATGGGCGTTTCTTGTTATCAAAAGGTTCAGATTCTTTTTAAGTCATGGAACTTTATGGCTTCTTTTATTCTAGGAGTTGTTTTTTTTTAAATAGCCTAATAGCCATTCTACATATAGAGAAATGTTGTCTTAGAAATTCTTTTAGTATACTAAAATTTATATATAAACATTTTCAGCAAGACATCTTTTTTCTGAAGTTCTATTTGTCATTATGCTAAGTGCATTTGAATTTCCAGCACTGGACTGTTATAGAGAGCTGACCATGAGAGAAACATTTGAATAATTTTCTTATGTTTATAGTAATAGGAATAAGAGCAAAAATGAATTTAGAAAACTTACTATGTTTTTATATATTTTTTAATAAATTAAACAAGGTTAAGATTGTAATGATTGTGGAGACATCCTCTTATGAGAGAATTTTGAGCTGATAGATAAATTCTTTCTGCAGAAATTCGAATTGAAAACATATTAACAAAAACATAGTTTACGTATACCATTTTTTTAAAAATTTGAATTAAAGATAAATAACACAGATGAGATATTTTTCAAAATATTCTTTTCAAAAATTGCTATGCTCATTAAATGTTGCCACTTATGTTGTAATATATATATATATATATATATATATATATATATATATATTTTTAATCATTTCACCCCGAGCAAGGCAGAAACGCCACTGATGTGCAGGGGGTTACATAAATGTAAAAAGATTAATTAGAAAAGAGTGAGGAGTACAAGCTAGTTAGAAAGGAACAATAGAAAGCTGAGAAAGTAGGTGCAATGACAGATACATAGGCGGAGAGAAAGTGAAGATTATACAGGGGAGGGGAGAGAGCTAGAGTCCAGTGGTTAGTAGATGAGTATTCATTTTGCATTTAAATTTCTGAACTATAGTTTGTACAAGTTCAGTCTCTCCACATGAAACCTTGACCTTGTGTACATCCTAGGGTGGAGGACAAGGTAAACATCTGTCTGCCTATATATATATTTACTTGCCATATTTTGGCTGGTGGGGATCATCATCTCTCAGTTACGGCAGTTTTTGATTTTTCATAAATAACCATCTCTGCTCTGAAATGTAATGTAAACAAATGTAAATGTTACAAAACATTCCAGCCATTAACGAAATGGAATTAACAACCATCATATTTAATTTATTTGTTTGAACATTATTTTTAATTGATACTTATATTTGAGTACATATTCTGTTTTTAATTAAACAGTGTATTTATATATTTATTTCTAGCGACCTGATTATTCATTTTCTGTTTACATTTTGCAACAACATTTATTTATGAAAATTTTTAATATTTATGAAAAATCGAAAGTTGTTTATATAAGGTTTGATTTAACTCTGTAGAATCATACTTGGTCAAGTGGTCTAAAATGCACCAGATCAATTGGTGGTTTCCAATATGTTGATAGGGGTTGCAGGTTCAAATCCTGCCAAATGACACACATTTGTGTAACAAAATTTATTATAAATAATCAGGCCAGTAGAAATAAATATATAAATATACTGTTTGATTAAAAACAGAATATCTACTCAAATATGAGTATTGATTAAAAAATAATGTTCAAACAAATGAATATGTTGTTGGTTGTTAAAACCATTTCATTATCTTCAGGAACTTTCTGTAACATTGTATGTTTACATTTGTTGACATAACAAAACATTTTTAGAGAAGAGATGATCATTTATGTAGAAATGGAAATTGTGTAATATAAGGCTTGATTTAACTTTGATTAGTCTGTGGAATCATTTATGGTCAAGTGATATAAGATGCACCAGATCAGTTGGTGGCTTCCCCTTTGTTGCTAGGGGTTGCAGGTTCAAATCCTGTCAAATGACATACATTTTCGTAACAAAATTTCTCATAAATAATCAGGCCAGTAGAAATATATATATAAATATACTGTTTAATTAAAAAACAGAATATCTACTCAGATATTAAAAATGATATCCAAACAAATATATATATATATATATGTGTGTGTGTGTGTGTGTGTGTGTGTAATCATATAATTGTGAATTAAAAGTACATTGCGATACGGAAATTTCTATGTTTCGAGATTTCTATCTTGTCATCAGGCAATGTTGGATGTTGGTTGTGAAAACGATTTACATTTAAGTTCAACAAACAAATGGGTTTGTTATTTATGTATGTGGGAAGATATAAAATGTATGTGTGCATTCCTTTTAACTAATCAGAATAAAGATTTGCTTTGAAATTTGGCCAGTAGTTTCTATTTTTAGAGAATACATACTCTTGTTTTTCTTTTTTTCTTTTTCCCTAATGGTCAAAGTGTCAACCTACTTTTAACCTAATTTTATTTTTATTTTTTATTTTTTCTTTCTATTTTTATTAAGACTAGAGTCTTTGATGTATCCATTCTTGTGCCAGAAATGTCCCTTTCAGCTTTCTCCATATCTTGACCTCTTCTCACAGAAAACAGGATGGAGATAAAGAAAGAAATAAAAACTTTTTATACTTAAAGGGGCTTTTGAGTAAATTTATTCATAATTATATGATTATATTATGCTCTACAATATTTATTGTATTGACCATTTTTTATAAAAAAAGTAAATGCCAGGGAACTCAAAATCGTAAGACCTTGGGTCCTATTTACCTGAATCTATATATATATATATATATATATATATATATATATAATTACCTGCCATTTTTTGTCTGGTGGAGATTATCATCTCTCAGTTGTGTCTCTGTCCTTGGGCAGAGTGCAGCTCCATTGTACCTCTGCCTAAAGACAGATATGTTTCTGAAAAAGAAAATAACACTGAGTAGTGCTCAATCCCAGAAAACAGTGTCCTGAAGCTGAACCACCCCATTGCATTAGAGGGGTGGATCAGTGGTCACCACCAAAGCAAGTGCAACCGGCAGTTGTAGGGACTGGACAATTTTTGTCCCTGGCCTGAGTATACAGTTTTGATTTCACCACAATAAACTTGACCTTGTTTAAAATCATGTCTCAGTTGTGAGATGAAGTAAGTACATAACAGATGTTACTGTTTGATCTGTGTCCTAAAATCTTTGAGGAGACTTGAAAATTACTAACAGCAAATTTTGATTAGTTGAACTTAAATGTAATAAAAAGGTAAATGAGATTATCTGTAGTTAAATGTAATATAATTATCCTTAAAGCAGAAAGAATGAAAGGGTTTACACCACATACAGGTTTTGCATTTAGTAAATATGTAGTAAATATTTTAGCAAATGCATAAAAATATAAAAAAATATATTTTAAAAGATTGGAAAAAAAGAAGTATTTTGTATGGTACATAAATTAGAATAAAAAGAGCCTCATTCTCAGTGGAATATTTTCTTGTTCACAATGGCATTCTCCAATTATTTCTAATGAGTAGCTGTTAGTTTTGAATACCATTTTGCTGGCAATTTGAGCCGATCTTCTTGGTAGATTTTTGTCAGTTCATTCAGATTATAAGCATGATGAGCACGAACACAATTACACACATTCAGAAGACTGACTAAGCGACTTAAATAGATTGATTTTCTTATATTCAAATCATTGTTTGGTTGCATATGTAGCATAACTTTGATGTGCACATGTAGGTAAATGATGTAATAAACTGTTTTTTATGGTATGAATTAACATATTGAATATTTATTTCAGTAGCTGGCCATACACAAACACGCAAAACAAACACATACAAGCATATATATATATATATATATATATATATATATATATATATATATATATATATATGTCCTCTCAGCCTTTGATTAAGATTCATATTATTTCAATTTTAAGTCTAAGCTCCAGGAGGTCTTACCCCAGGCAGTACCTCCTTCTTCAGGAAAGAGGCTGGGTTTATTGCCCAGTGCTTGAGGCATCCTCAAAATGAAAAATGCTGAGGGGTTTTGAGCAATTTTTTGTGCAGTAAAAACTCGTTCTTTTAAATCCAGTTTAAACTTCAATCTTGTATCATATCTGGTTTTGATGTGTGTGCTCTGGTAAATACCTTTATATATATATATATATATATATATATATATATTAGTCATCCATATACAAGCCTGTTTCACATTCACTTGCTTCCAGCCAGAATTGAAAATCAACTGATTTGGTGTCAGTCAGAGTCCCTACTCCCTAAGCCATTTTAGCATGTTATATATATGTGGTGTATACACACACCAGTCAATGAGAGAACTCAATTCATTACTAAAAAGTAACGTGTAAATCGTAGAAGTGGTTACTGTTTTTAAAATTTTACTCTCTATAGAGCTCAATCGTAAATGTATATATACATATATATATATATATATATATATATATATAATTAAAAGACTGAGATTAGTTGCTGGCTGGAGTGGCTGTTTTGTTTTGCAGATGTGATATAAGTACATACAGACAGAATTTATGCATGTCTTTGATGTACACCGAAATACATACATGCATAGCCATGTTTTTTTTGTTGAGGTAGGACTAAGATTAATCTTGACATAGTAAAATATGTTCAGCCTGACAGAGGATCTTTGTCATAATGATTTTAAACAAGGTTTTACAAGGCCAGATACACTTTCTGACATGTACCTGAGACACTCACAGTAGTTCAAGCACAGTGAGTGTTTTTATTGACAGTATCACTGGGAAGCTTAGCATTCAAGGTTCAAAACTCAATCCTAGTCTTATTTATATATATATGCGTATTTATGAATTGAGATCAAATATGGAACAAAAATTGACAGAATGATAAGTTAAAGAACAAATAAGAAACATTTATAAATCTAACATGTTTCACTTTTAATAAATCTTCACCAGAGAATGAGATATGTAGAAAAAAAAAAAAAAATCCAGTATTTTTTTTTTAAATTGTGGTGTTTGATTTTCATTGGTTGAGCAGACTTCACACTCATTTGACTTGTCAAGCACAATTCATGTGCATAATTTATGTCAAATTCTCCAAGCATTCATTGCTCATTATGTCTTTCAGAAATTTTATCATTTTCTGAATCTAAGTTTAAATGTTGTTTTTGTTTCCCTGTTCCATAAAACTTCCTCATTTCTCACATACTCTATTCTTGTTATTCTCAGTACCCTTCTGTAGAGCCACAGTCATGCTTTTCCAAGTTACTTACCTGAAATTCTTGTTTCTGATTCTTATGGAAATTAATTTAAGTGAAATAACAATTATTGTTTTTTGTCTCCTGTGCTCATAATAAAAGCAGGACATTTAACCCCATTGTATAATCTTGAGTTTTTTAATCAATTTGCTCTAAGCTATTTGATAATGCCACTTAGACAGAAGGGGTTACTGGGAGTTAAAGAAAATGAGAGGATTTTTTTTTTTTAATCATTTCACCCCAAGCAAGGCATTCCATTGCCACTATTGCTCATGGGGCTACATAGGGGAAGGTAAAGAGGAGGAGTGGTTAGGTGTAGAAAATATCAGAAGGAAGGTGATAGATGGGTAAGGATACTGAGGATGAGGGATGGGCAGATGGGAAGAGTGTTTGAAAGAATGGGAGTGAGTTAGTGTGTTAGGAGGTGTCTATAGACCTTACATTTAAACTCCTGGAGATTGTATCATCCTGGAAGCAATCATGTGGAAGGGAATTCCACAGTAGAATAAAAGAAGAGAACTTAGTTATATCTAGCTAGTTCAACAGTAAAATGATGTGACCTAGTTGCCAATCTAGTCAGTCAGTCAGTTAATACGTTTGGGTGATCATGTCTCAAAAGAGACATGACTGACTTGGCAGAAGATTATTCCCGCAGTAGGTTGCCATTGCTTTCTGTGGTAGACTGGTTGCCAGCCAAGGCTATAGAACCCAATCTGTTCTGTTATTTAACCCATATCTGGAGGGAAGAGATGGATTAATACCTTTCCCAAGGGTATTTGTGTGTAGGTGAATGCAATGGATTCACCTCAATTCAGCCAATCTAGTACTATGCTTAAATTCATGCATTTTAGGTATGAAGGAGAATTATTAAAACAACTGCTATGAAAATATTCATAAAAACACTGGAGAGAAGCCATGTCACAGCAGTGAGAAAATAACTGAAGTTGAGATGCTATGTCAAGACTGATAATAGTACAGAACATATTTTGGATTTTGTTGAGAATCTCATGATTTATATCAGTAGTACCAGACCAGATATGACAGTAATATTTAATGTATGAATGAATGGTAGATTCATAAATGTATACGATGAATTCTGATGAGAAAAATTGTCTCAAACAAAAATCATTTGCCAAGGAAGATGGCTTTGAAAGGCTTGAATATGACACTGGACATTATGGCTCATGCAACTTCAATGATCATACTTATTTACATATGCATTCTATGGAATATTGTTTGGCCCTGGAAGCAATAATATTTATGCTTGGATTCTTACGAAGAAAAGTTTCATTATCTGACGATCTAATACATTTTCAAGCATGCGCAAAGATGAACATATTCAAATGTGTGCATACACTTACACAAAGAGAGATGAAGAGAAAAAGGAAGAATAAATATTTGTTTTACATAGGTATATCAATAAATAAGAAACTTAATGATGGAAAAGCATTAATTTTACTTAACATATGTTTATTTTTTTAATCTGTTTCTTTGACAGTACACCTAATTCAAAGGTGCATTTTATTTAAATAAACAATTGAATGAAATATTTTAATCAAAATTCAGTGGATAATGATATATGAGGTTACAAACTTATTAATACACCCTTATATTGGCATGCACACACACACACATGTACACACAATATATTGGCGCACACACAAATACACACACACACACACATACGCATATGATAACAAAGATGATGTGAAGCTCGAAATGCTGTCAATCAGTGGAAGTCTGAAGGAAAAATCATTTAGGGCAAGCAGTCTGTGCAATAAAGTGCTTCATATCAGAGAAAGGGAATTTATAAGGTTTATACAAATATAAAATTTCTCATTTTGCTGATTGATGTTAAATTATACTCATCATCCCAACTCCAGAGTTTCATAGGTGAACCTTTTTGCAATCAATTCTGTTTATGTGCACATGCACAAATATATAGGCATACACACACATAGACAAAGGAGACAAAAATCAACACAAAACCAATAAAAGTGTATAAATTATTTTTTTCAGATTTAAGATAAATAAGAAAATCAGCAGACAATTGCTGATACCTCCTGATGAGTGGACCAAATGATTACAAAATGTTTGTCTATGAGAATATAACATCAAGTAATAAATTTTATATTTTTTTTAATCCTATATATATATATTGTCATCTGCAGACAGATCTGTTTTGCTGTATCACAGCTCATCAGTATGGTTAGACTCCGATTGCTTTTTTTACCCAGGATTGAAACCCGACCGAAATGGCGTCAGTCGATGACTCTACCCCTGGGCTATGGGCATTCGGTGGAAGTAGGCAGACTTTTTAGCACATATCATTATACACGCCCATTAGCTAGAGTGCTCTAATTCATATATATATATATATATATATATATATATATATATATATAGGCGTATGTATACATGGTATATCACATGCTAAAAGTCTTTTACCGAGCACCCATAGCTCAGAGGTAAAATCGCTGACTGACACCAATTCAGTTGTGTTTCAATCCTGGCTAAAAGCAATCAGATGTCTAACTGTACTGATGAGCTGTGATACAGCAAAACAGATCTGTCTGTGGATGATTAATATATATATATATATAATTGCCCAAGAGTGCATATTTTTCTTTAATTAGTGCCAGAAAGCACATATGTTTCTTTAATAAGATTTTTAAACCCCCTCTAAATTCATCTGAATTTACAGATATATAAATCACAAAATTAAGGTAGTATTGAATGGACATGCCTCCCAATACTATCCCATGAACGCTCTATTCTACACTTTTCCTTATCTACATTAACAATCTCTCCAATATAATAAGATCCCAAGCAGCCATATATACTGATGACATTACGGTTTACTCTAGCCTCAATCTAAAATCTGCTCAGGCTGACAAAGCAAACCTCGCTGCTGAGCTTGAAAAGGACCTTTAATCTGTGGTGGACTAGGGTAAGAAATGGCTTGTGAATTTTAATGCCTCTAAACAAAGCTGCTATTAACTATTACAGACAATTGCTCCTACTCCCCATTAGCATGGATCAGGCTATTCTCCCTGAAATGAAAACACTGCACCTTCTCGGGTTAACTCTCACAACAGACCTCAAGTGGAATGACTATATAGAATCCATAGCTAAATCTGCTGCTAAGAAATTTGGTTCTCTGTGCAGGGCTAGGAAGTTTTTCCCATCTGAAAAAATCCTGCACATATACAGATCTACCATCTGCCTGTGCATTGAATACTGCTGCCATATCTGGTCGGGTGCTCCTACTATCCACCTAGGGCTCCTTGACAAAATTCAACGGAGAATCTGTAATTTGACTGATCTCGACTAGGGCAGCTCTGATACAGTCACTTTCTCACCGGTGCAGTGTGTCTTTGTCTCTTCTACAAGTACTTTCATGGCTTCTGCTTTGATGAACTTTGCTTACTGGTGCTCCCTATGTACAAATTTACTCAATCCACAAGATTAGCAACTAGGTCCCACCCTTTTACTGTGAAACCAATAAGATTTAAATGCAAATTCTACTCCAGCAGTTTCTTTTCTTGCACTTCCCACCTGTGAAATTGCCTTCTGTTTACTTGCTTCCCTGACAGCTACAGTCTCCAAGAATTCAACTGTGAAGTTAATAGTCATCTCCTATCCCACTAACTTGCATCCTCTCTCTCATGCTCTCATCTCATTTCTTCAGTATTCTCATCCCTCTCTTACCTGCTTCCTGACAACCCCTGTATTCTGTCACTCCTTCTCAGAACTTTCCTCCTATGTAACACCCTGCATAACAGTGGCAGTATAATGCCTTGCTTAGGGCAATATGATTATAAATATATATATATATATATATATATATATATATATATATATATAAAATAAAATTAATTTCACTGTTCAAATCAGTTGTATGGCCATTTCTACATGAAATCCCTAAGAGAAATTTCACGTCTCATTGGCGACTTTTTATTTAAAAATAAAGCAAGATATATTACCAGCGAAAGTTTAAAAAAATATCCTTCACTGAAAAATTAAAGGGGTGGGATTAATAAGAAAGTAGACAGAAATCTATCATAGCTATCAACATGTCTGTTAACGTTTCTATGGAGATTAATTTTTTTCTTTTTTCCTTTTTCTTTCCTTTCCTTTCTTTTTTCTTAGCTTACTTCCCTGTCAACCACCCCTTCTCCACTTCTTTCTTTCTTTATTTTTCTACTTCCTTTTCTTAGAGCCAGACAAGGCTAAATTTTAACTTAAAACTCAGTTTAAAAGTAAGGTTTTCCAAAATCTAAAAATAGACATTGAATACTGTCTACTTTCTTATTAATCCCACCTCTTTAATTTTTCTGTGAAGTATAATTTTTTTAAACTTCTGCCAGTAATATATCTTACTTTATTTTGAAATAAAAAGTTACTGATGAGACGTGAAATTTCTCTTAGGGATTTCATGTAGAAATGGCCATACAACTGATTTGAACATCGAAATTTATTTTATTTTATTATTGGCTCTGTAATTTAAATATTAATTACATTGAGCCCTCCCTCCACCTTCATCATTTTTTAATATTAATGTAATTAATATTAATTAGGATTGGTTATTTGGGATTTATCTTCCTGCTTTTCCTTTTGGATCAAAGTTTTATATTTAAATAACAGCAAACAGCATGATATCATAAATAATAAAGATGTTTGATTATAAAAAATAAAGATGTTTGATTATAAATAATAAAGATGTTTGATTATAAAAAAATTATTAAATCTTATATATATATATATATATATATACAGAGAGAGAGAGAGAGAGAGAGAGAGAGACTAAAATATTATTGTAAAATGATATAATAATTTTACTAAGCTACTACAGTTTCACTCCTTGGATCTTCGAGCTGTTTTGTTTATATTCTTATATCTTTTGTGATTTTGTTTTGCTCTATGTCTCCAAATAAAAAATTTGCATGTCCTCTTCTGATTTAATTTCTCACTATTTAGGCTGGTTGATGGTGGTGGGGCAGTTCTGAGAAGGGGTGACAGAATACAGGGGTTGTCAGGAAGCGGGTAAGAGAGGGATGAGAATACTGAAGAAATGAGATGAGAGCATGAGAGAGAGGATGCAAGTTAGTGGGATAGGAGATGACTATTAACTTCACAGTTGAATTCTTGGAGACTGTAGCTGTCAGGGAAGCAAGTAAACAGAAGGCAATTTCACACGTGGGACATGCTTTTTCTTTTCATCTCCAATTGCTGCCTGCCATTGAGTGATGTAGACAAGAAGAAATTTTCTATTTCTCTCTCTCTCTCTCTCTCTCTCTCTATATATATATATATATATATATATATATATTTTATAAAATTGTGTATTTTGGTAACAATCTCTCTTTTATGCAGGTTTCATTAAAAACGATAGACAAGGTATTATCATTATGTCTTTTATACAATGTTTTATGTGTTTTTATGAATAGTTTTCTTTTCAGAACTCAAATTATATAAGAATTGTCCAAATTTTTTGTACTTTAAAGTGCTTTCAGCTATACTTTTAACCATTATAAAGAATTAATTTTGTTTTACTTGTAAATAAACATGTGTAGTATTTATGTATATAGCGTCTTGTGCATGTTAAGTTTTGAAAACAGTGTTCACATTGTTACCAAGTTCATAATTGATGTTAATAAATATAGGATTTCTCTTTTTTATTAGTAATGTCTCCATTATTTATAATCTTCTTTTGTATGCTATTATATATATTATGTATTATGTGTATATATATATATATATATATACATATATATATTTAGTCTTTCCTTTGTCTTTATATATATATATATACATATATATATATATATATATTCTAGACATATGCTATTAAATATAAGAGACAATGAATATCTGTTATGTTTAATCATGAGCCGTTCTAAACGTCGTATTTTTGCTTTAATTTCAGTTGAAAATAAAGACAAAAATTCTCCAACATTTGGATAATTATTTATTGGTTTTCTTCTAAGCTTTCGGCTCACATGAGCCATCTTCAGAGAGGTAGTTTAAACTGAAATATTATAAAATCCACCATCACCAACGATTTTATTTTGTGTTGACGTAAAACTCTGCTTGGCAACGGCAATAGTTACCAAAAATAATAAACGCAGTTCTTAAGTTTGCGATGCGGTTTTATGACGTCAGACCGCGGGATAGCACGAAATGACAACAAAACCATCTAGTCAAATGCAATGTAATATGTTATTTCCTGTTTTAAAGTTGATTTTATTGAGTGTTGGTTGTTTTGATTTGATGTACATGGCCTCCAATATCTGCAGGTTCCTCTTACTGTGTGTATGAGTAAGGATCACCGTATTGTTGATCAAAATCTGTCTGATATTACCTACATGTTTATGTTTTTCAGAGAAATGTTGTTTAATAGTACTCTGATCAGAAAGATGACATGTAAGTCTACGGGAGAGCGTAGTTGTGGTAAAACCAATATATGTACTATGTTTTTGAGTAGTATCAGAGATGCAATCTCTGAATGGGCATGTAAATTGGTACACTACATTGGTTTTGTGTAAAGAATTTAGTTTAGTGCCTGTTGGGTTATTATAGACTATGAGGTCAATTGTTTTAAACTTTTTATAATATATAATGAGTTTAATTTGATTATTACTTTTGACTGGTTTAACATTTCTACGTATTATGTTTTTGAGAGTTTTTTCATCTTGTTTATAATTATTATGTATTTGGTTGCAATAGTATAAGTTAATAGTGTTATGTTTATTTTGATGTAAACCATATTAAAAAATAACTTCTGGACGTATATGCTCATTTTATTACTGTTTCATTTAAAATTCAGACATGATTAAATTATATACTTTTTACCTGGATATTTTAATACATTGCAAATAAATATTAGTTATTGCTTTGTTGTATTTTCAATTGGTTGATGCTTTAATATACAGTCTTTTCAATTTTCCCCATTCTTTCTTTGCATTGTATTTTTATTATTTTGTTGTTTTTAATCCTAACATTTTTAGCCAATATTTTCTTTGGGCTTGAAATTAAGTTTTGACAATTTGGGACAAAGAATGCCAGAGAATTTTGTTAGCATTTTCAAATTTTTTATTTTATCTGTCTTGAAATTTGAACAGAATTTCTCTCTATATTGAACAAAAAATAAAATTAAAAAAAAAATGTCTCTTCTCTTTAATTCATTAAAAGAAAGGAGACAATATTTATTTTTTTGTCTTTCTCTATGGAGTGTAAGTGATCCAGTAAACTGAATTTCTGTCCACTTTTGTAAAGAGAATAGAAACAAATGTACAATTTATTTCTACTTTCTTGTTGTGTTTATCTTTACTTTTTTATTTCTTAGTCAAATATTCATTAAGCAGAGTAAAAGTGAGCAAAATATACAAAAAGGTAATCTTTGGAGCCATTTTAACTAGCCGTATGCAAAGTAATCATGTTAGTTATTGCCATTTGTGGATAAATCAAAACAACAAATATTGCAACCACCTTCATTTGTACGATGCTTTCTTTCTCGGTTCATTTCTATCAACACAGCTACATATCATTTCCGTGCAGAGTTCAAATCAAGGCAAACAATTACCATCATTCATTCCTTTATCAAATAGTTGAATCATTAACCTCTTTCATTTTTTTCCACCCCTCCTTTTTCAATTGCAATAAATCTGTTTGACAGAGCAGGAAGTGCACATTGACACTTTATGCATAAACTATTAAAAAAAAGGAATTTTTTTATCTTGTTTCATATTATGAGTGTTGCTAATTAAATTTTTTTGATATTACTATCACTCTTTCTTTTTAGAAGTCAAACAGAAAAACAGTCACAAGAAATGATGATTATCCAACTAATTATATTAGAGTAATTTTAAGTTGGCCGTATCACAAGGTAGCTTGCTTTCTATTAGTTTTCTTTAAGGAACCACTGTGCAGATATTTGCAGCTGACACAGAAAAGGAACTACAAAAACCTTCTACAGAATTTAGTTTAGAAAACAAGAAGAAAGGATTAAACATCAGTTGCAAGAAGGCTGAATGCGTGGTTGTTAGCAAATGCAAATTACAAATTGAAGATACGAGAATTGAACAAGTACAAGAATTTAAATATCTAGGGAATGTTTTAACAAAGGACAGAAAGGGCAGCACTGAGATACAAATGCAGATTAGTATCACGAAAGATGTCTTTCAAAAGTTAAGCAAATTATTAAGAAAGTAAAATTTCATTAGAAACAAAGAAAAGAGTAATGAACTGCTACATAATATTAGTCTTCTGATATGACAGTGGATGATGAACAATGTCCTCACAGATAAAGAAGAGACTTGAAGTGAAAAAAATTTGGTTCTATAGAAGCTGGGAAAACTATGGACTGAAGATGTGAGCATCAAGTATTCCAAGCTCTCTTACCTCTTGTTCCCAAAAAATTTCAGATCTCTTCCTTATGTTAAGTATAAGCGTACTTTTTGTTGCTATTGTCTCTAGAACTTTTTGCTGACATGTTCAGTCTATGGAATCCTCAGTTTATGGTATTTTCAGCATCTTTCTATAGAACATCATTTCTGTTTCCTCAAATCTTTTCTTCATCTATGAGGAGATTGTTCAGCCTTCACTGCCATATAGGACTGATATTATATAATATTTCAAATGTGTTTTCTTGTTTTTCAGCATGCAAATATTCTGTAATTTTGTTTATTTGTAAAATAGCAATACTGTATTATTATTAAGTAATCCATTTATTGACACATTACAGTACTAGCAGTATAGCCCGGCATTACATGGGTGTAATGAAAGCTTTAAAACTAATCCATGGTCCTGGATCTCAGACTCAGCCTAAAGAATATTTGTGTGAAGTTTGGTGAGAATCGGATAAAAATTGTGAATTTGTATAAAGGACATACAGACAGATAAACAGACACACACACACAAAAATCTTGCCTTTTATATATATATATATATATATATATATATATATATATATATTATTGATTTTCTGCACTATGGTAAGAACTGCAACCTTGAAACTTCTGAATATCGTTTCTTATGTCTTTGTCTATGAGTGTATCAAATTTGATTAAAATCGGACCACTCCTTCTATAACCCGATTTTTTTGATTATCGATTTTCAATATTTATTGGGGGTGTCTTGATACAAAATCTAGCTAAGAACACTCGCAGATGCTTATAGTACATCCGTGTAAATTTTCAAGAAAATCGGTTCAGCCGTTTTGGAGTCTATAGGTAACAGACACACACACACACACACAGACACACACAGACACACACACACACAGACACACACACAGTTCCATTTATAAATAAGTTTAGATTTAGATTTGATTAGATTTCAAAAGTGTTTTCTTGTTTTTCTGCATGCAAATATTCTGTAATTTTGTTTATTTGCAACATAGCAATACTGTATTATTATTAAGTAATCCATGTATTGACGCATTAGAGTATATTCGTAAATCATTGTGCCAGCCAAGAAACTATTCTTAAGGTAATGGCAAAAACTAGATTGTAAAGAGAAACCCAATTTCCAACAGTATGATATTCAAGTGGTTTATATAAATAGCCTTCTATTACATGCTTTATTTTCATCTATACATCCTTACAAGCTTTTGAAAATGTTCTATCACATTTCTTGATGAGTCCAGATGGAAAGGAAGTATTTTAACTTTGAAAGGGAAGCTGTGTGTTGGTATCTTTGATTGCAAAAAATCTGCCAAAAGGCATGGCATAAGACATCTCACCATTTTTGTTTTTGTTATTGATTCATTGCACAATAACATATTTTCAGTCTCACTACTCCTACCCGGATGTGCATTGTGGTGCAGTGGCTATCAGCTCAGAATGAGAAATCAGGGATCCGAGTTTGAATTCCAGTTGAATTCATTGCATTCATTTACGCGCAAATACCCTTGGGAAAGGTATTAATCCATCTCTTCCTTCCAGTTATGGGTTAAATAACAGGACAAATTGGGTTCTATAGCCTTGGCTGGCAACCAGTCTACCGCAGAAAGCAATGGCAACCTACTGCGGGATAATCAGTCAGTCATGTCTCTTTCAAGACATGATCGCCCAAGCGTGTTTCACGTATGGCACTTAACTGATTCCTACAATAATGGTGATAATATAAATTAAAAAGATAATGTATAATAAATATAAAAAATATTATAATGGGAATAACAATATTTTTAAGAACCATAAATTAATAATAGTAATAATTGGTGAGAGAATGTAAAAGGAATGAAAATAATATTTTGATAATAATAATTAATAATTAAGGAAATTAAAATGAAAGTAATAATATAATAAAATTAGTATTATAAAAATAATAATACTTAGTGAGAATAAAATTGAAATTAATAAAATAATATTATAGTAATAATAATAATTTGTTAGAATGAAATTAAAAGAAATAATAATAATAGTAGTTGTAGTAATGAGTGAGAATACCAGTGAAATTAATGAAAATAATATTATGATAATACAAGAAACATAACAACTTAAGATAGGAAGAGAAACTATTACATTCCTGGGCATGATGGTAAACTGGATCCTGCAGCAAGGCCTCTGATTGAGAGCTTGTAAGGAGCATAGAACCACCTCTTAACTGCTGTTGTTCTCAGGTCCACCCTGACCCAAAGTGGCAGCACCTGTTAGGATCCCAGCTATGGGCAACTAGTTAACTCCCACACTGGGGTCAAAACACTATGAAAGTATAAAAATACACTTTTATAGAAATATATACATAAAAATAAACTTTTATAGAAAAATATACATTTTTGAAGAAAAGATTATTACCATAACACATTTTTGAATGAAAAAAAATTATGCTCAGCAAAACATTTTTAATACAAAACTAGAAGACATTTTCAGTTTTCTAAAATAAAAAAAAAGAGAAACAAAAAATTTTCATTAAAATCTGACTAAATTAACCTTCTCACTATAACCGAACATTAAAAAAATACCTTCCACCTTTTTGGTATTAAATAACCTACAGGTGTTGTTATGCTGTTGGACAAAACTAAAACTAAAACAGAAACAATTACATTGATACTTAAGAAGGAACAGCAGGTGAGTAGGCATGAATATAACTATTAAGATGAACTGAGTCCCACTTAATGGCAAACTGAAACAAAGTCTTGTAACCCAATTATGTAAGGACCAAGATAGATAAAATATGCAAGCCCATTAAATGTAGTTTGTGTATAAATAAAGACAATTAACCATATAATCTGTAAAGTTAGTAAATTTACTCATGAAGAGTCCAAGAATACAAATGACTGAAGAAGAAATGTGAACCACTGAGAATTGAGAACATACAGACTGATGCTATGTGCCTAAAACAAAATCTATCAGAGAAAATAAAAGGCATAAAATAATCTACGATTTTGAGATTCAAATGAATCACCCAGTCCAAGCTAGAAGACTGGATCTGGCATCCATTAAAAAGATAAGAAAACCTGCAATGTAATAGATTTCACTCTTACAGCAGACTATGAAGTAAATTTGAAATAAATAACCTTGCTGGAAAAATATGGGAGTTGGGGAATACAAAAATGAAAAGTCATGCCAGACATTGTGGGAATACTGGGAATGGTCATGAAAACTCTAAGAAAATTTCTCGAATAAATAAAAATTAAGTGAAGATTTAAAATCATCCAGATATCAGCATTAGAAAAAAACTGTCAGTTAATCTCTAGTAAAAACTACTAGTTGTGACTAGGCAAACAATCATTGTTGTCATCATGATAATAATATTAATGTAAAGGTGATGAAAAAATAAATTCAAAATGCATCTTGTATCAATTAATATTTGAGAAGTAAACATGAAAATGTAGTTTTTGTTAATGTTTTGAGAATAATGTCAATACACAGTGAAATATTAAAAATGTCAACTAAATAGTTTTTAATGAAATATGAATTACCAGAATCATATTTCTCAAAGTTAATCTCTTCTTGTTTCAAATGTGTTAGATAAGCAATGCACATACACTTGCTAGATTTGGCTTTAACTTGCATAAAATTAACACATGCATTTAGTAAGGAAAATAACTATTTATTACCTATCACAAAAATCATTTTATTGTTTTGATGAGCTGGTGGTCTAGTGGATATTGGGACAGAAATTGGAATTAGTGAGCTGAATTCCAAATTTAGGTAAGTCTGTTGGGTTCATTATTGCACAAATGCATTTGGGAAAATTTTCAGGATAGACTAGTCTCTCTTGTCAAAAGTCATATCCAGAAAAAAGAAGAAAAACTGTCAATCATAAAAAGATAATTGGAAACCACTCCACTAATTTTTCCAAGAAAAGAAAAAAAAACTTCACAGATAATAAAGAAGATTCACTTACACTGTAAAGGGACATCTTTTCAGGATGTTGGTAGTCATGTCTCTCCACAGTTTCCTGTCCTTTGCAGCTCTTAATAATTTTTGTCTTTTGGCTATTTAAACTTATTTATAAATGAAACTTTGTCTGTGTGTGTGTGTGTGTGTGTGTGTGTGTCCGTTACCTATAGACTCCGAAATGGCTGAACTGATTTTCTTGGAAATTTACACAGTTCTACTATAAGCGTCTGCGAGTGTTCTTAGCTAGGTTTTGTATCGAGGTACACTCGATAAATATCAAAAACTGATAATCAAAAAAATTGGGTTATAGAAGGATCGGTCCAATTTTAATCAAATTTGATACACTCATAGACAAAGATATAAGAAACGATATTCAGAAGTTTCAAGGTTGGAGTTCTTACAATAGTGCAGACAATCGATAATATATATATATATATATATAAAAGGCAAGATGTTTTTGTGTGTGTCTGTTTATCTGCCTGTATGTCTGTATTTTTTTCAGCCCTTTTATTTTAGTTTTTGCTTTGGATTTGGCTCTAAGTAGGTATAATTGTAGTTCTTAGTCTCAGCCATGATACCATTTACTCAGAGGACTTATTTAGCCTTCCAAATTCAGTTTACAACGAAAAAAACTTATTTGATATCAATAAAGTTTGACTTACATCCATTCATTTTTCTTTCAGTGTACGGTTTCACTTAAACTGGAAACAACTATTGCATTTTAGTCTTTCGTGCCAATGTCCAAAGAGTCTGAGCTCCAGGACCATGGATTAGTTTTAAAGCTTTCATTACACCCGAGCAACGCCGGGCTATACTGCTAGTCCTTTATAAACCTTGTTCTGCCATCCATTTACTCATGCTCATAAGGTAGATTCTGTGTTGTATTCCATTTTCTGTCTCATCCCCAATCTGTCCTGTCAGTGTCAAACTTTCCTCATTATGTGCCCTACAAATTTCAATTACCTTTTTCTGATGTATAGTTTTTATTTACATTTTCTCTAAAGATTTGTCACTGCTCACACGTTTGGTCCATGTTATTCTCAGCATCTTTCTGCAGAACCACATTTCTGTTGCTTCAAGTATTTTCTTTATCTGCAAAGAGATTGTCCAGCATTCAATGCCATTTTGGAGGACTGATATTATGTAACAGTTCAGTATTCTTTTTTTTTTGTTTCTGATGAAATTTTTCTATTTCTTAATACTTTGCTTAGCTTTTGGAAGCAGTGCAGGGTACCTCAACACTGCCAACTGAACACTGGGACAACTCAGGACCAAGGCAACTCAGCACCAGAAGAACATAACTTTTTATAACCACATAAAAGCAATTTATTAAGGATTAAATCCTTAATTAGTGAATATTTTTACTTTATTTAAAAGTAAATAATCTTACGATTTACTTTATTAAAAATAATTAAAAAATATTCACTAATTAAAGTTTGAATTCTAAGTAAATTGCTTTTATTTACTTATAAAAAATTTTGTTTTTCTGGTGCTGAATTTTCTCGATCCTAAGTTATGGTGGCACTCACTTGGTGGTGTTGGGTTGTCCCTTCCTGTTTTAAAGGTATCCTCTGCTATTCCAATATGATTGTGAACTTCAGTTTTGCACTTTCTGTCCTCTGTTGAAACACTTAACAAATATTTAAATTATTTTATTTGTTTAATTTTGGTAGCTCCAAATCTGTACTTATATCAAATATTTACCTTAAAATTACACAACATATAAGTTTGATCTTTACAGCAATAAAACTAGTCTCCAGTCATTTCTTGTAAGTAGCAGGTATCAGATTTTTTTTTATGTTCAAATTACAAGGTAAACAAGTATGGGCACCAATTTTCAGCCAAATGACTGACTGGAGTCCTTTGATGGGTTACTTTTCTTATTTTTAAACCACTGATTTGTTGTGTTTGGGATTTGTTGAAGATCAATGTTCTTCTGAAGCACCTACAAGCACAAGACTTTTAAAGCTTTGATTTAAGAAGGTTCTTGTTCTTCATACATGAGTCTATTCATTTGATTATCTATAGTTGCCTTGAAACCATTACATGGGAATTAAGGCCAAATAAGTTTGTTTTAGTTTCATCAAATCAAAAAATATTATTGTATATTTTTTAATAATCTTCAATCTATGCAAGGCCCAAAGTCCACTCAAGGTAGATGCCTACTGAGGAAGTTTGTTTTGTAAACAGTAAAAGTTAGGAATAAGAGGTGCTGTTTATAAAGATATGAGTGAAAGATAATGTTTAACACTAGACCAGAACAGATTAAGATTGTAATGGTCAGAAAAGTATCCTTTAGGGATTTGATTCTACAAGATAACTCTTTAGGTAGAACTTTTTACTAATAAAATACAGAAGGTATAAAGTAAGTTTGCTACAGTGTATATGATATGGCAGTGATGGCTAGTATGGATGGAACTAAGGGACATTGCTCATTGAACATTTTCAATGAAAATAGCAAGAGAGTAGCAAGAAGCTTGCAACATTTCATCTGTGGTAAAAGTGTTGTAAAGTTGAAAATAATTCATCATCCACAAGGCTGCATAATTGCTTTTGGACTTTTGGTAAGTGAAGAATGGGCAGCACCAACATGGATATAGCACCAGTACTCAATCTTTGTACTGAAATCTTGCAGAGGGACTTAGGGAATTGTACAGGGGGACTGACTGTACCTGACTTACATAAATACTGTAATTAATTAAAAAAAGTTTTTGTGATCAACATTATTGAAAGCTATTCTGGTGGAATATTTTCCTGAAGTTTAACATTTTTTTCTTTAAGACTCTGAGATTCTAAAACAGTTTTTTTTTGCAAGATGTGCGTTATGGTCCAGTGGATATCAGCTCGGAACGAGAAACCGGGGAGCCGAGTTCGAATTCCAGTTGAATCCATTGTGTTCACTTACGCGCAAATACCCTTGGGAAAGGTATTAATCCGTCTCTTCCTTCCAGTTATGGGTTAAATAGCAGGACAGATTGGGTTCTATAGCCTTGGTCAGCAACCAGTCTACCGCAGAAAGCAATGGCAACCTACTGTGTCATAATCTTCTGCCCAGTCAGTCATGTCTCTTTCGAGACATGATCGCCCAAGCGTGTATCACGTATGGCACTCAACTGACTGAATCTTTGGTTGCATTTTTACCATATTTACATTTCTTCTTCTATTATGACTGGAAATCTTTTCAAGACCAACTGGACCGTTTACCATTGAGCCACATTCCTTCCACTTTCAAATTATAATACATCAGTGTCCTCATGAAGTTTACTCATTTATCTTTTATTAGCAGTATAGCCCGGTGTTGCTCGGGTGTAATGAAAGCTTCAAAACTAATCCATGGTCCTGGAGCTCAGACTCTTTGGACGTTAGCACAAAAAACTAAAAAGCAATAGTTATTTCCAGTTAAAACGAAAACATAGACTGAAAGAAAAATGAATGGATGTAAGTCAAATTTTGATTTCCTAGTGGCGATATCAAATAAGTTTTTTTCATTGTAAACTGAATTTAGAAGGCTAAATAAGTCCTCTGAGTAAATGGCATCATGGCTGAGACTAAGAACTACAATTATACCTACTTAGAGCCAAACCCAAAGCAAAAACTAAAATAAAAGGGCTGAAAAAATACAGACATCCAGGCAGATAAACAGACACACACAAAAACATCTTGCCTTTTATATATATATATATATTATTGATTTTCTGCACTATTGTAAGAACTGTAACCTTGAAACTTCTGAATATCATTTCTTATGTCTTTGTCTATGAGTGTATCAAATTTGATTAAAATTGGACCAATCCTTCTATAACCCGATTTTTTCGATTATTGATTTATTATATTTATCGGGGGTACCTTGACACAAAACCTAGCTAAGAACACTGGCAGACACTTATAGTACAACTGTGTAAATTTTCAAGAAAATCGGTTCAGCCGTTTTGGAGTCTATAGTCTCATGAAGTTTACTCATTTATCTTTTATCTCTGTGGTTTTGGTTTTAGTTTTTGACATTATGGTTGCTTCTGTGGTAAGGGCTAGCTCTCAGTAGATACACTTGACCATCAATCTAGAAATTTTACTTGTTACTTCAAAAGATTTATCTTTTAATATGTCCAGTGAGTGTCGGGCACTCTTTCTTCATTATGTCTTACAAAAATTTCAACTAATTCTTTTTGATTCTAAGTATCTTCTTCTTTTATGTGCCTTGTCCCTTCATGATGTAGGTGATAATGGCCTTCCACATCTCCCTATTCCTGTTGGCTCTGAGAACACTTTTTCCTGTGACACCGTGCAACCCCTGTTCTGTCATCCACTCAGGCCCTTCAAATATATTATCCACTACTTTCCTCTGTCTCTTTTCCCTCTATCTGGCCTGTTAGTATCAGGTTCTCCAAGCCCTCCTTCCTCATTGCATGTCCCAGGAACTTTAGTTGTCTCTTCCTGATGCTCAATATTAATTTCCTTTTTGTTTCCATTCTTTGCAAAATCTCATCATTGCTCACATACTCAGTCCACGATATCCACAGTATTTTTCTGTAGAACCACATTTCAGCTGCTTCAAGTTTTTCCTTCATCTTTGATGATATTGTCCTGCATTCACTAAGTGTTCTATTTGTTTTTATTTTACAAAAAGTGCAGAAACACTTGTTTTGTAACACTAACTTATATGCGAGTTTAATAATTCATTTACTCTGTTATCTTTTATTATCCAAGATGCTAATAAATAATGAAACAAAAGAAGCATGAAAAAATAAAAAGGAAAGATTTAAAATATCTAAACAAACAATTCTATTAGTAACTTCCATTCCTTATGCATTGTTCCATAATCTCCATATTCTGAAGATGACTTAAAGCTCTTAGGTCAACGTCTCAAAAAAAACCTATGGGAAGGTTGGTCATCTGAAAGAAACCATCTAAGGATCTAGAAAGATATTCCTCTCATCTTTTCTCAGCAGGAATAATGTAACCTTTTCAGCGTACATTCTCGCAACCGAGTATAAGGTTTAGGTACATGGTTTCTTTCTGTCTTTGGAAGTAGAATACATTCCATTCTCTTAAAAATGTTTATTCCAGAGAGAGGATCTTCTTCACACATTCAAAACATGTTCTAATGTTAGCATATAGCATCACTATACAAATGTGGATTGTGAATCCAAACTACATGCACAGTTGGCGGCTGAATTGATTTTGAATAGTGAACAAAACAGGACTTGCATAATTTCTGTTCTGCTTTATTTTGCCTCACTGCTTATTATTTCTTTACATGAGTCAGCGAATTTCAACATAGACATTCAGAAAAAAAATCTGTACCTATGTAAATAAAAAAAGAATGGCCCTAAAAAAACTAAGATGATTTTTAAAATCTCACTTTTAGAAAATGGAGAGATATCATGTGAAAATTGAATACAAAAAGATTTTTGAGAAAGGAGAGTTGTAATTTCATATCTATCTGAAAATATAACTTATTTTGCACATTTATTACAAAATGAATAAAGTGCAGATGAGAACTGGACAGACTTTTAAATATACAACACAATTTAGAAAGCTATTATTTTGATATTAATGTCACTGGAATCTCTGTGATCAAATTTTAAATAAACATGAACAATGTGGATAGAATGCAAAAAGCATATAAATAAACGTGGAACCATGTGGAATATAAAAACATATAAATGTATGTGGAACCATGGGAAATATAAAAGTTACATGAATAACTGTGGAACAACATGGATTAAAATATATATATATATATATATATATATATATATATATATATATAAATGTGGGGTGATGGAGAACACAAAAATTATATAAATGTAGAAACATGAAATATGAAAACTATATAAATAAAAATAAACCATAATAGCCATAAATAAATATAGAACTATGTGAAATATAAATATATATATATGCCATATTTTGGGCAAATGAGTGAAGGTACCTACTATATATATAGTAGATACCTCCACTGATTCACCTAAAAAACAGGATAGCATGATGTTAAAAGGACTCAGACTTAATAAAAACAAAGTTTTATCAACAAAATGTTTATGTTATTATCAAGAGTAAAAATTAAAATTTGCTATCATTATTTTTAAATATTTTTTTCTTTTCTAACATCTTCAAAATTTTGGTCATTTTTTTTACGTCAGTGATCTAATCCATGCTTACATAATATTTTTACAATGGCAAACATAATATTATGTAAGTCGTTTTTTCGTGGTGAAAAACATTAATTTGGAAATTCTGCCAAAATTCAAGTAAATTTTTGTTTTTTTATCAAACTTTCAGGACTTATTTACAAAAGAATGAAGTTATTTATCCAATTACTATTTTTGGGAAATCTTTGTAAAAATATATTTTTTTTACATTTTCTACCCACCCTCAGTTAATTGCATGAAACTTCTAGAAACTCATTATAAATCACAATATTTTTTAGTTAAATGCAGGACTTTTCTTTGTGAAATGTAAATCATGTAATTTTTTTTAATTACCAGACCATTTGACCAAAAATCTACTCTGAATAGTAAAATTAAAAATGCATTTAAACTACACCATTTTTAGTTTAGATAAACTTTTAATTGATTTTATAAATAATATAATTTTAGGATATCATATGAAAAAAAATTTGATGAATAATGAAGTTTTATAGGATGTTTTTTTCATTTTTTGCCTTTGCTAATTGGGTTCTTGTTTTTTAGTTTCCAATAGTATATGGATAAAGCAGTGCTTTTACTGAATTTACTGTTTTTTCAAGATAACATGTGGTTATTGAAGTGATATTTCCACATGTTAGCAGTTGCTTCAAAATAGAATTTATGACCATCATCATCCTAATGGATGTGAGCTTTATAAATAATACTTTTGGACACACACTGCCATGGGCAGGTTTTGTTTATTTTTGGCAGTTGCAATTATTTTTAGAAGGGTCATTATTATTAGTACTAGATTAAATGGTATTGTACAGGTGAACCAAGTATCTTTTTGATATTATATTATTAAGATGTGAAATTTATTTATCCATGTTTTTAACGCAACTTACTTTAACATTATTTTTTGCTGAAATTTTTTTTTAATCATTTCACCACAAGCAAGGTAGTACTGCTACTGGTGCACAAGAGGTTGCATAAGAGAAGAGTGATGAGAAAGAGGAACAAGTTACAGGGGTTGTCAGAAAATGGGTAAGGGAAGGATGAGAACACTGGAAATTTATTAAATTTTCATCTCAAAACAAAAATTTTTCAGGAAAATATGTTTCTCAAGAATAGTAGCTATTATCACTCTTTCTACTATAGATGGGGAGTTTCCTTTTTAACCTTTTATTTGAAGTAGTGTGGAATCTTTTTATAATGTCATTATTTTTTCTTCAGTTTTTTTAAAATTCATTTTAGTTGTTGCTGTTTTTGATACTCCTTATGTGAGATGGTTTCTATGATTTGATAAAAATCCTTTGTTTGTGATTCTGTAGCACCAGTTTTCAATGTTCAAAGAAGAATGGTCTTCTCTAAGACCCTCAGGCTTCACTTGCTCAAAGCCATTTTTAACCATTGATCTTAGAAAATGATTGTATACAGCTAACAGTTTAGATATTTATGAATAAATTTTGCACCATGCATGGCATCTATATGAGAGTATCAGTCTGACAAGGCAATTTGAGAAAATGACCTTAGTTTTCAGGTTAATGTTTTGTTTTTTTTAGCAATTTTAGGTGTTGTGAGAAATTACCTTTAGTGAAGCAGTCTATTTTGTTATAGCCATAATTATCCCTCTGTCGGGGTTCATTTAAAGGAAGCTTTCTAACTTTAAATTCTAATACTTACTCGAGTAACATAATATGTGATAACCAGTAATAAACTAAATGATCTGTTGGACGGTATTTAGTAAAATTGTTTGTCGGTTGGCAATGAATTAAATCATGGAAATCTTCCATATATAATGACTCCAAATGCTTTAAAAAAGTATCAGGTGTCACCTAATAGTGTTGGGAATATTGAGCAATAATTAGAGAGATCATAATGATAATGGTTATTTATTATCTAAAACAGCTACAGCTTACTTGTCTCCTGATCAGGAGAGATAATTTTCTGGAAGGGTCTACAAAGAGAGATCAGTTTCAATGCTGATAAGGAAAGCAAGGATGTTTACTAGCTGTTATGACACTCGTGAAGTGCAGACTTAATGACTAGCAAGACTCAATCCTCATACTTGTTTTGCTAAGTGCAATCTGCCAAATGCCTTGTCGCTGATAATCCTTTTTGATGAGCTTTTGGTAATCACATTGTTACATGACAGGATAATTAGTCACAATCTCTGTACTTTGAGGGTTGTTTACTGTTGGGGTTTTCCCACACAACTGAATTCCATTTACCCAGGTTTAAGAATTCAGATTTTTTCTTCTCTTATACTGGTTGCCAATAAAGGCTGAAGAGCCTTATTATTTAACCTGAAGCTAGGCATTCTTGCTGTAAGTTTTTTTTTTCTTTTAATTCTTCTAAAACGAAGCTGCTGTCAATTAGCCACCATAGACAACCACATCTACCTCCCATTAGCATAGAACAGGCTTGCCTCCCTGAGAGTAAAACACTATGCCACCTTGGCCTTACACTCTCGGCGGACCTCAAGTGGAATGACTACATCAAATCCATTGCTAAATCCGCTGCTATGAAAGTTGGCTCTCTGTGCAGGGCCCAGAAATTTTTTCCGTCTGAATCTATCCTGCACATATATAAATCTACCGTCCACCCGTGTATTGAATACTGCTGCCACATATGGTCGGGTGCCCCTGCTATTCTCCTTGTGGTTCTTGACAAAATACAGCAGAGAATCTGTAATGTGATCAATACCGACTTAGCTGACCGCCTGCAGTCAATCTCTCACCAGCATGACGTGGCTTCCCTCTGCCTCTTCTATAAATACTTTCATGGCTTCTGCTCCAATGAACTTAAATCACTGGTGCCCCCTAGATGTGAATTTGCATGAGATACTACATTGGCAACTAGGTCCCACCCTTTTACAGTGAAACCAATGAAATGTAACTGCAATTTCTACTCCAACAGGAATTCCCTTCCACATGATTGCTTTCCCGATGGCTACAATCTCCAGGAGTTTAAATGTAAGGTCAATAGACACCTCCTAACACACTAACTCGCACCCATTCTTTCCAACACTCTCCCTATGTACATCCTAATTCGTCTATCACCCTCCTCCTGACATTTCCTATACCCAATCGCTCTATGTAACCCCCTGCGCTATAGTGGCAGTGGAATGCCTTGCTTGGGGTGATATGATTAAAAAATAAAATATAAAAAAAAAAAGAAAAGAAAAACATTTCATTCATAAATTTGGGGCATAATAACTGTAAGTTCAATCCCTACGTGAAGTTTGTAAAATTGAAAACTCAAAGAAAACACCACTAACAGTAACTAAGCAATACTAAAACAATGAACAAAATGAGATATCCCTAGCAAGGGACAGTGGAACAAGAAAAATCTACTCTTGCAGATTAAATAAAAGATTTGGTTTGGAATTCCTTGAAGACAGTAGTGTGCAGAACATAGTGGCTGAGGATGCATTGGCCCCAGGCATCCATATCAGGAAGGCATTCAATCAAATAGTGAAATAAAAATTTATATTCAAGTTTAATAAAGTGTTTATTTCATGTTTCAGCTGTTTTTACATATTTAAAACGTCTTCCTTTCTCGCATTTCTCAGTATTAGGCCCTATAAGTACCCCTACTTGAATCTTAGGGGTATACAATCAAGGAGGTGGCCCCAGGTATCATCACCAAACATCATCATGTCATTTCTTGACAATTACCCAGATCAACTCACACTGGGAGAACAGTTGTTATCAGAAAGGTATAACGATAGAGATAAAGACATTAAATGAGACATAAATAAAAAAAAAAGACTTTGTAGCTTTTCTTTTACCTATTCTTTAGTTTTTTTTTATATCTTCATTTTACCTCGGTAAAACTTTTCATTATTCATTTACCCCACCCCCAGATCACCTTACTGTCTAACATAGTCAGTCAGTTAAGTGTCATATGGGATACATGCTTTGGGAAATCATGTCTCAAAATAGACATGACTGACTGGGTAGAAGATTATCCCGCAGTAGGTTGCCATTGCTTTCTGCGGTAGACTGGTTGCCAGCCAAGGCTATAGAACCCAATCTGTCCTATTATTTAACTCATAACTGGAGGGAAGAGATGGATTAATACCTTTCCCAATGTATTTGTGCATAAGTGAATGCAAGGAATTCAACTAGAATTCAAACTTAGCTCACTGATTTGTCATTCCAAGTCAGTATCCACTGATCCACAATGCACATCCATAACATTACTTATAAAAATTTAATAATTTACAACAAAAAATTAATTAGAATTGGGTTATGATGCAAAGAGCATAACCAAATAACAGGAATTAAGACAAAAGTTAATGATTGACATGGCATTTAATTTTTTGAAGATCAAAGATGCCTGAAAAGAGTTTTTTCACAAGAGAGAAATGCAAGAAAAGAAACTGTTTACATCTATCCATTTCAACTCTAAAATGATGTGACCTTGCCAGTCTAGTGCTACACTTAAATTCATAAAGTTTAGGTACCAAAGAAGAAAGATCTTCAGAATAATTACCATGAAAATATTAATAAAAAATGGAACAGGGAAGTTATGTCATGGTGATGGGTAAGTGACTGAGACTGAGATGCTGGGTCAGGATTGATAATATTGCAAATTCTTCTTTAGATATTATCATGCATTTCTAAATACATAGCAGATGCACCAGACTAGATTTGGCATCAGTATTAGCTGCATAGACAAATAGTAGACATATAAACATGTAAGAGATATACTGTTGATTTATAGTAATTTTCCTCTTTAAGGTGGATGCAGGTTCAAAACCTGATGGAAGGCATATTTTCTTTATTAGGACTCTTGAATGCACAGGTTACTACATACAAATTTATACAGATGAAAAAATAAGAATCATTATTTGAACATGTGTATTCACTAAATATAATTTTTAAATTAATAAGAAATTAATTTTTTCTGTATAAAATTGATTTTTATGTCTGACAATGTTCCACCATATTCAGTGAAGAAAATCTATGACTATCTGAATAAAATTGGTTTTAAAGATACGGGTTTGATGACATGGCTAGTCTGTTGCCATAACATTACCTGATCGAAACTTGTTGAGCATATTGTAAAGGAAGGTTTAAATTAACCAGTGAAGATAGATTTCAAAGCTGTTTAGGATTCTGTGAAGTCTATTTCACATAAACAAATACTACAGCTCACAAAAAAAAAAAAGCGGATAAACAACTTGTAAAACTATTTTCTGAACATGGTGCATATATTTCTTGTCAATGTTGTTTTCCTAACTTTGCTATAATTACAATGATGCAGTTTTCAATTTTGAAAAATCATTGAAATATAATGTTTATTGGTGTTTCAGTAACCTGTTTAAAAAATGTAGAACTTGCAAAATCCGATAAAATTTTGTTAAACCCTATGATTAGCATATAGTTGTCTATAATATAAACAAATTGTTGATTTCTTAATACTGTATAAATTATTTTTAGTGGGTACACAAGTTTAAGTCAATAATGCTGTTTTTTATTTTCTTAAACAACTGGCTTAGATTGAGAAGTTTTTCTAAAAGTTGTACTGTACCTCCAACAGGAATCAAACCTGGGTCCCTTGTTTCATCAGAGGAATCATATTTTAGCCAAAGTTGGCCACTACCAATATGGTCATGAAAACCAGCCTGACAGAGCAAGATTTGAATTACCTTTTTAAAGAAAGTACATCTCTTCTCTTCTATAAATCTAGGCAAACTCTTGGACCCATCCAATTATGAATGCAGAAAATGAAGAAATAGTTCATCTTACTGCTCATAAACTATTCTCAGACAGGCAGTATAGCTTCTGCTTTGCCAGGTCTACAGCCAATATGCTAATGATCATCATGGAAAACATATACCTTGATAAATCTGGCAAGGCTTGTGCTGTTGCCCTGGATATCTCCAATGCTTCTGTGCAAGCTACAGGGTTATGGTATCACTGGACACTTGCTTGATCTGATCCAATCTTTCTTATCTAACCGCATAATGAAGGTTGTCTTAAATGGGCATGCCTACACATCCTACAATATGTATGCTGGTGTCCTCCAGGGCTCTATCCTCGGTTCAACACTTTTCCTTATTTTCATAAATGAAATCCCAAGTAGGCATCTACACAGATGACACCACCATTTGCTCCTGCATCAGTAAGAAATCTGGCAAGGCGGACAAACATAACCTCACTCCTGATCTTGAGAAGAACCTACACTCAGTGCTGGATTAGGATAAAAAGTGGCTTGTAAATTTCAATGCTTCTAAAATGAAACTGCTATCTGTCAACCATCACAGGCAATCTCTCCCCCACCCATAAGCATGAACCAAGTGAATCTTCCTGAAAGCAATACACTGCACCTCCTTAGCCTTACCCTATCTCCGACCTTCAGTGGAACCATTACATTGAGTCAATAGCTAAATCCACTGCTAGGAAGTTTGGGTCACTCTGTCGGGCCAGGAAGTTTTTTCCACCTGAATCTATCTTGCACATGTACAAATCAACCACCTGACCATGCATAGAATACTGTTGTCATATATGGTCAGGCACCTGAAGCCATATTGGCATGGCAAAGGACGCTGGATCCTACTTGGTTTCAGTTTTAATTCTTTTTATAGGAAACACATCTGTCTACACCCAGTGTATTATTCTATCCTCACTAGCTTTTTTTTAGGATCAAACACTTTTATTATCAGTTTACTCCTCATGATTGTTTTTAGTGTTTCAAAAGTACTATTTTGCCTTTGTGTCCACTTGTTTAATACATTGATTCCTAACAAGCCGTGATCCTTATGACATGCTACCACCATAATTGGAATTACTTCAAATTGCATACCAGCTTCAAAGTTGTCCTGAAAGAAAACCATTGTCTTGATGGTTGATCCCTCAAATTGATTTTATTTCACATAGATTTTTTTGGTTTAGGTTGTCCCAACTTAATCCAAAATTCTTTGGTATTAAAGTTATTTCATTACCCGTATCCACCTGCATACTAAACACATGACCATTTTTCTTGACCTTTTTTTGTGCATTTACTGCAAATATTCCAGCTTCTTCAGAGAAGAAGGAGGACATTTTCACTTTTTCTACTTGCTTCTCATACCTGCATACACTCTGAAAATGATTCCTTCTTCCGCAATTCGAGCATAGTTACCCTAGCACTGAAAATTTGTATTTCTTTCTTTCATGCATTCTTCCACAATATTTGCATTTCATTCTGAATTTAGTTGTATTGATCCTGTACACTTTGAGCTCTTCCTTCAGTTTATTGAATTCTTTGTAACTTTTGTAAAAAAAATCTAAGCTTTTTTCCAAATTTATTCACCTGCTTTGCATGCACTTCAGTATTTTTCACTGATGACTTTGCTCTCGTAACTTCACAGTCAACCTAAGAAGAATCAATTCATCTTCCTAATTTTTCAAACTTGCAATACTTAGCTTGCTCCTCAAGCCTATGCCAGTATTGCATCACAGATTCCTCTTGATGTCAGAAACTTGGTTCTCTCAGCAATAACCAGTTTTCTTTGGTCTAATGTTCTTTGCAATGATTCTGACAATTTCTTCAAAAGTCATTTCTTTCAAGACATGGTATAAATTCTCATTAAACCCTCATATCTCAGAGTAACCAAAAAAAAAAATCCATTATCTGATTCTCTCCTCCTTCCATCCATGAGTCCTTCAAACTTTTAACTCCTGACAATGTCGTAAAAGCTCACATACACACTTCAATGTTCTCTGAATTGTTCAACAAACCCAAAGATCCTGTCAGTGACATTATTATTGAGTCTGATATCGTCGTCCTGTGGCCTCGGCTGAGACAGAACTCACTAAACCCCTCCAGTATTCTCTATGCATTTGGAACCCTGGCGCAGTTTATAGCAAAATTCAGAATCTTGTCAAATAGCTGAATACTTGATGCTTCGCCAGGGCTACCAAGGGTGTTTTTATTGTGACTCCAACACTAGATATGTTGCCTCCAGGCTCCATCCTGTTATTTAACCCATAACTGGAGGGAAGTGGCGGATTAATATCTTTCCCAAGGGTACCAGTGCTTATGTAAATGCAGGGTACTCACCTGGAATTTGAACTCGGCTTTCTCTTTCCAAACCGACATCCACTGCACCACAGCGCACATCCATCACTGAATGCTTACAGCACCTGGTAATCCCAAGCGGTCACCCATCTAAGTACTGACTAGGATCAACGTTGCTTAACTTCGGTGGTTGGACAAGAACCGGTGTATTCAACAAGATGTGAGTCTGATATAACTTTGTGTGTATCCACAGCTGTGATGTATCTCTGCATGTAGGAATAGTTGTGACACAATGGATTGCTGTCTGACCTGTCAGCTACTCCCAACTTTTATAGTGCCAGGCTAATTTGCATGAGATACTACAGAAATCTAAACTTATTTATAAATGGAACTTTGTCTGTGTGTGTGTATGTGTGTGTGTGTGTATGTGTGCATGTGTGTGTGTCTGTTACCTATAGACTCCGAAACGGCTGAACCGATTTTCTTGAAAATTTACACAGTTGTACTATAAGCGTCTGCAAGTGTTCTTGGCTAGGTTTTGTGTCAAGGTACCCCCGATAAGTATCGATAATTGATAATCGAAAAAATTGGGTTATAGAAGGAGTGGTCTGATTTTAATCAAATTTGATACACTCATAGACAAAGGCATAAGAAATGATATTCAGAAGTTTCAAGGTTGCAGTTCTTACAATAGTTCAGAAAGTCGATAATATATATATATATAAGGCAATATGTTTGTGTGTGTGCCTGTTTATCTGTCTGTATGTCCTTTATACACATCCACAATTTTTATCCAATTCTCACCAAACTTGACACAAATATTCTTTAGGCTGAGTCTGAACTCTAAGACCATGGATTAGTTTTAAAGCTTTCATTACACCCGAGCAATGCCAGGCTATACTGCTAGTAAGCAAAATATATTTCTACAGAAGGATGCTGAGGATACAATGAACCAAACATGTGAGCAACAATGAGCTTTCAGTGAGGATAGAAATGAAAAAGAAAGTTATAATTAACACTAGGAAAAACAGCTGAAGTTTCTAGGGCATGTAATGAGGAAGAAGGGCTTAAAGAATCTGATACTCACAGGACAGTTAGAGTAAAAGAGAGAGAGAGAGGAAAGCAATGCATGACATACTTTATGAGTTTGAGCAAATGAATAGCAGAGCAAGGTTTGGGAGGAGTAACAAGAAAAGGGTGTTAAGAGCTACAAGAGTTAGGAAGATGTCAAAGGTCATGATTGCCTTCTATCTGAAGGGAAACTGCACATAAAAGAAGAAGAAGAAAAAGATATATGTTATTTTTGGTAGGTACATGTTTGAGTTGCTGTCACAATTTCTGTTTTCTTAAACAGTGAATTTAATAATAACGAGCTTAGATTGAGAAATCCAACTAAAAATCATTTGCTTCCAACAGAAATTCAACCTGTATCAATCAGTTAGTTAAACATGCTTGGGTGATCATGTCTCAAAAGAGACATGACCGATGGGCAGAAGATTATCCTGCAGTAGGTTGACATTAATCTTAGTGGTAGACTGGTTGCCAGCCAAGGCTATAGAACCAAATCTGGCTTAGAATGAGAAATCCAACTAAAAAACCATTTGCTTCCAACAGAAATTCAACCTGTATTAGTCAGTCAGTTAAATGCCATACATGAAACACACCTGGGTGATCATGTCTCAAAATAGACATGACTGACTGGGTAAAAGATTATCCTGCAGTAGGTTGCCATTACTTTCTGTGGCAGACTGGTTGCCAGCCAAGGCTATAGAATCTATCCTATTATTTAACACATAACTGGACAGAAGAGTTGGATTAATACCTTTCTCAAGGGCATTTGTGTAAGTAATTCAACTGGAATTTGAACTTGGCTCTCCGATTTCTTGTTCTGAGCTGATATCCACTGCACTACAAAGGTCAAAAAAACATGTTGACTATAATTTACCCATATTATATGAAATACCTTGCGGATGACTACTACATATTTTGCCACAAATCTCTCCATCAGTTTTCTAGAAATTAGAAAAATAAAAAAGCTATAATAATATCAGATTCATGTACAAGGAGTCCTGAAAAGTTCTCAGAGAGGTCTATTCAACAACTCTAAAACATCAGAATTTAATATTCTAAGAACTTCTTGGTCAGGCCAAGAACTTCTCAACTTCCTCAGATATATATTTACAAATTTTGTGTCTATATATATATATATATATATATGTGTGTGTATGCAGTGATAATACAAGTGACATCATGCATTCCAAATTTTTAAAGGTAAAGAAATGGAAAATGATGATGAAAATGTATTAAAGACATTTATCAGCCATAACATTCTAAAAGTATTAAAAGTATGAGAAAAATATAATCATTAAAATAATATATTTATATGTTTGGGTGCATTGAGTAAGAACAAAAATAATTGTCAGGAACATATTTTTGATTACAGTTAAAATGCAGTCGATCAAAGACAATGCATGATTACAGTTGGTATGTGTATAATACATGAAAACACAGAAAATTGAAATGAAACTGTTTTTTCATCTCTGATTACAAACTCAAATTTTCTTATGCTCAAATTACATGATATATATATATATCTAAATGTAAACTTATTTATAAATGGAACTTTGTCTGTGTGTGTGTGTATGTGTGTGTGTGTGTGTGTATGTGTGTGTGTGTGTCTGTGTGTCCATTACCTATAGACTCTGAAATGGCTGAACCGATTTTCTTGAAAATTTACACAGTTGTGCTATAAGCGTCTGCGAGTGTTCTTAGCTAGGTTTTGTGTCGAGGTACCCCTGATAAATATCGAAAATCGATAATAAAATAAATCGGGTTATAAAAGGAGTGGTCTGATTTTAATCAAACTTGAGACACTTATAGACAAAGACATAAGAAATGATATTCAGAAGTTTTAAGGTTGCAGTTCTTACAATAGTGCAGAAAATCGATAATATATATATATATATATATATATAAAAAAAGCAAGATGTTTGTGTGTGTGTCTGTTTATCTGCCTGTCTGTCTGTATTTTTTTCAGCCCTTTTATTTTAGTTTTTGCTTTGGGTTTGGCTCTAAGTAGGTATAATTGTAGTTTTTAGTCTCAGCCATGATACCATTTACTCAGAGGACTTATTTAGCCTTCAAAATTCAGTTTACGACAAAAAGAACTTATTTGATATCAATACCAGGAAATCAAAATTTGACTTACATCCATTCATTTTTCTTTCAGTCTACGGTTTAACTTTAACTGGAAACAACTATTGCGTTTTAGTCTTTCGTGCCAACATCCAAAGAATCTGAGCTCCTGGACCATGGATTAGTTTTAAAGCTTTCATTACACCCAAGCAACACCAGGCTATACTGCTAGTATATATATATATATATATATATGTATATATATATATATATATGACAACAATATAGTATTAAGGTATGCTATATTTATAGGTAAAAGTGCTCAATATCAGATAGAGAGTTTGGTGTTGATCACAGTGTACACTTACATATATGTAAATGAGAGAGAGAGAAAATAGATAGAGAGATTGAGATTAAAAGGATGCAGAAAAATTCTAATCTTGAACAAAAAGCATTTTCCGAAAAATCTATTTGGTCAGATTTTGGTAAGCAAATCTAAAATCTTTTGGGATATTGATCAAATTATTTTACATTATGTCAGAATTTTGAAAGTGGGTCTGAAGAATTGTTTAACACATAGAGACGGTGCAATAGGTTAATTTTTATCTAAATCATACAAAAATGAAAATAACACTAACATTTCATTTTAACATATATTTACCAAAATTAGACAAATATATCTTGAAATAATAAAGAGTAAATTTATTTGATAAAATTATCATTGGCTTCAGCCACAATCACTTGTTTAAGTTGATTGATGATGCCATAATCCTTGCCTTTGGTTAATCTTTGGTATTACAAGGTGTTTTGTTGCATATCACTCAAATGTGACCCACACATAACAATCAAGTATGCTGTAGTCTGGTGAGTTAGGTGGCTTGATGTAAGAAGTAATGTGGTTGCTGAAATTGTCTGACAGCCATGACTAAGTTCTTCTGCCTGTGTGGCATGGTGCAGAGTCCTGTTGCCAGATATAGGGTCTTCAAACAGCCACTCTCTTGACCCACAGCATGTCATTTCTAAATTTCTGGTAGAGTGAATTGTGTCATGGTGCTCTTTTTCTCACGGATGTTGCCCAACTGACCCTACTATACTGTGAAGTTGACAAAATCAAAAACAAACAATGTGCACGTGCAAAATTACAAATATAAAATGGCAACAATTTACCCATTGCACCCTGTATTTACTATTGTATATCAAGAACTATTTTAGGTAAATTTGAGTTTTGTTTAACAGCATATCAACCTCTGTGGGTTATTTAATGCCAAAAAAGCAGGTTTTTAAGGTATTTTTGTTCAGCTATAGCAAGTAGGTTAATTTAGTCAGATTTTAATGGAAAAAAAATTTTTGTTATTATTATTATTATTATTTTATTTTAGAAAACTGAAGAGCTCTTCCAGTTTTGTATTCAAAAATGTATTGCTGGTTATAATTTTTTTTCCTTCAAAAATGTATATTTTTCTATAAAAGTCTATTCTTATGTATACATTTCTATAAAAGTCTATTTTTATACTTTTGACTCCAGTTTGGGAATAACCTATTTACCCATAATTAGGACCCTAGCAGGTGCTACCACCCTGGGTCAGAGTGGAGCTGGGAACAACAGCAATTAAGAGGTGGTTCAATGCTTCTCACAACCACAAGGATGTGGCAAGAAGCTTCTCACAGTTCTATTGTTACTTCCATGGAAATTGCTTAAACTATATTGTTTAGGTCTGACAGGACTAAACTTCATGGCTTGGACTCACCATTTTACATTGTAGCAAACTTTTTATATATTCTTCATATTCCATCGGCAATTAGTAAGTTCCCAATGTTTCCCTGACCACTACAATCTTAACCTGTTCGAGTCTAAAGTTAACTGTTATCTTCCCCTCATATCTGTATCAACTGCCACTTAATGTAACCCCCTACCTTGAGTGGCTCTCAGGTCTTGTATAGGTTGAATATTACTGTAAACAAAACATCTGACAACTCAATGATATAGTTACTGAAATTAACATTGTTATCAGAACTTCATAAATTTTGATTCATCTGTGATCAACCAACGCAGCATTTCTCAAGATGTTACCAAAGCTACTAAACAGATATTTAGGAATTTTTTTTTCTTCTTATCCATTTTTTTCTTAGTTTCCTTAACTATATTTTTTATAGGTTATTTATTTTTTCAGAATCTTCTTTCTATACCATGTCATCTATGTAGTCTGTGTTGTTATGATTAGGTCCAGAGGTAATAAATCATGCTAGGTTTTCTAGTTCTCTTAGAAATTTTTTTTTTTTTAATCATTTCAGATGAGGTTCCTGGGATATGTAATGAGGAAGGAGGGCCTGGAGAATTTAATACTCACAGGATAGATAGTTAGAAATAGAGACGGGGAAAGCAGTGCAAGTCATACTTGATTGGCCGAAGCAAATGGATGGTGTTGGGAGAGATACCAAGAGGAAAATAATTGAGAGCAACAAGAGACAGAGACAAGTGGAAGTCCATAATCACTTACGTCCTGAAGGGACATGGCACATGAAGAGGTGTTATGTTAGGGACAGAAACACTGCTTGTAAAATTTTGAAATTTTTTTTTTTTTTTAATCTTTTCAGATGAGGTTCCTGGGATATGTAATGAGGAAGGAGGGCCTGGAGAATTTAATACTCACAGGATAGATAGTTAGAAATAGAGACAGGGGAAAGCAGTGCAAGTCATACTTGATTGGCCGAAGCAAATGGATGGTGTTGGGAGAGATACCAAGAGGAAAATAATTGAGAGCAACAAGAGACAGAGCCAAGTGGAAGTCCATAATCACTTACGTCCTGAAGGGACATGGCACATGAAGAGGTGTTATGTTAGGGACAGAAACACTGCTTGTAAAATTTTGAAATTTTTTTTTTTTTTTTAAATCTTTTCAGATGAGGTTCCTGGGATATGTAATGAGGAAGGAGGGCCTGGAGAATTTAATACTCACAGGATAGATAGTTAGAAATAGAGACAGGGGAAAGCAGTGCAAGTCATACTTGATTGGCCGAAGCAAATGGATGGTGTTGGGAGAGATACCAAGAGGAAAATAATTGAGAGCAACAAGAGACAGAGCCAAGTGGAAGTCCATAATCACTTACGTCCTGAAGGGACATGGCACATGAAGAGGTGTTATGTTAGGGACAGAAACCCTGCTTGTAAAATTTTGAAATTTTTTTTTTTTTTAATCATTTCAGCCCAAGCAAGGCTTTCCATTGCCACTATTGTGCATGGGGCTACATAGGGGAAGGTAAAGAGGAGGAGTGGTTAGGTGTAGGAAATATCAGAAGGAAGGTGATAGATGGGTAAGGATACCGAGGATGAGGGTTGGGCCAATCGGAAGAGTGTTTGAAAGAATGGAAGTGAGTTAGTGTGTTAGGAGGTGTCTATTGACCTTACATTTAAACTCCTGGAGATTGTAGCCATCGGGGAAGCAATCGTTTGGAAGAGAATTCCACAGTCGGGAAGTGCAAGAAAAGAAACTGTTGGAGTAGAAGTTGGGGTTGCATTTTATCGGTTCCACTGTAAAAGGGTGGGATCTAGTTGCTAATCTAGTTTCTCGTGCAAATTCGTATCTAAGGGGCAGCAGTGATCCAAGTTCATTGGAGGGGAAGCCGTGAAAGTATTTATAGAAGAGACACAGAGAAGCCACGTCGCGTCGGTGAGAAAGAGACTGCAGGCAGTCTGCCAAGTTGGTATCAATCACATTACAGACCCTCTGTTGTACCTTGTCGAGAAGCCCGAGGAGAATAGCAGGAGCACCCAACCAGATATGGCAGCAGTATTCAATGCATGGATGGATGGTAGATTTATAAATGTGCAAGATAGATTCAGACGGAAAAAAACTTCCAGGCCCTGCACAAAGAACTGACTTTCATAGCAGCGGAAAATGTTAAATGCAATGAAATAATACATCTTAGTTACACACTTCTTTCTATTTATATGCATCCACTTATTCTCTCTGCATATCTAAGCTGTTTATTTTTTTCTAATCATTTCACCCCAAGCAAGGCATTCCACTGCCACTATTGTGCAGGGGGTTACATAGGGAAAAGTGATGAGAAAGAGTGGTTAGATATAGGAAATGCCAGAAGGAGGGTGATAGATGGGTAAAGATACCGAGGATGAGGGTTGGGTAGATGGGAAGAATGTTTAAGAGAATGGATGCGAGTTAGTGTGTTAGGAGGTGTCTATTGACCTTACATTTAAACTCCTGGAGATTGTAGCTGTCGGGGAAGCAAGTATGTGGAAGAGAATTCCACAGATGAGAAGTGCAAGAAAAGAAGACGTTATTTGTATTAGATGTTATAGATTATTTGGGTGAATAATAGTCATAAAAAATTAACCCCCAAATTTTTCTTTTTTTTTTTTAATCGTTTCACCCCGAGCAAGGCATTCCACTGCCACTATTGCGCAGGGGGTTACATAAGGTCGGGGAAGTGATGGGAAAAGGATGGTTAGATATAGGAAATGTCAGAAGGAGGATGATAGATGGGTAAGGGTACCGAGAATGAGGGTTGGTTAGATGGTGAGAGTGCTTGAGAGAATAGATGCAAGTTAGTGTGTTAGGAGGTGTCTATTGACCTTACATTTAAATACCTGGAGATTGTAGCTGTCGGGAAAGCAGGCATGTGGAAGAGAATTCCACAGGCATGAAGCGTGAGAAAAGAAGCTGTTGGAGTAGAAATTATGGTTACATCTTATCTGTTTCACTGTAAAAGGGTGGGACCTAGTTGCTAATCTAGTATCTCATGTAAATTCATACCTAGGCGGCACCAGTGACCTAAGTTCATCAGAGCAGAAGACGTGAAAGTACTTAATAGAAGAGACACAGGGAAGCCATGTCACACCGGTGAGAGAGTGGTTGCAGCCGGTCTGCCAAGTCAGGATCGATCACGTTACAGATTCTCCGTTGTATTTTGTCAAGAAGCCCAAAGAGAGTAGCAAGGGCACACGACCAGATGTGGCAGCAGTACTCAATACACGAGCGGATGGTAGATTTATATATGTGCAGGATAGATTCAGATGGGAAAAATTTCCAGGCCCTGCACAGAGAACCGACCTTCATAGCAGCGGACTTAGCAATGGATTCAATATAGTCATTCCATTTGAGGTCCACCGAGAGTGTAAGGCCAAGGAGACGTAGTGTTTTACTCTCAGGGAGGCATGCCTGTTCCATGCTAATGGGAGGTAGGTGCTATTGTCTATGATGGTTAATTGATAGCAGCTTCGTTTTGGAAGCATTGAAATTCACGAGCCACTTCCTACCGCAGTCCACCACGGATTGGAGGTCCTTTTCAAGCTTGGCAGCGAGGTTCGCTTGTTGCTCACACTGGGTTTTTGATCGAGGCGAGAGTAAATTGTGGTGTCATCGGTGTACATGCCTACTTGGGATCTAATGGCATCTGGGAGATCATTAATGTAGATCCGAAAGAGCGTGGGACCTAGGATAGAGCCTTGAGGGATGCCAGCATTTGTATGGTAGTTTTGGGAGGCATGTCTGTTTAATTCTACCTTCAATGTGCAGTGAGAGAGGAATGACTGGGGCGACTATCTCGATTACAATTACATCTCATTCTGCGGTTTATTGTTTTTCCTGTCAGCTAGTAATGAAGTTGCCTCAAATTTTAGCAATACAAATCTATCCACGTTTTTTGTCACTGCGTGAAGGTGCATTGTGAGGCAGTGGATATCAGCTTGGAATGAGAAATTAGAGAGCCAAGTTTGAAAATCTGTTGAATTTGTTGAATTCACTTATGCACAAATACTCTTGGGAAAGGTATTAATCCGTTTCTTTTTCTTCCAGCTATGGGTTAAATAGAAGGATATATTGGGTTCTATAGCCTTGGTTGGCAACAAGTTTACTGCAGAAAGTAATGGTTGGTTGGTTGTTTTGTTTTTATGGCATATCAACCTCAGCAGGTCATTTATTGCCAACTAAATTTTATTTATTTATTTCTGGTAATACCTTTTTCTTTCAACAATTTATTGTTGTTTTTTTATGTAAGTTTTGTGTCTAGTAATACTTTTTCTTTTCGAGTATCAAGATTTATTGGGATTTGTTTTTTTAAGTGGAGGGTCCCCAAGTCCTACCTTGTTATTTAACCCATAACTGGAGGAAAGGGACAGATTAATACCTTTCCCAAAGGTACCAGTGCTTAAATGAATGCAGGGTATTCAACTGGAATTCGGACTTGGCTCACCGATTTGTTTTTCCGAGCCAATATCCACTGCACCACAACACACATCCATCACTAAACACTTATAGCACCTGGTATTCCCAAGCAGTCACCCATCTAAGTACTGACCAGGATCAACGTTGGTTGACTTTGGTGATCGAGTGAGAACCAGTGTATTCAACGTGATATGGCCGTAAGCCAGAAAGTAATGGCAACCAACTGTGAGAGTATTTTCTGCCCAGTCAGTCATGTTTCTTTCAAGACATTATCACCGAAGCGTGTATGGCACTTAATTGACTGACTGAAGTTTCTTTCTGGTGTCGTTTTGAAAATGCTCAGCTAAATATTAATTCCATTTCCATCATATTAACTTTTTTTTTGTGTTTTGTTATGATTATTTCTTCATCAGACATTAGATTTTCTTCTACCATTTTTATTTTTTTGCGTATCTGCTCCATTTATGTTCTGGAATTTTTTGATAATTGCACATTTTTCATTGAGACATTGTTCTTTTACTGGATATTAGAAATATGTGCACATATTTCTAATATTTTTCTTTAACCTCTTATTTTTTTCTGTATCATTTCTTGTCATCTGCTGTCTCTCTTACATTATTATGAGAATTTGACATGTCACCCCATTTTTAAATTTATTGACTTTTTTTTCCAAAGCAAACTCTGTTTTACTTTCTGTTGTCTTACACTTTCCTTAGGTTGTTCCATTTTGATATTCTAACATGTTTCATGGCTTCATATTTGTTCTTAACTGCATATGTTTGTTTGGGAAAGGAATTTTTACAGAGTATTTCTTATTGCAGTTTAGACATAACTTTGATATATATATGTATATATTATGGACTCTCCCATCGATTTTGATGTATGAGGGTCTAACCTTAGTAAGACATCCACACAAAGATTTGTTTATAGTGGTGAAGGCATTGTGTAGCACCATCCACACTTTTTGGAACTGCTGATAACAAACAATCAGTGCAGAAATCTGCCACAGTTCGCATGAACAGAAGACCTCAATTATTTAACCCATAATTGGAGGGAACGGATGGATTAATACCTTTCCCAAGGGTACTAGTGCGCAAGTGAATGCACTGTGCTCGACTGGAATTGGAACTTGGCTCACCGATTTCCCCCTCCAAGCCGACATCCACCGCACCACAACGCACATCCATGAATGCTAACAGCACCTGGTCATGTCACGTTGAATACACCGGTTCCCACTCGATCACCGTAGTTAAGCAATGTTGAGCCTGGTCAGTACTTAGGTGGGTGACCACTTGGGAATATAGATATATATATATATATATATAAGTATGCAGTGTGGGTATAGAAGAATCCAAAGGAGTATCATGTACATACAGTGGTAGGATAACTCTCAAAGAGAGCTCTAAAGATATATATGCATATAAATACATATAGAGCAAATATAAGAAAAATTATGCCAGACACGTTATTTCATGGTGAATCGGAAGTATAGGCCTATTTCAGGCAAACCATCATCAGCTTCCGTCTTTATTTGACAAAAAAATCCTTTGTAAACTAAAGATGGAAGCTGATGATGGTTTGCCTAAAATAGGCCTATACTTCTGATTCACCATGAAATAACATCTCTGGCTTAATTTTTCTTATATATATATATATATATATATACTAGCAGTATAGCCCGGCGTTGCTCAGGTGTAATGAAAGCTTTAAAACTAATCCATGGTCCTGGAGCTCAGACTCAGCCAAAAGAATATTTGTGTCAAGTTTGGTGAGAATTGGATAAAAATTGTGGATTTGTATAAAGGAAATACAGACAGATAAACAGACACACATACAAACATCTTGCCTTTTATATATATATATTATCGATTTTCTGCACTATTATAAGAACTGCAACCTTGAAATTTTTGAATATCATTTCTTATGTCTTTGTCTATGAGTGTATCAAATTTGAATAAAATCGGACCACTGCTTCTATAACCCGATTTTTTCAATTATCAATTTTCTATATTTATCAGGAGTACCCTGACACAAAACCTAGCTAAGAACACTTGCAGGCACTTATAGTACAACTGTGTAAATTTTCAAGAAAATCGGTTCAGCCGTTTCGGAGTCTATAGGTAACGGACACACACACACCCATACACACACACAGAGACAAAGTTCCATTTATAAATAAGTTTAGATATTTTAATAATCATATCCTCCCATGCAAGGCAGGACTGCCACTGGTGTACAGAGGGTTACAGTGAGAGAAAAACAGGGTACTGGGGATGCCAAAGAAAGGATAAGAGATGAATTGGATTTTGGGAGGTAGATGCAATTTGAGGGAGATGGAAGATGGCAATAAATGTTGCATTTAAAATTTGGGATATTGTAGCTATCAGGAAAACAAGTATACACATGTGGGAAATGTGAGGAAAGAAACTGATGAAGTAGAAGTGGCTGTTACTTTAATTTTTGTAGTTTTACCTTTAATTTGCATATAACTGGAAAGTGATGAGTCCTCCAGTCAGATCATGAGTATGTTTCAGAATATAAAATCTTGTTCTAAATTGTTTCTTCATAGTGAAATAGTCTATCAGGTTTTTAAGATCTCTTTCTAGAATTTTCTAAGTCCGCAAATGCCTCATGTGTTCTTGATACCAAATTGTGTTCATTACTTTGCCATCCACTGATTAAGCTGAAGGTTTTTTCCAATTATTCTAATTTTTAACTATAATTTCAGAAACTGAAAATTTGAATTAAATATACTGGAGAATTTTAAAATTTTTATTTGAAATCAAGAAAGTAAACATTTTAAGCATAAGGGTCACAAAATATAGAAAAAGTAGGTGTCACTTTAAGCTGATACTAGAAGGATATGTGTTAGTTTTGAGTTTTGTTATATTGTTCCAGTTTCGTTATGGTTTTCTTGTAGGATTCTTTTCATTTTGTCTGAAAACTTCATAGGGATTTCTAACTTTTGAAGATTTTTTAGTGGTAAATGAATTTTAATAAAAGTCCATTTAAAGACATGGTTATTCATAGGATACCACGGATTATTTTGCTTGACCTTTTGAAACCAGTGGCACCATTTCCAGCCCTCTTTATTTTAGCAGTATGACTTTATATTCTTGAATTTCTCAAAGAAGTTAATTTTGTGTATAATCAAAGAATTATAAATTTCTTATTGATAAATAATTCTCCCCAATATATTTAATTCTTTTCTTCTGCCTTAACATTACAAATGACTAAAGAAATAAACATTGACGACAAAAGTTTCAGTATTTTTTCTGTGTAATTTCCATCATCTGCATTATCAACAATATTATTACTATCAGAAGCAAAACAGCAGAAAATACTGCATGTGAATAACTTGACTTTAATCCATTTATATAATAAAATATGATTAATTCCAGGAAGTACCAGTGGTCAGAATGGAATTTAAGTTCCATCAGAAACCTAATCTAAAATTACTCAGAATCTTAATCGGGTGACCTGTAGTGACCACAATACATTTTTTAGTTTTATGATACTGCTGAAGTAAGTTTTGTACTCAGTGTCACCTCAGAATGTCAAAAGTCCTAGAATCCTGGTTGATGTAGAAGTTGACCTTAAAGTCACCTAGTGCAGAATCGGGTCTCAAATATATTGGTGGGTGCATCAACATTAAAAAGAAACTGAACCTGACTGAACATACACATAAATGACAACTGGAAATAAGGAAGTTATATAAATGGAGGAAAAGGATTATGTGTCACAATCTTGCTAGAAGATCAAATGTTTGAAGAATGACCTGAAACCAAATACCTTTGATTTGAATTATATTAATTTGACACAGTACAGAAGTGAAAAAAAAACAATTATTTTACATATGAAAAAATTAGACTTGTATGCTTATTAGACATTGCTAATATTACAAATGCATGTTACAGAAGGTCACACCTTATATGTAATTTCTATATGCATCAGTAAATAAACATAGAAGTTTTATTAGAAATGTAGATTTATGTTCCAACAATTTTGGGGCACACCTGAAGGAGACTACCACCACCTTTAAATTTGTTGTTTTGCATTTTTTTTTGTTTTTCAGTGCAGTTTAATCGGTTATTACATAAAGTTTCTGATTATCAAAATAAAACTTTTTTAAAATTTCAATATTTAAACAATTTTAGTGGGTGCTCAGTTTCTTATACAACATAAATAAATAAAATCAATTGTCCATTTTGGAATTACTCACGTTGGGGTCGCTTTGGTTTTTTTTGTGGGGGATGAGTTGTTGCTCTTGTTTTTGCCTTTTTTAAGTTTTCTTCAGTTCTTACAATTGCATCTTCCTAGGAAACTCTTTATTCAAAAATTTTGCAAAAGGTTCAGTTGTTGAATATGCACAAGCAAAAAAGTTAATTGCACAGGATCGATTTACTATAATGTTGTATGAAAAATGAGCCCCCCCCAAATTGTTTAAATGTTGAAATTTTTACAAATTTTTTATGTCAGTCGGAGAGTATAGGGTGTGATCGATAAGATTGCACTGAAAAAAGTTAAAAAAAACAAACAAAAACAACAAATTTAAAGGTGGTGGTAGTCTCCTTCAGGCCCACCAATTTTTGTACTAATGATGATGATGACATTGATGATAAAGGTGGTGTTATAGAACACCTCAAAAATAGTCATGGAAAATTTATTAAAATATTTAAAAATAAACAGCTTTAAAAATATTTGCAGATTAATATCAGAGACAAAAGCAAAAAAGAAAGAAAACAAAATAACACTGTTTAAGGCACCATGCATTTATAGAGTACAGTATCTTATTTTTTCATGCTAAAAGGTTGATAAGCTGTAAAAAACAAATCAATCAATCTTTTATATTATTCTTTCTTTTTAGTTTTGTTTCTGACATTTGTTAAGTTTTACATGAACATTTGGGTTTCAGTTCATGGTAGCTGGAAATTATCAAAATCATGAAATGATAAAATTCAAATTATATTTTGCTGTTGTAATTTTTGCTGAAGTAAAATAACAATATTGTTTAATTTAGAACCGGTTTTTGCTTAAACTTAGAATGTGTGTTAATATATTTGCTGTAAAAGTAAAAAAAAACGGAATGAATTTCTTTTTAAAAGAGTAGAAACAGATGTTACAGTTTGATCTGTGTCCTAAATTCTTTGAGGTGACTTGAACATTACAAACAGCAGATTTTGATTAGTTGAACTTAAATGTAATAAAAAGGCAAATGAGATTATCTGTAGTTAAATGTAATATAATTATCCTTAAAGCAGAAAGAATGAAAGGGTTTACACCACATACAGGTTTTACATTTAGTAAATATGTAGTAAATATTTTAGCAAATACATAAAAATATAAAAAATATATTTTAAAAGATTGGAAAAAAAGAAGTATTTTGTATGGTACATAAATTAGAATAAAAAGAGCCTCATTCTCAGTGGAATATTTTCTTGTTCACAATGGCATTCTCCAATTATTTCTAACGAGTAGCTGTTAGTTTTGAATACCATTTTGCTGGCAATTTGAACCGATCTTCTTGGTAGATTTTCGTCAGTTCATTCAGATTATAAGCATGATGAGCACGAACACAATTACACACATTCAGAAGACTGACTAAGCGACTTAAATAGATTGATTTTCTTATATTCAAATCATTGTTTGGTTGCATATGTAGCATAATTTTGATGCGCACATGTAGGTAAATGATGCAATAAACTGTTTTTTATGGTATGAATTAACATATTGAATATTTATTTCAGTAGCTTCTATACACAAACACGCAAAACAAACACATACAAGAATATATATATATATATATATATATATATATATTTTTGAAACATATACTGTTAAATATGAGACAATGAATGTCTATTATGTTTAATCATGAGCTGTTCTAAAAGTTGTATTTTGGCTTTAATTTCAGTTGAAAATAAAGACAAAAATTCTCCAACATTTGGATAATTTTTTATTAATTTGTTTTTAAGCTTTCGGCTCACATGAGCCATCATCAGAGAGGTCACCAAGATGGTAACACAATAACATCCGCCATCACCGACGATTTTATTTTGTGTTGACATAAAACTCCGCTAGGCAACAGCAATAGTTACTAAAAATAACAAACGCAGTTCGCAAATTTGCAATGCGGTTCTATGATGTCACACCGTGTGATAGCACGAAATGACAACAAAACCATGTATTCAAATGCAATGTAATATGTTATGGCCAGATTTAAAAGTGATTTTATTAAGTGTGGGTTGTTTGGATTTAATGTACATAGCCTCCAATATCTGAAGGTTCTTTTTACTCATACATACAGTCAAAAGAACCTTCAAAAAATTATTTGCTGCCTCAACACACTAAATATATATATATATATATATATATATATATAGAGAGAGAGAGAGAGAGAGAGAGAGAGTGGGGGGGGGATTTTAAAAACAGTCCCCACTTCTGTGAGTTACGCATTACTCTCCATCAATGATTTGAGTTTTTTCAGTAACTGGCATGTGTATACACTGCTTATATATAACATGCTAAAATTTCCCTTCTCTGATGTCATGTGCCTATGGCTTAGGGGTTAGTGACTTCGACTGACACCAAATAGGTCAAGTTTTGATCCTGGCCAGAAGCAAGTGGATGTCTAGCCATACTGAAGAACTGTGCTACAGCAAAACAGGCTTGTATGTGGATGACTAATATATATATATATTTCATCCTTTGACACACACACACACACACACACACACACACACACACACACACATATATATATATATGTATGTATATATATATGTTGGCTGCATTATCCAGTACTTTTGTTTGTGCATTGAGCACTTTTTGAGCAACTCTCTGGTGGTCTAACCAGTACCTCATTTACTGTTTATATATATATATCTTATCCTCTGTTTATAGCATAACTTGGAGTTTCATGTACTATCATTTGAATTTCTGGTTCTTGCAGTGTTTATGGTAATTACATATTAAAATACTGGGATGCTATTTTGAAATTATATAATTTGGTTTAATTTAAAATAAACTTGAAATTGAAAAGTAAAATCTCATATATATATATATATATATATATATATATATATATATGAGATTTTGCCCACACAAAATTCAGACAGTATCCCCAAAGCAATAAAAAAAACCTAGATGACCTGTAGAGTAAAAATTGCTGAAAACAATTTTAAAAGTATAAAGATGAAATCAAATTTCACAAGTCAGTGAAAAGAAAAAATGAAAAAAAATTCTTTACAGACAAAGAAGGCGCCAAAAGAAACATGTACGTGTGTGAAAAAAACCCACCCCTCACACATAAATTCTTTGTCCTGGTTAGTCACCACATGACATGTATTTATACTTGATACCTTGGCCATCAGAAAAGCAAACGAATCTTGATATGTGAAGTCACAAGTTTATTTGCCTGAAGAGAGTCAACTTTAGACTCAAAACACATGTTGCATCACAAATACCATTATGGACACTTAATATATCATACAAAAAGCAAGTAATATAAATAATAATAATAACAACAATAAATACACACTTTAAACAAAACATTCAGGGCTTCTCGAACTTTTTGTTCTATACCAATTTCTCTCGTGGGAACAACCCTTTTTCTGTTTTTAATATATATATATATAATCATCCGCAGACAGATCTGTTTCATCAGTATGGTTAGACAGCCAATTGCTTTTTACCCAGGATTGAAACCTGACTGAATTGGCATCAGTCGGCGATTCTACCTCTATATATATAAACTATCCTAAGACAGGTCTGTTTCACTGTATCACAGCTCTTCAGTACAGCTAGATCAACTATTTGCCTCAAGCCAGGACAGAAACCCGATTGATTTGACAGCAGTCAGATATTCACCCACCAGGCCATTGGCGCACATCAGAGAAAGGCCGATTTCATAGTGTATAATGTATTTTAAGGTATGTAAACAACGTGAACAGCAAGAGTGTTCTATCCAATAACCGCTTTGAATGGACATTCTACACGGTAACCAGAGAACATAGCATAAAGCCGTAAATAGCTGCTGTTTATGAAATTTTCTCCTCTCTAAATGGCTCAATTGCAATACACACACACACACACACACACACACACACACACACACACACACACACAGGGCTGTAGCTGATGGTAAAAAAACACCAGGCACAGAGAAAATTCCCTGGATTTATTAGTTACCAACAATGTGATGATATCATCAGTGTCATCCGTTTCCAGAAACTATGATTTTTTTTCGGATTTTTTAGGCTATTCCAATGGAAATTAGGCACAGAATGTGAACCAAAGCAGGAAATCAGGTTCGGACTTTCTGAGTATAACCAGTCTTTTCTCCTAAAATTAATAAATAAACAGATTTACTGCATTCATTTGGAGGTTTTCTTTGTTTTTCTTTCTTTCTTTCTTTCTTTCTTTCTTTCTGAATTGTTTAGTTTGATTTCTGATGAAGACATTTTTTCTTGCCCAGATTTTCACTATGATTGCACGGATCAGCCCGGACCCATGCCCGGTGTGCCCGGTAGTCAGATACAGCCATGCATACACACATATACACACATAAGCACACATATATAATTGTTTCAGATTCTTGTCTTGCTGAACCACCTTCATTTTTAAAGCTTTCACTAATGTGAGTGTATTTCTTGTTCAATATATATCTTTCTATGTGGCTGCATTCATTCTTCCCTTGCTCATGTGAATTCATTCTGTACCATGAAATGAAAAACAGTTATATGATATTACATTTCTACCCCCATGATTCATAGTTGTGATGTTGATCCCTGACTTGACTTATTCTTTAAATTGATGATATGAACTGAGGTTAAATGACTGTTTTGATCTTGTTACACCAAAGAACACTATTCCAGTATATATTTGGATTACATAAATGACTCTGAATTTTCACCTCTTATGATGAATGGATGCTCTCTCATGTAGGCCGAATTTGACTTAAGCTCAACACGGACCTCAAGTTGAACTCATGCATACAATACACCACTAAAGTTACTGGAAAAACGATTGGTACATAATTGACCCTTCCTGCTTTACTTTACCTTTACAAGAACCAGATCAGGTCTGAAAATTAAGTACTGCTGCCTCATATGGGTAAGAACGGCCCAGTCTTCACTTCCCAGTCATGATAGAGCCCAAAAGTGTTTCCATATCCTCGTGACTGAAAAACTACATTCTTTAGTTCCACTAGTTCTTACCTCCATAGCTAAGCGCCTTCATACCATGCACATTGTAGTGAACTACGTCATTCCCTTTTATTCCGTTGATGTGATGTAATTTCCATTCAAACAGTTTCTTCCCATGAGCTGTGGCTTTGTGGAACTCACTCCCAAGAGGATTTTTCCCTGTTCAATAAAATCTTAACCTGTTCAAGTATAGGATTAGCTGTTATCTTTCCCATATATCCTCTTAAACTGTGCTTCTTATTCTGTAACACACTACATTAAATGACTCTTGGCCTTCGTACACGGTGAACATCATTGTAAAAAAATGCTTTGTAGAAAAATTCAGATGTTTCTGTTATATGTAACGGTTTCTGTTACATGTAACAGAATTATTGAGCAAATAAATACAAACAACGGAATTGTAGTAAATTGGTATATTACCAGGAAGAGTAGTTTAATTTACAAAAGAGGTCGTTAGTAGAATACAAGAACAAAGGTTTAGTAGAACGTATTGTCATGAGATGTAAGAGTCTGACCAATAGCACACTTCCGGTTCACTGCCGGAAATACTCAACTGACTTGTTACTCAGCTGACTTCCGAGGCCTTTCCTCGAGGTATCGTCACTACTACTTTATGTAGTGCTTGGAAAAGTCCATTATTGTAAACACAGGTGGAGAGCGCCCCAACAGATTCAATGCTACTTTGTCTCATCTACAAGATTAGAAGCTATACTGACAGACAATTTGTAGAGAAAGTATTATTCTTGATGTTTGGAGATCTACCAATATTTTGAAATTAATACTTAGCTCTTTCCTAAGCATTCTTAAAACATGTTTGGCAACATAGCTGGAAATCTTTTAAGGTGCACCAAATTGAAATGAGTTCTTTGTAGTGACATATTCCTCAAACTTGTGAAGGATTAAACAAACAGTGCTCAGATAAAGTTTTAAATATTTACTGATCACTCTATAACCTTTACCCTGATGATAAAGACTAACTTCATTATCTTTAAGATCTTTAGAATATTCCTTAGGTTTTGACATTATGGTTGTTGGTGTAATGACAGTGGTCAACTGATCACTCAGTGAAGTGCCATACGTGATACATGCTTCTGCCCAGTCAGTCATGTCTCTTTCGAGACATGACTGACTGGGCAGAAGATTATCCCACAGTAGGTTGCCATTGCTTTCTGCGGTAGACTGGTTGCCGAGCAAGGCTATAGAACCCTATCTGTCCTGCCATTTAACTCATAGCTGGAGGGAGAAGATACAGATTATATTACATTATTATATTAAGTATAATTAGTGGGGGATCCGTTTATTACTTCATAAAAAATAAAAAACTGATCTCCCACTTTATGTCCAGTAAAAGTTTTAATTTTGTTGACAACTGTTATATTCAGTTAGTTAAGTGCCATACGTGATACACGCTTGGGTGATCATGTCTCAAAAGAGACATGACTGATTGGGCAGAAGATTATCCTGCAGTAGGTTGCCATTGCTTTCTGCGGTAGACTGGTTGCCGACCAAGGCTATAGAACCCAATCTGTCCTGCTATTTAACCCATAACTGGAAGGAAGAAACAAATTAATACCTTTCCCAAGGGTATTTGCACGTAAGTGAATACAATGGATTCAACTGGAATCCGAACACACTTCTGATATTACCCTAAGAATGTTAGCTATTATTTAGAGCGTTCTTGGATACCGTGCAGCTATTAAGTTGGTTGGCTGTTTTGTTTTTATGGCAAATCAACCTTGGTGGGTCATTTATTGCCCACTAAATTTTATTTATTTATTGCTGGTAATACCTTTTTCTTTCAATAATTTATTGTTGGTTTTATATAAGTTTTGTGTCTAGTAATACTTTTTTCTTTTTTGAGTATCAAGATTCATTGGGATTTGTTTTAAAAGCAGGGTCCCCAAGTCCTACCCTGTTATTTAACCCATAACTAGAGGGAAGGGACAGATTAATACCTTTCCCAAGGGTACCAGTGCTTAAGTGAATGCAGGGTATTCAACTAGAATTCGAACTTGGCTCACCGATTTTTCTTTCTGAGCCGATATCCACTGCACCACAATGCACATCCGTCACTAAATGCTTACAGCACCTGGTATTCCCAAGCAGTCACCCATCTAAGTACTGACCAGGCTCAACATTACTAAACTTCGGTAATCGAGCGAGAACCAGTGTATTCAACGTGATATAGCTGTAAGCCGCAGCTATTAAGACCCAATTATTTAGAAATAGACATTTTCTAACAATATTAAGTTTCTTTAGTGAATAAGTTTTATATACTTTTTGCTTCATTTTTTTTATATATCTTTAGAATTTTATATAAATATATCTGCTAAATAGTATGTTTATATTTGGTATTGTAAATATTAAACCCATATTTGCTATAATTTTGAGATAAATCCTTAATATATGTGTAAGTGAATGATACAATTTATGATATCATATGGTTGTTTCGACATTGGGTCTCCAATGTCTCTTCAGGAGGAATGAAGAAGAATGGAAATCTTCGCTATCTATATTTGGTTCCTTGTTAGTGTGAGGTTGGTTGGGGTTATTGATAATAAAGGGAAATATTCACAGCTCTATATATTATATATCGAGCACTGTTTTAAATTAATGTTTTGGACGTTGGAAAAAATTCTTTCTTCATTCTGTACTCACTCGGATATATATATATATATATATACAGATATATATATATATATATATATATATATATATATATATATATATATATATATATATATATATATATACATACAGATGTGCATATACGTGTATATATATATATATACAGATGCACATACAAGTATATATATATATATATACAAAACAAACACCTACAAGCTTATATATATATAGACAGACAGACACACACACACACACACACACACACACATACATATATATATATATATATATATATATATATATATATATATATAATAGAAATATTAAAGCAACTATATAAATATGCTTGTAAATAAACACACATACTGAAGCAGAAAACATGTGTTTTTATTCACTCATATACATGCATACATTCACTGAGATATAGAATTCTTTCATTGTCATTTGCCAGGTAATATTTGGATTGCTAATATATTTTGCTTTTGCATGTGATTATTGCTTGGTTGTTGGCTGCAGTGTATTTTTTTCCCCCTTTTTTCATATTCACGATTTGTAATTGTGTGAATGTCACAACATTACTGATGAGTATTTCCTCATGAATAAAGAATATTCTTCAGAAAAAGCTACCAAATATGATGCAGCTGACTGGGGCTGACTGACTTGAAACAAATGAATGATCGAATTAGTGCGTTTATGTGCTGGCATATGTGAACATATCACAATTTGTGTGTATGCACATTCACCAAGGAATCATATTGGCCCAGAGCCAAAAAACAAGAAAACAAAAAAAAAAATTATGAAAATACTTCTCCATACACAAAATAAACAAATCCTCACCAATAGAACAAAATATAGAAAGAAAAGAAAAAATATTTTAAAAATTAGTTGCCCATGTAGAAAAAAATTTTTTTTTTTTCTCCTATTCTTTTTTAATTTCAAAATATTTTCCTTAGTTCTTCACTTACTCTTCTGCTTTACGTAAATTCCCATTTACCTTCCTGGGTACACCTGCCTCCTCTTTTATTTTTATTGACTGCCTTTGCAACATTTCTCTTAGAAACTCCTTCTCTTTCTTATATTTCATCATTTTCTTTGGATTTCTTCCTATCACTTTTACCATTGTTTAATCTCATTTACTTTTTCGGTAAATTTTCGTTGTAAGTCCCAACACTTTTCCCCTTCAAATTTATCCAAAATAGCATTATCTCTGTGCGAATTTATATGCTGAACTCAAATCAACTGTTAGTTATTGAAGAAACTTACCTTTTTTTATCTAAATGTCCATAAAAAAACGAACTATATCTTGCACTTTTTCTCTCCCGTAACTCTCACAAAGTCATGTAATTAACTGCAGAATGACGTACTGCATAATGCAATGAATTTTTGCAGATTTTTGGTCGATTTTTCTTCATTTACTGATACTTCCGGCGATGTACTTCTGGTAATGAAAGCAATGCGCTATTATATTTCTACGCTTATTACTTTCATAACAGAAAATACATTGGCGGAAGTTTCAGTAAAGGAAGAAAATTGACCAAACTCTGACAGAAAATTGCTGCCTACGTAGAACGTCATTCTGCAGTTAATTACATGACTTCATCAGAGTTACGGGAGAGAAAAAGTGCGAGATAGAGTTCGTTTTTTTTATGAACTTTCAAAGCAAAAAAGGTAAATTTCTTCAATAACTAATTGTTGATTTGAGTTCAGCATATACATTTGCACAGAAATAATGCTATTTTGGATAAATTTGAAGGGGGAAAAGCCGTCAGCACCTAAAACGATCATTTACCACTTTTTCTTTATGAAATTACTTTTGATATAAACCATTGCACAAGAATCTTTATTAGTTATTTTTAAATTTTTCTTTTTTTCTTTCACTTTCATATTTTTCTTCTCTTTCATTAGCAACACCATTTTTCTTCTACTCCTTCTATTTCAGAATCATTCATTATACCCACTCCTTTTAAACATTTATATTTATTTTTCTTTTATCATACCGCCTTTTTTTTTATGAACCACATCCTGAAGAGATACGAGAGATAATAGTCCTCCACGACTTTTTATCTTTTTTTGTTCTAACTTCTGACCATTTGTCATTGTTCTTTGTTTATCAAATTCACCCAGACTCATTACATAGATTACTCACTGTTTCACTTACTTTTAAAAAGAAAAATGTTTGGTCCTGGGAATGACGGTAAACTGCATCTGACAGCAAGGCCTCTGATTGGGAGATTGTGAGGAGCATGGTGGTTCCATGCTCCTCATAACCTCCCAATCAGAGACCACACCCTCCCAATCAGGGTGGACCTGTTAGTGTCCCAGCTATGAACAAATAATTAACCCCCAAACTGGGGTTGAAGCTCTATGAAAGTATTCCAGTTGAATTCATTGTATTCACTTATGTGCAAATACCCTTGGGAAAGGTATTAATCCGTCTCTTCCCTCCAGTTATGGGTTAAATAATAGGACAGATTGGGTTCTCTAGCCTTGGTCGGCAACCAGTCTACCGCAGAAAGCAATGGCAACCTACTGCGGGATAATCTTCTGCCCAGTCAGTCATGTCTCTTTTGAGACATGATTGCCCAAGCGTGTATCACGTATGGCCCTTAACTGACTGATACATAAAAATAAACTTTAAAAAAAAATACATTTTTGAAGGAAAAAATTATTCTCAGCAAAACATTTTTCAATACAAAACTAGAAGACATTTTCAGTTTTCTAAAATAAAAAAGAATACAAACAAAATATTTTCCTTAAAATCTGACTAAATCAATCTTCTCACTATAACCAAACAGTAAAAAAAAAACTTAAAACCTCACCTTTTTGGCATTAAATAACCCACAGAGGTGTTGATATGCCGTTAAACAAAACTCAAGCTCAAACTCAAAAAAATGTTTCTAATGATTTGCTGAAAGCAAAGTGATAATACCACTGAGACACAAAGGGGTACTAGAAGTGAAACCGAGTCTTGAACAGGAAAAAAGGTATAAGCCTCTATTTTTGTTAAGAAAACCAAGGAGGTGTATGAACTGGACAAGCTTGCAATCAATATATTTTGTGGGTGCTAAATTTTCCAGGCCTTCTGTTCTCACTTTGTGCCGCAGAAATATCAGCTATCTCTTTCTGATTGTAAGTATATGTGCTCTTTTGAAAAATTTTTAATAATTCACCATAAACAAGCCAATAATGCCACTAAGGCACAAGGAGCTGAACACAAAGGGTGTTAAACTTTCCAGTCCTTCTGTTCTCACTTTGTGCCACAGAAATATCAGCTATCTCTTTCTGATTGTAAGTATATGTGCTCTTTTGAAAAAGTTTTAATCATTCACAATAAACAAGCCAATGATGCCACTAAGGCACAAGGGGCTACTGGGAGTGAAAACAAATGAAAAAATGTTTCAAGGTACCAGAAATCCAATTCTGAACAAGAAACAAGAGATAAACCACTATTCTTGTTCAAAAAACCAAGGAGGAGTATAAACTTCACAAACTCATCATCAGTATATTTTGTCAGTGTTAAAGTTTCCAGGTCTTCTTTTCTCATTATGTGCCCCAGAAATTTCAGCTATCTCTTTCTGATTTTAAATTTAAGTGTACTTGAAGGTCATGCTTTCTTTAAAACTTTTTTGGCAGCCAGAATCAGTTCATGGTATTCTTGTCAAGTGTCAGTAGAACCACAACTCTATTACTACAAGTCTTTTCTTCATCTATAAGGAGATTGTCCAGCATTCATTGCTGTATAGAAAATAGATATTAAATTGCAATTCAGTACTCTTTTTTCTATTTCTAATGATTTATTTTCTCTCTCTCTCTCTCTCTCTCTCTCTCTCTCTCTCTCTCTCTCTCATTATTCTGCTCAGTTTCTGGAAAAGATTCACTATTCAACATTAGATTCTTCAGTTTCCAAAATATCTTCTTTTCCATCATTATTTATCACCTTTGTTTGTTTTTAATATTCTTGCATTTAGCACCCTCCAGTTAAAATTCTTTATCTGTTCTCCCAGGTTCATAACTAATGTTGTTTCAGTTAACTGTTAAGCATCTTCCATAGTTTGCAGGTATTTTAAAGATTTAAAGATATAAATTGTTAAGCTTTTTCTATAACAAGAACTATAAAAAGAAAATACTTCCTGTTTAGTATTTGTCTATATTTCTGAGATAAGGTAGTATTTATAATATTTACCTTATTCAGACTATTGTACTCATCTTTGTTGCCATTTATTTGATGTTTCGGCCATTGTATGCTCCGGCCTTCGTCAGGTGCTATGAATTTTGAACTGAACCCTTTATTACAACCACTGGTGTAAAGACTCGATTGGAAGTCATGAGTTATCTTCCTCTAACCCTGCAAGTTACTTATTCACCACTGCTGTAGCCTGGTATTGAACTCACAACTCTAAGAGTCAAGTCAGGAAATAACCAACATCTAAATCCACTGGACCATATGTCCTTAAGGACCTAGCACCTGAAGAAGGCTGGAGCATACAATGGCTGAAACGTTGTACAAATGGCAACAAAGATGAGGACAAGAGTCTGAATAATGTAAATATTGTACTTCCCTTTTAGTCTGTATTCTAGAAAGTTTTTCACCATTTCGAGCCATGATTTTGTTACATCATTGCAAGAAAAACATATGTTGATGACAGATTTACTGAATTTGAGTTTGTTTACAAGTAAAACATTGACTTGAAATGGGTTGATTTTGGTCCCAAATCACATCTCCATTGGGAATAATTGTGAATTTGAAGAATGTTTTAGAGTAATTATTTTGGATGTTTGTTTTTGAAAACTTTCTGCTTCTTAAAGAATTTGGTAAAAATTTTCTTGTTTTTTCTCAAGTCAGAAATCTAAATGGGTGTATTACTGATGGTTTGAGAACATTTACTTTCTAGTGATGAGATCTATGTTTAAATCTTATCATATTTGTCAGGGAGGTGACTTCTTGATGCTATTAGTCTGGGGAGGTGATCACAGCATGTAGCACCATTGCAAAGTGCTTGGAAACAATTCCTTTATGAGTAAAATTTGATAGACAGAATTATTTAAAAGCTATCTATGGTTATCAAGTTATCGTGGCTGAGAGTTTGAGTGTATTGCCATTGTTCAAACTGTTGATCATGCCAGATTATATACTCTCTCCCAGAAACTGTAACTATTGTTCATTCAGCATAGTTAGAGTATAAACCACAGCTGGATTCTGTAGGCTTTAAACAAACACAAATGTGCCTGAGCATTATTAGGTAATAGTAATATTATCTATTTCCATATAAAAAATATTTGGCATTCATTGACTGAGCAGTCAGTGCTGCTTTTGGTTAAAATTTATAGGATCTTTTTTTAAAATCAATTTTTCAGAAAAATATTTTTCTCAAGCATAGTTGTCTTTATAGGTATCATGTCACCCAGTACAACATGTTGCATGGTCAGATCATTCGTGGCTAAACCAGTTCTCGCATAAGGCTTTTTTAGTGAAGAGGGTCAGCAGGATATAAGACATCTCAAAGGATGGATGAAACTTCTTGTAGAGTCAATGAGCATCTCTCACAATGGGGTTTAACTGGGCACCATAGTTATACATGTAGCTATTGCAGTTATGACATGAAATTGGTAGGCTTCCTAGACCGAAATCAAGAGCCACAATGTAAGATTCCTCTGATGAAACAAAGGCAAGCCTTCAACTTGGAGGACATTGGTTATAATCTAACCTGGAGAGGGATAGACTCTGCCAGGTCTACTTACACAAGATATGCTACATATAAAGGAAGACCACTCCAGTTTTCAACCCAGATACATGTAGAGAACTGGGCAGGTGCTCAGCTGCACAGTGACCCTATAATCAAACCTGATTTTGAGACTTATAATGATGTTATGTTTCACTTATTCTTATCTTCTCTCATAAACCAAATATTTTGATATTTAGATCTTTAAGCCTTGCACTGTATTGTTCTGTAAATCAATTAAGCATTTGATATATTTTTGAGATGAGGTATTTACATTATTTACATTGTTCAGTGATGTAAATATCTCAGATGAGATATTTACATTATTTACCTTGTTCAAGGATGTACATTGTGGTGCAGTGGATATTGACTCAGAACGAGAAATCAGGGAGCCGAGTTCAAATTCTAGTTGAATTTAGTGCACAAATACTCTTGGGAAAGGTATTAATCTACCTCTTCCCTCCAGTTATGGATTAAATAACAGGACTGATTGGGTTCTCTATCTTTGGTCGGTAACCAGTCTACCACAGAAAGTAATGTCAACCTACTGTAAGAATATGTTCCACCCAGTCTGCCATGTCTCTTTGGAGACACAATCGCCCAAGTGTGTATCACGTATGACACTTAACTTACTGACATTGTTCAGACTGTTGTCTTCATCTTTATTGTCATATTTACAACATTTCAGCAGTTGTATGCTCTGACCTTCATCAGGTGTTTGGAATTTTGAACTGAATCTTTATTTTGATCACTGGGGTAGATTGTTCTTGTTCTATGAGTCATGGTACTTCCAGATGTTTTAGTTATCTCCATTTAACTCAACTCTCTAATTTTTTGTTCACCACTGCTGTTGCCAGGTACTGAACTCGCAACTCTTTTGGTCAAGTCACTGAATCTAACCAAAACCTATATCCACTGAGCCACGTGGCCTTACATGTATGAATTTTGGGTACTTATAAAACTAATGTCTCATTAGCCAGTCAAGCACTTCTGTTTTCTATGTCTCTACAAAACAAGGGTGATCATAATTCTCTATAATGGCTTATTCTTTGTAGCTCTTATCAATATTTGTCTTTTTACTATCCTTCCCTTTCCATGTTCTATTTACAGAAGCTTGTTCAGGAGGTTACTCACTGTTTTCCTATATCCCTCTTGTGAGTGTCAAACTCTCCATGCCTTCATTATATGTCCTGGAAATTTTAACTATCTCTTTCTTATTTTAAGTATAAGCATCCTATTTATTTCTGATTTCCTTAAAGTTTCCTTGATACTGTCCATAATATTCTCAGCATGCTTCTGTAGAACCATGTCTCTTTTTCAAAAGTCTCCACTTCATCTGTTAGAAAATTTGCTGTCATATTGGAAGACTTATATTACATATCAGCTGACTACTTTTTCTTTGTTTCTAATAGAATCTTTCTCTACTAACCTGTAACTTAGGTTAAAAAGAACATAGCCAAATCAGTTATTATGAAAATAACCAAGGTGAGGATATTGGTGCAAATATATTTTGTGGAATAGAGAAGGTTATGATCTTGCCTAAAAAAACTTTCTTGTTTTTAATCAATCAACAGAAGAATTGATGCCATTCATTGGTGAATAACAATTGTTTGAGTTAGAAACATTGAAGGTATGCCTAGAATAATACATCTTAACAACAATATAAAGAAGACAAACAGGTGTTAGAAGTGAAATGTCCTCTGGGTAATGGTTGGTGGCAAAGAGCCAAAAACAAAAGATTTTGGTCAGATGAACTCTATCATGTCATCCATCTTCTCTTTTTATTGCATCTTTACATTTTTTTTTTTTACCTTCTGCTCTCTCTAGTTTTTGGGAGATTTTTTTTGTTGTTGTTTTTAATTTTTTTTTCTCTTCATGTCTTTATTAGCTTTTTTGCACTTTCTCTTCATCGTCATTTGCTAAATCACTGCCTATTTTATATTTCTATTTTCTTTTTTTTCAATCTTTCTTTCTCTGTAATCTTCACTTCCCACCAATTATCCTCTTTATTTTTTTCATTTACTCTTCATCTTCTTTATTTATTTTATTCTTTCTTTCATAATGAATATGTTTGGTAATTTTTCTATTTTTTAATTTTATTCTCTCATTATTCTATTCTTTATTTGTATCACTTTTATTTATTTCTTTTTACTTCTTACATTTTCTTATAACCTTTTTTCAAAAACAACATCCATCCCTCAACTAATAGCAAAAATGACCCTTCCAAAAATAATTATATTATATGCTAACATTTTCATATCTTCCATGTTGTGTATCTTTAGAAAGAATGCTGATTAATATTCATATAACAACTATGATCATAAAAGCAACAGAATTCATGTTATTTGAAGTTAAATGTTCACCAATTTGGTGGAAAATAAACAACCTTATTTTTGGTTTGGTTTACATTTTTATTATACAACAAATAGATTTTGAACCTTTTTTCTATGATAATAAACTGTTCATTTTATAATAGATTTTATAATAATATAATTTAGCATAAAAACTAATTTAATTTGTACTATATATTCATAAAATGATTTGTTTTGTACCAGTTATCAACCCTTATTTAAATCTGAACCCTATTTTGAATTGTAAGAATAACTCTTTTTTTATTTCTTGTGAAGAAATGTTGCATTAACTATTTGTGATAACTTGCTCCTAGCAGTTATTAAATTTATGTCTCACTTAATCAACTCAACACTTGAAATTCTTCTTGACTGACTACAACAGACTTCTTCTGACTTACTTTGAGTTTTTTATTTAAGGTGTCTGGCCTAGTTCATTTTGTGTTGCTAAGGATACCTTATTTACTGCACAACATCTTCTCTTTTAATTTTTTTTTCTAGTAAATATTTTATTTCATTTTTTCACCCCACTTCCATCTTCTGGAGATTTAGCCATGTAATGAATATTGTATTTCTTTCATTTTGAGTCAACCTCTAGTTTTTTTTATGTTTCCTTTTCCTGGTAATTATAATTGTGCATTCCACAAATACTTTGAGTGTTGGTATGCCAAAAATATCATGCAGTACTTGCATAGGTTCTTCTTGTTGACCTTTCTTCAGTAAATCTTTTCTTTAACTGATACCAATAATTCTTGTGTTCCCATTTTTTTCTTTCACTACATATATAATTTTTCTAATTCAAGACCTTATTACACTGTCTTCCCACATGTCTTTTCCATTTTTATATATTCTGAACAACACTTTTTTTGCCAAATTGTTCTTTTTGTTATCCTTATTCTTGGTAGTAACTTTTAATTTTTATTGTGAACATCAATCCTGTTTATGACATGCCTACCGGTGTATTGCAGTTTGGCATTATCCAGTATACTCTCAAGAATTTTTGTCGTGCTTCTTCACCTACTTTTTCATTACTTGCTTTTTTAAGATTTGTCTTAAGAGTACGTACAAAACATTCAGCATGTCCATTTGACCTTGAGTAATGCAGTGGGGTTATAATATGTTCATTTTACCAATTTTTTTAAATTTGCAAGCAGTGAATTGTGTACTGTCATCCAAGACTATGACATCCAGAATGCCATATCTTGCAAACAGTTTGTGTTAAAAATTCTCTATAACCATGGCAGTTGTTTTTTGCACTTACAAATTTCAAGTAACTTAGTAAAGCTATTCCCTTCTACAAGACAATGTACTAGACATTATTGAAATCTATGTACAGTCTTGACCACAGACTCTCTGTTTCATCAAGTTTGTAATTTCATGGAAAATGATTTTGCTGTCAGTACACAACCCCTGCAAGCTTTTACCAATTTTTCAATGTTGTGATCCATTTTAGTCCAGTATAGATAGCTTGTCATAAGATATTTTGTCCTTGGAATTCCCATATGTCTATGATAAAATTCATTTAATATCTGCTTTACTACACTTTGTGCAAACATTCGTACTCCATCACATAGCAAAAAAGGATTCAAATCTGGATTATGTTTTAAAAATTGTCTATCCTTTCTACTTTCTTTTTGTTGTTTTTTTTGTTTTGAAAATAAATCATTTTTCTGCTTTTAATTTTATTTCTTCCAGGGTAACTGGAATTTCATGGACTAAAACATAATATATTTTTAAATTCTATTTAACTTTTTAATGCTACAATAACACTATCCTTAAATGGTACAGTATTTTTTGGTATTGTTCTTGATAAACTATGGGCAGGTCATATTTTTTGGGATGGTTGGTATTCTATCTAGAAATCACAATTTAATGAGATGGCATCCCAGAATTGTAATCTATGCACTGTAAGCAGAGGAATTCCTTTTTTTTTTTTTATTCATAAATTGGTTGTAGAGGATGCTGGTCTGTCTGTAAGTAAAAAGTTCTGTGTATGAATTTCAAAAAAGAATTTTTCACTGCAAAAAAAATGCCTCACATGTAGGAGGACTTAGTCATGGGTGTCAGACAATTTCTGCAACTACATAATTTCTTACATTTGGCCACCTAACTCCCCAGACTGCAACCTTCTTGATTATTATGCGTGAATCACAGCTGGGCAAGAGACCAACAAAACTCTTTGTAATACCAAAGATGAACTGAAAGCAAGGATTATGGCACCATTCACCAACTTTTTCAATTGTGTGTAATTCTTCATTGACTTGATTCAATGCTGCGAATGATAAACATTTAGGTTTAAATACTGGTGTCGATCCATTTTACACTTGGCATTTGGCAGAACATCTTAAAAACATTTTTTTTCAATTCTTCCTTTAAATTTTCACACTGTTTTCTTTCTTAATCTTGTAGTTTGTCCAATTAAATTTTTGCACACAACTCAAATAATTACATCCAGTCAGTACTAAATAAGTTTGTAGTATTTTTAATGCATAAGTTTTAGCTTTTTCCCACTTGTTATGAAATGAAATGTTACATATCATTTTAACAATAAATATTAATTTCTTACTGGACATACCATGTGTGATTTTCAAAGTTCTTTTGAATGTAGGTTTTCCATTTGCTTTCAGTGTAGTTTTGTTGATTATTGTTATATTACTACCAGTGTCCAGTTGCATTTTGACATCCACTTTATTAATTTTCTGATACACAAATATTCTTTGGTTTTCTGTAATTATTTTTCCAACACAACACTGTGTACAAATATTTTTCTGTGAGAACTTTTCCTTGATTTAGTTTAACAGTGTAACTTTTAGGTCTGATTTTTCCACACTTGTAGCATACTGAATTCTTAAAGACACAGTTTTCTCTAAGATGTAACCTTCTATATCTGAAACATGGATTAATTTTTTTCCCCACATTTTTTATTTGGTTTGTATATATGTGCATTCTTTTTCTTCAATTTCTTCCATATTGCATTTCAGATTTAGTATTCTCTGACAATCGTCCAATATTTTCTTGTAGTGTATGTTTTTTATTCTACCATTAACTCTTGAATGAAAATTAATCCTTTTAAGATATCCAAAGTCAGTTCATTTAACCTGAGAACATTAACTATGGGTATATAGTACCCAGCTTAAATGATGCCACTTTAATTACAATTTAATTAAATTTTCAGTACCTGATTTTCATACCTAAATATGTTTTTCAGTTCCTATTAATGTTAACTCAAAGTACAAATTTTGAAGTGCCTGTATGTAAAATATTTCAAATAAAGATTTATATTTAATATTTTTTTTTATATTTTCAAAATTGGGTATGATATACCCATGGTTAGTAGTGGTGTAACTTTAATTCATGGTTAGTGTTCCAAGGTTAATATAAATCTTTCACACTCCTGTTAACCATTCCAGCATATGTGACAAAATCTTTCTTTTTTCTTTTCATCAGGTTCATATTTTCCAATGAGTATTGAATAAAAAACTTTTCTCATTAAAAATTTTAAACTTTATTTACTGCTTCTTCAAAGCAAATTTCTCCAGTTTTTCTTTTGATCATACAAAATTACAGTATTTTTCATATTCTACCAGTGCTAAATTTCTGAACAAAAGTCTTGTTTTTTCTTGTCTTCCCAGTTACTGCATTCTTCTCTGCTTGTATTTTCTAAAATAAATAGAAAAAGTAATTCCATCACCTGAATTTTATATGAATTCAACTATGGCATATGCCACCAAATCAGGAGGGAAAGAAATTTTCAGTTTTCTTATGTCATATTTCAATTAAATTTTGTTATTGTTTCAGGAGTTCCAACAACTACTGTTATTGTTGTTGTTGTATGTTTATCACTTGCTTCCATATTTAAAGAATATCATTTTTTTTCTTTTCTCTATACACCAAAGAAAAAAAGTTAAACCAAAATGATTAAAATTTCTTGTCATCACTGTTGTCATAAAAAATACTTCTTCCTAATCCATATGAGTTTTGATTTTATGTAGAACTAGACTCATACTTAACTTGGAAAGGAAAGGCTCCAACACAAGAATGTAAAACAAAAACAAAAGCAAACAACTTTTATGAATTAAGTGTCACAACATGAAAGCTCCTATCATACCCCATTCATTTCCACCAGCTCACCAGGGGACACATTCAAAAGTTGGATTTAAGTGCAAAAACATGGCCCAAAACTGGTGGCCAAAAAGACAGCTTTGAGAAAATTATGATCAAGCCTATCAAATGCCTTGGACTAATCTAAATTAATCATTGTAGCTTAACTCTAAACTTGCTTAATTATCATGCATACCAGATGAAGGTCATTTGGAATAGTCCTACCGTTCACAGTACAAGACTGCTCGGAGTCAGTCAAACTAGACAAGACAGCCTGCAAACAGTGGACTAAGATCTTGGCTAAAATTAACTCTGTATTTTACACCATCAAAGGTTGAGAGTTAACTATCCCATCCTCACCATTTTTGTTTTTGGGTAGCAACTTGACCCCACCCCTGGTGAATCAGTGAGGTATGGACCTCTACTTCATTCAGTTCCAGAAAAGGAACAAAAAGAGGTAATTGCCTCAAGTACAGTTTGTAAGAATAACCATCTAATTCTGGAATATTGTCTCTGCTAACCAGCTTCAGCATGTTCTAGGTCTCAAACTCTGTAATGGGACCCTTGCATTTAGCCACATATGCAGTGAACTGAGCAAACTTCATGGTGAAGAAATCCTGAAAGTAGTCACAAAATACCTTGCACATGCCCATGTTTGTAGTCACGGTCTACTTATTCAGCAATGTGAAGCATGTGATATGCCCACTGGATGCATTTTTAACTTCCTCTGCATGCAGTTCAGAGGCCATATTTTTTTTTCCTCAGGAGACATAATTTTTAACCTTGACCTAACTACCAGAGATTCATCCTTCTTGATAAAACATTCATAAGTATTGTCACATTTTAATTTGTTTTGACTAACAAACCATTTGACATGTTGAAAATGCTTCCTTTCATGTTCAATAAAAGGTTGAACTCTATCAGCAACACTTCTACAAGCCATTTGATGCATTTCTACATTAATTTTAAAACAGCTATCAGACTTGGTTTGTTTTAATTTAGGAATTGCTTTCGGTTTGAGCCTGTAAACAAGATCCTTTATTATACTATCCCCACCAAAAAAAAAGTCTGGTGATTGTGATTACCATTCAATTTCTCCACTTTTTCCTTTTTACCTCAGCTTGAAATTAAGATTTAACTATTCCCAAATGGGTAAGCCATAGTTAATCTTAAGCCATCTTAAACTACAGTAATTTATTTTTTTCAATAAAATTTAATAACTAAAATGGACTTACTTTTGCTGCACTCTGTATAATAAATTTTCTAATAATAAATTGATTATTTTTTCTATTATTATTGTTTAGTTTTTATAACACTTTGCACTTTTTTCTTTTCACTTCTTTTCTTTGATTGCATCCTTTTCTTTCCTTCAGAGTATATTCTTGCCTCTTTGTTCTCTTTTTCTTTTCTTACTTCTTTCTTGCAAATACTCTTCTTTTCATATCGTTTTATTTATTTTTTTGTCTTTCCAGAACTTCATAATCTGTTTTTTGAAACATTTTGCACATTTATTTTTATGTTGGATCTCATATTCAATATTGTCTTTTGACCTTTTTGTCTTACTCTTTTCTGGGTATCTATAAGTCTCTGTTCTCTCTTTCTCTTTTTACTCTTTCTTTTTTCTTTTTTCTTTGATTCCCCAAGATTTTTCATTGTTCCTCCAACTGATTTTTGTTCTCCTTATTGCTTTTTTTCTCATGTTTTTCTTCCTCCCACTTTTTCTTTTTTTTTTGGTTCTTTTTCTTTGCCTCTTTTATCCATTTTATGTCAGTTTTATTTTTCTAACAAATTTATTCTAGAAAACTGAATATAGAATAAGTTGCAATCACAATAATTTTGTCCAACTTTGCAAGATGCTACAAATGTAAAACTTTAACCTGAGAAATCAATTTATGGTGTATGATCAAAAATTATTGGGTCTGTTGCTATGGTAACAGGGCTAAAGCACACAGCGCTTGAAAGGAAAGTGTGTCGAGTGTGGTCATCTTATCACACCACAGAGTTTCCATTAGTGACCGTGGAAGGTGAAGTAATTCTTGACCAAAGATAGCATTCCTCAGGTTCAACAACCACAATATTCCTCAGATCTCACTTGTTGCTACTTTTTTCTCTTCCAAAATCAAATCCCACTTGAAAAGGAACAAGACTTCAAGACGCTGAAGGAATAAAAGAGAATGCAATGTAGCAGCTGCTCCCTATCCTAAAGAAGAGTTCTAGAAATTCTTTTATCAATAAAAATTACATTGGATAAATGTATGACTTCAGAAGGTGACTACTTCAAAGGAGATTAAATGCAAAATTGGTTTGTGTTGTAGTTTTCATTATATAGTAGCAACCCCAACCTTGTATGTTCTTAAATAATCTTGTCAGATGTAGATTCTCGTATGAATATGTCTCATGATATCCAACTCATTCAGAATGTCTGAACTCTCAGCTATTTTTGCAGATAAATGGTTAAAAATGGCTTCATTAGATTTTACAGAATCACAAAAAACATTACTAAATGATAAGAATCCCACCACTTGAAGCATTCAAGTAGCAAAACAATTAAAATTGATAGCATAGTGTAACCGAAATAGAAAAAAATTTGATATAATCAAGATGTTGATGTTGACTTTACACACTACCTTAGACAAAAGATTAGAAAAGAAATTCCTATTGGTCCTAGAAAGAGAAATAACAGTGGACTTGGTATATTATTTTTTTTTTTTAGATTTTACCTAACAGGAAAGCTAATTGACTAGTCAATGAATGCCAAATTTTTACTCTATGGAAATAGTTAACCTCACCTTTTCTTTCTTTTTTTTTTATTCTTATACAATTCTGTTCTTTTACTTTACCTCTAGTTTTAATTGACTAGTTTTTTTTTTTGCTAAACAGTTACAGATGTTGAAATCCTTACAGTATTTAGTATTTAGTTCTGTTGAGATTTAAAAACTCTATGTTTCATTAAATTTCCCAATCCAATCTATAAAATTTGAATGAGCCCATTTTTTTGGAAAAAAAATCTGAAAAATCCAACTTTGTATTTTTTATGCACCCTAGTAAAATATTTTATATATATATATATATATATAAAAAGATGAAAATATTTCATAATCTTACTAAAACGGCCAACGATGCATTTCAAAAGCTAAAAAAAATGTACTGAACTGTTATGTGATATCTGTCCTCCTATATGACAGTGAATGTTAAACAATCTTCTTAAAGTTGAGGAAGAGACTTCAAGCAACAAAAATGCGGTTTTACAAAAAGATGCTGCGGATACCATGGACTAAACATGTGAGCAACAAAATTTTGCAGAGGATGGAAACAAAAAGAAAACTTATACTTAACATCAGGAAGAAGCAGTTGAAATTTCTGGGTAGCATAATGCGGAAGAAAGGCTTGGAAAATGTGATACTCACAAGACAGATTTAGGGAAAGAGGAACAGAGGAAAGCAGTGCATAGAATTGGATGGGCTTGAGTAAATGGATAGCAGAACAAGGTTTAGGAGAAATAACAAAAAGACAAAACTTATTGAGAGCTAAAAAGAAAAAGATGTGGAGAGTATGATTTCTATGTTCTGAAGGGATGCAAAACAAAAAAAAGTAATTAAAACCAACTGTACTTTATATCCATTTACCTGTTTGCACTTTTTCTCAAAATTTGGTTTTGATTGGTCAATGTATGACTATTTTAGAGGATGTGAAAATGGCTGTATAGATGGACTGATGGAAGTCACAGAATTTTATATATAGATGTCATCTTTATTTTTACATGTCCTTCTGCTCTACTTTTTAACTTTCCATTTTCATGTTTCTCTTCTTCCATACCACCTTTTTCTTTCTTTTTTAAGTATACTAGCAGTATAGCCCGGCGTTGCTCAGGTGTAATGAAAACTGTAAAACTAATCCATGGTCCTGGATCTCAGACTCTTTGGATGTTGGCACGAAAGACTAAAAAGCAATAGTTGTTTCCAGTTAAAGCGAAACCATAGACTGAAAGAAAAATGAATGGATGTAAGTCACATTTTGATTTCCTGGTATCGATATCAAATTTTCTGCAGTATTGTAAGAACTGCAACCTTGAAACTTCTGAATATCATTTCTTATGTTTTGTCTTTGTGTATCAAATTTGATTAAAATCAGACCACTCCTTCTATAACCTGATTTTTTCGATTATTGATTTTTTATATTTATCGGGAGTACCTCGACACAAAACCTAGCTAAGAACACTCACCGATACTTATAGTATAACTGTGTAAATTTTCAAGAAAATTGGTTCGGCTTTGTTGGAGTCTATAGCTAATGGACACACACACACACACACACACAAAGTTCCATCTTCAGTCTTTCATTCTTAACCTTGTTCTTTCAGCATTCTGTTCTGTCTGCTTTCTTTATCTCAATTAGATTTCTATATTCTCTCAACACACATATTTCTCTGTTTATTTTTGTTTTACTTTTTCCTTTCTTTTCTCTTTCTCCAACTTCACTTTGTCCATCTCTTATCTTTTGTCCCAAACTCTTTTTTACAACTTTTCTTCGCAACTGTCTTTTTTTTTCTTTCTTCAATATGTTTTTGTTGCTTATTGTTTTCCCTTTCTCTTTTTGCCTACTCCTTCTTGGTCATCTTTTCCCTTCTATTTTTGCCTTCACCTTCTCCATCTACTGGTATCTTCTTTTCCTTCTCACTTCATCTAATGCACCTTTATCTTCCTGCCTTATCCACGAAGCTTTCTTTGGATGCAAGGCATGGAAACAATGGCAGCCAAGTCAGTGACTCTTGTAAGAGAGGAAGGTAGACGGGTTTTATCTGAATCTGGCATATCAGGAAAAAGTTTGTTGTTTTTTAAGTTCTGCTTTTCCCTTTTTCTTCATTATTTATCCCCTATAAAGGATGTGCGTTGTGGTACAGTGGATATCGGCTCGGAACGAGAAACCGGGGAACCGAGTTCGAATTCCAGCTAAATCCATTGTATTCACTTACGCGCAAATACCCTTGGGAAAGGTATTAATCCGTCTCTTCCTTCCAGTTATGGGTTAAATAGCAGGAGAGATTGGGTTCTATAGCCTTGGTCGGCAACCAGTCTACCGCAGAAAGCAATGGCAACCTACTGCGGGATAATCTTCTGCCCAGTCAGTCTTTCGAGACATGATCGCCCAAGCGTGTATCAAATATGGCACTTAACTGACTTATCCCCTTACTTCTTATCAGTGTCATCAGCCCAAGTCTAAACTCACCCTTCCTCTACCAATCAGGTTTACCCACCCACACTCACACACACCTACTCTTGATTAAGCTTAACACTATAACAAACATACACAAATCTCAAAGTATTTTTTTTTTGCTATTCTATTTCTTTTTTTGTAATTCAAAAATTCCACTTTTTTTTTTATTAATTTCTTTATATTTTTTTCTTTTCACCTTTTTCCACAATCATTTTCATTCTCTTGCTTGCAGTTATCTTTGATTTTGCATTTGGAGACTATTATTCTTTTATTCCATCTTCTTTACACCATTTATATGACATGCTTATTTTCAATTTACCCATAATTACTGAATTTTTCTCATCTAATAATTTAATGTATACATTCTCTATCATTGCAGTTATCTCTTTCTCATTGTTTTATTCAATAATATTTTGTTAATCTTCCTTTCAATTAGCATTTTACTTACTCTTATGTTTTTACTGCATGTTGCGCCCTGTACAAGGTCAGGGGAGAGGGATGTGTACTGGAGGTAGCGGGATACGTTAGTTCATATGGACAGGAGAGAAAGATAACGGTTGATACAAATTGTATTAGAATGAAGTCACAAGTCATAGTGACAGAGAATTTGAGCATATTTTTCTTGTTTGAATGAGTGATAATCCCAGATTATGTATTCCCTCCCAGAAACTGTTAATATATATATATAGTGTATCGAGGCAGCAGACTCTAGACAAGAACAGATCATGATTGTAGGGATTGAGGAAATATCTTCTTGGGAGACTGGTCTATAGAGCAATTGTAATATATTACCTTGAACAGTAGGTAAAGTTGACAAAATGAGAAGAATGTGGTTGATAGATATATCTGGCTGTAGATGAAGTCAACAAAGTGACAGCCCAAAATGGCAAAAATGAGTGAGAGTTTAAAGATTATATGAAGTCTAGAATTTTTGGCTGAAAAGACAGAGAAGGCCCCTTTATGTGTGTAAACTCTGTCTGACTGCTCTATTGTGCCACACAAATATAAGCAATGAAGAATAAAAATATCAGATTATATTTTTATATATATGCGTTTCTTGTCGTTTGTCAAGATCCAGTGCAATATACTACATAGTGGTTCACAGGAAGAAGCTGTTTGAGTGGAACTTATTTCTCACTGGTAGAATATGGAGTGTAGATGGTTTGCTAATATGTAAAGGATATGGTAGGTTCTAGCCATGAAAGTCAGACCTGGCAGAACCAGATGCATTTCGTTTGAGCTCTTTTCATGGAAGTTCTGACAGAACAGTGACAAGTTTGCCACATTCTGCCTGTAAGAAAGAGGTTAGAGTATAGAAAATATTTTTTTTTCAACAAGGACATGAAGATATGTTTGAAGACTAGAAAATGAGGTCTGGGCAGCTCCTGCCCAAATATGGCAACAGTGCTCCATTTTCTGCTTGATCTGGCTCTTATAAAGGTGGAGGATAGCATGAAGAGTCAGAGTGGTACAGGGAGCTGAATATTTTACCCTCATCTTTAGTGATAGATCATATATAGGAAATTCACAAGTTTCAACCTAAAGATGTGATGTAAATATTTACTTTAGATTTTTTGGCATTACTGAATTTCAGTTAATTTATATTTTTCTGTCAAAATTATTTTTTAAAATTATCATGAACAAAACAAAAAAGCAAGTATAAGTTAAGTATTAAACAATTAGGATAAATTTGGGAAAGACATTATATTAATCAAAAATCTGTACTCTTAATTATATTATTAAAAACAAATCTGTACTGGCAGCAAATGCACAACTTGACTTTCTTACCGAATCAATCTTGTTTTGGAACCGATGGTGTCTCTTGCCCTTTCTGAACCCATCACTTGTCTTGATTAAGCAAATATCACAATTCTTAACATGTGATTCAATAAATATGACAAATTTTTGCAAGAAAAACTCACCATTGGTCTCACTTGTGATGCAAATTATACATTTGCCACTGGCACTGGAGGTTAGTAATGACCCCAAATCAATTTTTTCTTTAATTTCCTCTTTTCTTCTTGCCCATTTTGTCTATAAAGATATATCTTCTATGTGCTGTGTCCGTCCATAACTCAGTATTCCTTGTAGCTCTAAGCACCATTTTTTTGTTATCCTTCCCAAACCATGCTCTGCTATCATCTGCTCAAGCCTCTTAAATATGTCACACATTGCTTTCCTCTGTCTTTCTTTCCCTCTATCTGTCCTGTGAGTATCAGATTCTCTAAACCACCCTTCCTCATTACATGGCCCAGAAACTTCAACTGCATTTTTCTGATGATAAGTATAAGTTTAATTTCCATGTTTTTCAAAACCTTGTCATTGCCCACATGTTTGATCCATGATATCCTCAGCATCTTTCTGTAGAACCATATTTTGGTTGCTTTAAGTCTTACCTTCATCTTTGATGAGATCATCCAGCATTTGCTATTATATTGAAGGACAGACATCACATAACATTCCAATACTCTCTTCTTTGTTTCTAACAAAATTTTCCTGTAATGCATTCTTGGCCATGCCAATATGCCTTCAGATCTTAGTGTAGCATTTTCTATCCTCTGTTAGAATACTTCTCTTGTATTAAAATTTTTTGAACTTGTTTGATTTTATTAGGTTGTCCCAAAAGTTCGTAAACACTTGCAAAAGATTGGAATTTTACTCGCCAAGTAATCTAAGGTTACTAGAAAACACTTAATTATTGCTCAAAATAAAAACCATCATTTTCCAAGACTTTCAGCCATCGATCTGCAAGCTTTTGGATCTGGTCAAAGTACCATTCAGCCGGCTTCGAATCAAAGAATTCTTGACACGCTTCCTTGACTTCATCAAATGAGTCAAATTGGCGGCCCTTCAGAAAGTGTTTCATTGAGTGGAAAAGGCCGTAATCTGATGGAGCACAGTCAGGACTGTAAGCTGGATGTAGCAGAACCTCAACGCTGTCCAGCTCTTCAAATTTATCTTTGCTCTTCCTGGTGGTGTGTGGCTTGGCATTGTCTTGCTGCATCAAAGTGCACTTTCGGTTGATCAGAGCTGGGTACTTTTGCTTCAACTTTTCGTAGACCCGCTCAGGTTGCTGAGAGTAAAGTTTGGCACTGATGGCATGACTTTTTGGAACCAACTCAAAATGTACAATTTCTTCAAAGTTCCACCAAACGCACAACATGACTTTCTTACTGAATCAATCTTGTTTTGGAACCAACAGTGTCTCTTGCCCTTTCTGAACCCATCGCTTGTCTCGATTGTGCTGGACCAGATAGACCCATTTCGCAAATGTTCACAAACTTTTGGGACAACCTAATAGTATCCCTGGCCTGTAATTGGTATTTTGGGCTCCCCTTTTTACTGATTATCATGCATTTATTTTTCTTGTAATTCATTTGTAATCCTTTCTTTCCACTTTCTTTAGCTACCTTCTGTAGAAGATATTATACTATCAGCAAATCATCTGCATACCTTATATTGTTTAGATTGTGGTCGTCAAGACAAATCCAGGCTGGAGTTCTTAAGCTCTCAGGATTGTCTCGCAGATTGAATAGATCTGGTGAGAAGACACATCTTTGTATTTTTTTTTTTTTTTTTAATTATATCACCCCAAGCAAGGCGGTAACGCCACTGATGTGCAGGGGGCTACGTAAGCGTAAAAAGAATGGAAAAGAGAAAGCCGGAAACCACATCCTAAACAGGAAACAAGGGATGAGCCTCTTCACCTGTTCAATAGATGTGGGTGGAGTATGAACCGGGCGATAGTTTAGTCTCTCTACTCCAATTGAAAAAAAAAAAAATAATAAAAAAGGAAAAGAGTGAAAAGATTGGAAAAGAGAAAACCGGAAACCACATCCTAAACAGGAAACAAGGGATGAGCCTCTTCACCTGTTCAATAGATGTGGGTGGAGTGTGAACCGGGCGATAGTTTAGTCTCTCTACTCCAATTGAAAAAAAAAAAAATAATAAAAAAGGAAAAGAGTGAAAAGATTGGAAAAGAGAAAACCGGAAACCGCATCCTAAACAGGAAACAAGGGATGAGCCTCTTCACCTGTTCAATAGATGTGGGTGGAGTGTGAACCGGGCGATAGTTTAGTCTCTCTACTCCAATTGAAAAAAAAAAAATAAAAAATAATAAAAAAGGAAAAGAGTGAAAAGATTGGAAAAGAGAAAACCGGAAACCGCATCCTAAACAGGAAACAAGGGATGAGCCTCTTCACCTGTTCAATGACACTTCTTTCTATTTTTGTATATCTTCTGAACTTATTTCCTGTCCATATGCAGGCAGTTTGCTGCCAGTACAGATTTGTTTTTAATAATATAATTAAGAGTACAGATTTTTGATTGCTCTAATGTCTTTACGAAATATGTCAAGGTTGCTGAGCATCCCTATCAAGTTTTTGTGACATGCTTTATCAAAAGCCTTTATGTAGTCTATGAAGCATTAACAAGTAAACACTCTTAATTATATTTTTAAACTCATATCAAAGTAAACAGAATTTTTATGCAGATCCTGAAGTGTGAAACTTTGAGTTGATTTTCAGTCAGTATCCAGAACTTTTGATATTTTTGATATCATAACATTGTGTATGTATGCATTTTAAACTCATTCCTTATGTATACTTTCTGACTTTTTATAATGGTTTTACCATTGAGAAAAAACAGAAGACATAGGGAACCAAAATCTAGACCCTTAGGAGATTGACCAGTGTGGGTTATTTGATGTTTTGCCAAAAAACTTGTTCCAGATGTGAAGAATGAACAGCCATGATATTCAAGATGACTCGCTATTTTCAGGAGGGGCTTCTTCCAATTCTCACACTATCAATCACTGTTATTGAAATGATTGGTGGAGATAAATATATGTTACCATTAAAATATACCATGCACACAATATGTAACACTAAGTTCATGGGTGAAATGAGACAAGGAGATAAATAGATGTTTGAGAGAAAACATACTATCTAAATTATTTACTAAAATGGAATTGAACAATAGTTTTGTTTTTGCAGTGAACTACTTGCACATTATCTGCTGTGGAGAAGAGAAGTGAATTAAGCTATTACTTGATAATTGACTTGGCTGTACTTTGAATCAAGTTAGGCTATGAACAGTGAGAGAGTATGGAAGCCTTGCATAGACTTAGACATGTTCTGAAAGAGTCTCTAACTAGCTAGTCAGAATGTCACATGATAAATTTCTTACCCTTTGACCTGTGCATGAATTATAACTAAGGAAAGGACAGATAATGTTTTGTTCCACTGGTGTTGTACTTTTATTGCAGCCTATGTGCATTGTGGTGCAGTGGATATCGGCTCAGAACGAGAAATCGGGGAGCTGAGTTCAAATTCCAGTTGAATTCATTGCATTCACTTACGTGCAAATATCCTTGGGAATGGTATTAATTCATATCTTTTGTCCAGTTATGGGTTAAATAACAGGACAGATTGGGTTCTCTGGCCTTGGCTGGCAACCAATCTACCGCAGAAAGCAATGGCAAATTACTGTGGGATAATCTTTTGCAAGTCGTTTGAGCTCTTTCGAGACATGATTGCCCAAGGGTGTTTTACGTATGGCACTTAACTGACTGACATGCCTTTAACCTTTTTATGTTTTCTGCTTGTCAAAGGGTTAACAGAACATGAACCATTTTTATATGGATTCCTGGCCAACTGTTGTTATTTATATTATGTACATTCAGACTAATGTCCTCATTTTAGTTGTTATTGTAATTGGTTTTTGTTCTCATGTCTATGTCTAGAGATATTTCATCTTATAAGGAGAACAGTCTATTCTGGCAAGGTAAATAATGAGTTCCGTTTGATATTCCCTAAAGTTTAATTCAATCAAGAAATAGCTGAAGAAAGCACAGCAGCTGAAACATTGTGAAATATGAAACATTGTGTAATAATGAGTTCTGTTTGATATTCCCTCAAGTTTAATTCAATCAAGAAATAGCTGAAGAAAGCACAGCAGCTGAAACATTGTGAAATATGAAAGATTGTGTAATAATGAGTTCCGTTTGACATTCCCTCAAGTTTAATTCAATCAAGAAATAGCTGAAGAAAGCACAGCAGCTGAAACATTGTGAAATATGAAACATTGTGTAATAATGAGTTCCGTTTGATATTCCCTCAAGTTTAATTCAATCAAGAAATAGCTGAAGAAAGCACAGCAGCTGAAACATTGTGAAATATGAAACATTGTGTAATAATGAGTTCCGTTTGATATTCCCTCAAGTTTAATTCAATCAAGAAATAGCTGAAGAAAGCACAGCAGCTGAAACATTGTGAAATATGAAACATTGTGTAATAATGATTTCCGTTTGATATTCCCTCAAGTTTAATTCAATCAAGAAATAGCTGAAGAAAGCACAGCAGCTGAAACATTGTGAAATATGAAACATTGTGTAATAATGATTTCCGTTTGATATTCTCTCAAGTTTAATTCAATCAAGAAATAGCTGAAGAAAGCACAGCAGCTGAAACATTGTGAAATATGAAACATTGTGTAATAATGATTTCCGTTTGATATTCCCTCAAGTTTAATTCAATCAAGAAATAGCTGAAGAAAGCACAGCAGCTGAAACATTGTGAAATATGAAAGATTGTGTAATAATGAGTTCCGTTTGATATTCCCTCAAGTTTAATTCAATCAAGAAATAGCTGAAGAAAGCACAGCAACTGAAACATTGTGAAATATGAAACATTGTGTACTAATGAGTTCCGTTTGATATTCCCTCAAGTTTAATTCAATCAAGAAATAGCTGAAGAAAGCACAGCAGCTGAAACATTGTGAAATATGAAACATTGTGTAATAATGAGTTCCGTTTGATATTCACTCAAGTTTAATTCAATCAATAAATAGCTGAAGAAAGCACAGCAGCTGAAACATTGTGAAATATGAAACATTGTGTAATAATGAGTTCCGTTTGATATTCCCTCAAGTTTAATTCAATCAAGAAATAGCTGAAGAAAGCACAGCAGCTGAAACATTGTGAAATATGAAACATTGTGTAATAATGAGTTCCGTTTGATATTCCCTCAAGTTTAATTCAATCAAGAAATAGCTGAAGAAAGCACAGCAGCTGAAACATTGTGAAATATGAAACATTGTGTAATAATGAGTTCCGTTTGATATTCACTCAAGTTTAATTCAATCAAGAAATAGCTGAAGAAAGCACAGCAGCTGAAACATTGTGAAATATGAAACATTGTGTAATAATGAGTTCCGTTTGATATTCCCTCAAGTTTAATTCAATCAAGAAATAGCTGAAGAAAGCACAGCAGCTGAAACATTGTGAAATATGAAACATTGTGTAATAATGAGTTCCGTTTGATATTCCCTCAAGTTTAATTCAATCAAGAAATAGCTGAAGAAAGCACAGCAGCTGAAACATTGTGAAATATGAAACATTGTGTAATAATGATTTCCGTTTGATATTCCCTCAAGTTTAATTCAATCAAGAAATAGCTGAAGAAAGCACAGCAGCTGAAACATTGTGAAATATGAAACATTGTGTAATAATGATTTCCGTTTGATATTCCCTCAAGTTTAATTCAATCAAGAAATAGCTGAAGAAAGCACAGCAGCTGAAACATTGTGAAATATGAAACATTGTGTAATAATGATTTCCGTTTGATATTCCCTCAAGTTTAATTCAATCAAGAAATAGCTGAAGAAAGCACAGCAGCTGAAACATTGTGAAATATGAAACATTGTGTAATAATGAGTTCCGTTTGATATTCCCTCAAGTTTAATTCAATCAAGAAATAGCTGAAGAAAGCACAGCAACTGAAACATTGTGAAATATGAAACATTGTGTACTAATGAGTTCCGTTTGATATTCCCTCAAGTTTAATTCAATCAAGAAATAGCTGAAGAAAGCACAGCAGCTGAAACATTGTGAAATATGAAACATTGTGTAATAATGAGTTCCGTTTGATATTCACTCAAGTTTAATTCAATCAATAAATAGCTGAAGAAAGCACAGCAGCTGAAACATTGTGAAATATGAAACATTGTGTAATAATGAGTTCCGTTTGATATTCACTCAAGTTTAATTCAATCAAGAAATAGCTGAAGAAAGCACAGCAGCTGAAACATTGTGAAATATGAAACATTGTGTAATAATGAGTTCCGTTTGATATTCCCTCAAGTTTAATTCAATCAAGAAATAGCTGAAGAAAGCACAGCAGCTGAAACATTGTGAAATATGAAACATTGTGTAATAATGAGTTCCGTTTGATATTCCCTCAAGTTTAATTCAATCAAGAAATAGCTGAAGAAAGCACAGCAGCTGAAACATTGTGAAATATGAAACATTGTGTAATAATGAGTTCCGTTTGATATTCACTCAAGTTTAATTCAATCAATAAATAGCTGAAGAAAGCACAGCAGCTGAAACATTGTGAAATATGAAACATTGTGTAATAATGAGTTCCGTTTGATATTCCCTCAAGTTTAATTCAATCAATAAATAGCTGAAGAAAGCACAGCAGCTGAAACATTGTGAAATATGAAACATTGTGTAATAATGAGTTCCGTTTGATATTCACTCAAGTTTAATTCAATCAAGAAATAGCTGAAGAAAGCACAGCAGCTGAAACATTGTGAAATATGAAACATTGTGTAATAATGAGTTCCGTTTGATATTCCCTCAAGTTTAATTCAATCAAGAAATAGCTGAAGAAAGCACAGCAGCTGAAACATTGTGAAATATGAAACATTGTGTAATAATGAGTTCCGTTTGATATTCCCTCAAGTTTAATTCAATCAAGAAATAGCTGAAGAAAGCACAGCAGCTGAAACATTGTGAAATATGAAACATTGTGTAATAATGAGTTCCGTTTGATATTCACTCAAGTTTAATTCAATCAATAAATAGCTGAAGAAAGCACAGCAGCTGAAACATTGTGAAATATGAAACATTGTGTAATAATGAGTTCCGTTTGATATTCACTCAAGTTTAATTCAATCAAGAAATAGCTGAAGAAAGCACAGCAGCTGAAACATTGTGAAATATGAAACATTGTGTAATAATGAGTTCCGTTTGATATTCACTCAAGTTTAATTCAATCAAGAAATAGCTGAAGAAAGCACAGCAGCTGAAACATTGTGAAATATGAAAGATTGTGTAATAATGAGTTCCGTTTGATATTCCCTCAAGTTTAATTCAATCAAGAAATAGCTGAAGAAAGCACAGCAGCTGAAACATTGTGAAATATGAAACATTGTGTAATAATGAGTTCCGTTTGATATTCACTCAAGTTTAATTCAATCAAGAAATAGCTGAAGAAAGCACAGCAGCTGAAACATTGTGAAATATGAAACATTGTGTAATAATGAGTTCCGTTTGATATTCACTCAAGTTTAATTCAATCAAGAAATAGCTGAAGAAAGCACAGCAGCTGAAACATTGTGAAATATGAAACATTGTGTAATAATGAGTTCCGTTTGATATTCCCTCAAGTTTAATTCAATCAAGAAATAGCTGAAGAAAGCACAGCAGCTGAAACATTGTGAAATATGAAACATTGTGTAATAATGAGTTCCGTTTGATATTCCCTCAAGTTTAATTCAATCAAGAAATAGCTGAAGAAAGCACAGCAGCTGATACATTGTGAAATATGAAACATTGTGTAATAATGAGTTCCGTTTGATATTCCCTCAAGTTTAATTCAATCAAGAAATAGCTGAAGAAAGCACAGCAGCTGAAACATTGTGAAAGTAACAATAGAAATATGGACATTAGTCTGATTGTAAATAATGTAAACTCCTCATCATAGAAAATCAGATAGAAATGCAAACAGGATGTTTTTTCCACCTGAATCCATCCTGCATATATACAAGTCAACCATCCGTCCGTGCATGGAGTACTGCTGCCATTTATGGTCAGGTGCCCCTGCCGTTCTCCTCAGTGTTCTTGACAAGCTCCAAAGGAGAGTCTGTAATGTGATAGGTACTGATCTGGCGACTCGTCTGCAGCCACTTTCCCATCGTCAAAATGTGGCCTCCCTCTGTCTCTTCTATAAATACTTTCATGGCTTCTGCTCGGATGAGCTTAAGTCACTGATGCCTCCTCAACAGGTGTTTACCCGTACAACCAGACTGGCAACTGGGTCCCACCCATTCACAGTCAGGTTAGCCAAACGCAGACGACAATTCTACTCCTGCAGCTTCCTCTCTCGCACTTCCCGCCTGTGGAACTCACTCCCGTATTCTTGCTTTCCTGACGGCTACGACCTCCAGAAATTTAAAAGCAAAGTTAATACTCACCTACTAACCACTGGACTCTAGCTCTCTCCCCTCCCCTGTATAATCTTCACGTTCTCTCCGCCCATGTATCTGTCATTGCACCTGCTTTCTCAGCTTTCTATTGTTCCATTCTAACTAGCTTGTACTCCTCACTCTTTTCTAACTAATCTTTCTACATTTATGTAACCCCCTGCACATCAGTGGCGTTTCTGCCTTGCTCGGGGTGAAAAGATTAAAGATTAAAAAAAAACAAAAAAAAAAACATTTGTACCAAAATATTACCTGGTTTTCACTTATTAAAGAAAGTAGCTTCAACAGGCAAATACTGGAGATACTATATACAAATTTATCAATCAAAGTAAAATGCAGGTAATTCAGAGACATGATTAAAAGAAACATCCTGTATTATCTAGTTGGTCCTCTGAAAGGACGTCTTCAGACCAACAGGAAGGAATTAAATACAACAAATACCAGTTACAATTCTTCATCAAGCTAGAGACACTTAACTGACCTCATTCAGCTTTCTATCACTTTGGTTTTTGTTTTTATTGTTAGTTTACTTAAATATCCCACATTGCAATAGCAGTAGTTTTTTAGGAAATGAAATATGCTGTATATTCCTGGACATAAATTTACTGCAGAAGATTCTGAGATTAGTGAATTTTCAATATATTTTCATTTTAAAAAAATCACTTGCAGTTTTAATTAAATTACATTCTTTAATTAAACTTTTTTTTTACAGTAAGGTTCAGTTTGTACAAGACCCAAGAGTCCCTCAAGTCAGTGGATTATGTTATGGAGTGGTTTATATGGATAGAAGGGAAATATAAAAGCTAACTCTTGACTTGAACAAGTTAATATTGTAGTGATTGGGAAAACATCCTCTTGGAAGTCTGTTCCACAGAGTAGTGATCTACAGGAAGAAACTGTTTGAGTAAAACTTCTCAATAATGAAAAGCTGAGAGAATGTGGGTGGTTTGCTACTATGTAGGTGGCATGGTGGAAAATTAAACCTGGCAGAACCATGGAATGTAGTTCATCTGAGCACTTTTGGTGCAAGTAGCAAAAGAGCAGTGTGGGGTTTGCTATATCCTGCTGGCGAGAGAGAGGTTGAAGTGTGGAAAATAATTTTTCTTTAACAAGGACTGGGAGATGATTTTGAACTCTGTCAAAACTGGAAGTGAGGAACTGGGCAGGTCTCGGCCAAATATTGCAGCAGTATAATTACAATGACCAACTAATGCACTGAGTGTATGTTTTTGTAAAACAATTATGTTCCTATCTTTTTTTATTTAAATTCTCTGATATTTCACTTATGTATTTTATTTAAATTCTCAGATGTTTAGATTCTATGTGCATTGTGGTGCAGTGGATATCAGCTTGGAATGAGAAATCGGGAAGCTGAGTTCAAATTCCAGTTGAATTCATTGCATTCACTTATGCGCAAATACCCTTGGGAAAGATATTAGTCCATCTCTTCCTTCCAGTTATGGGTTAAATAACAGGACAGATTGGGTTCTATAGCCTTGGCTGGCAACCAGTCTACCACAGAAAGCAATGGCAACCTACTGCAGGATAATCTTCTGCCCAGTCAGTCATGTCTCTTTCGAGACATGATCACCCTTAAGCATGTTTCACGTATGGCACTTAACTGACTGATAGTGTAAATTCTTGCTTCAGGTTTTAGGTTGTTAGTATTTTTTGGATTAATTAAATCTTTTATTGTCCAAATTTCATGTCACACAATGCACAAGTTCACTCACTACTAAGTAAACCCACAGAAAAAAGCATATTTATGCTTATATCTGTTGTGATTGGTTACCAAGTTATATTATTAGGGCAGCAAATCTGGGTCTTGAGATTTTCAAAATTATTGGATAATTTCTGGTCAGACCGCATATGTTTTTTTTTTTTAATTATATCACCCCAAGCAAGGCGGTAACACCACTGATGCGCTGGGGGCTATGTAAAAGTGAAAAGATTGGAAAAGAGAAAGCCAGAAACCACATTCTAAACAGGTAACAAGGGATGAGCCTCTTCACCTGTTCAATAGACGTGGGTGATGAGTACATTTGTGTAAATATGAATGTGTGTATATATATATAGTAGAACTTGTCGTACACGACCCTCTTCGTCAGTGACCACCTGTTGTTAACGACCATTTTTCTATGCACAGACAATTTGTTAATGTTAATTGATCTTTAGTGAGTGACCACCTCCAAAATGTGACCAGTGAATAGCATCAACAAGTGAAAATTATTGATCAAGCCACAAAAATCAATTTTGGTTTTCAAACTTCTAAATTAGGAGAAACTAAATGAGTAATCTATTTCATTTTGATTTGATCTAAGCCAAGAACACTTTCTCATTGTTTTGTTATTGTGGTATTGTATCAACCTGTTTATTTCTTGTTGAAATGTACATAGCTGTTTTGTACAACATGTATTGCATTTGACATGTTCAAGGGATTTATTGCAGTCTCTGTACTGACTTGGATAAATTCAGGGATTAGGAAAATCACAATTATGTCCCTTTCTCAGATGTCTATCTCTTTCACTCCTTTATTTTTTTGTGTATCTATCTACTCTATTTCTATCTGGGTATATCTATCTCTATCTCTCTGTTTCTCTACTCTCACCCATGATCACTGTCAGTTTTTGGTATGTTTTGTTTTTCTTTCCCTGTATTATCGCAGATTCTCTTTTGCTATCACTCATTTCTAAGAAAAAAACTGAAACCATATACTCTTTTTAAGTCCACTTAATAAATATTTTTGTGAATAAATATTTTTGTCTCTTGTTGGCCGTTGTAAATATGTTTTTAAAATTTTAAAATGAATTGTGCTGAATAAATTTCTTTAAAGACAGGCCATTTTCTTATGTTCTCATTTATTCATTACCAAATTACATGGCAAAATTCTAATATGTATATTCTGATGAATGGAATATACCTTCCTGGTATAAATACATCATGACTATGAGCCTTTAGTGAGCGACCACCTGTCATATGCGACCGATTTGATGGCAATAGGGGTGTTCACATATGACAGGTTCAACTGTATATTTATCTATAATTATCAAAGGGTTTCTACCGTCTATGTTTCTATCAAATGTGTCTCAAATAGTCTCTAATGACTAAGTTCAGCTCTAAGCTAGGGAATGGGTGAAAGTGAACAATCAGCATTTCATAATCAGTTACTTTGTGTAGATGGAACTTGACTGTCCCGGAAGTTGACAGTGCATCTAGAGAAAGAAAAACCTTGATTGTAAACTTCCACTGCCTTGTAGTCATATCCAAATATGAAAAAGGTTATGGAAGTAGGTCCAAAGTGGACTCCTAAAGGCAGTTGGCTGTCAACACTGACAACTTTCCAGCAACTTCTGCAGCCAAGCCAGTCCCAAATGTAATATCTGCCATGTGTTTCTTTGAGTTTTATCAATATGGCTAAAACTTGGGTCATGTAGTTTTGGCAGTTCATGGCCACCATATACTATTGCCCAAGTTTAGAGATGTCATTCCAGTCTCATCACCAAAGGACTGAACATTCACCATTATCTTTCTTTATTTTTTTTATAATCATATTGCCCCAAGCAAGGCATTTTACTGCCACTGTTGTGCAGGGGTTTACATAGGAGAAAAGTTATGAGAAAGCATGACAGGTGATAGGGGGTGTCAGGAAGTGGGTAAGAGAAGGTTGAGAATACTGATGAGAGTAGGAGTAGACGGAGAAAGAAGCATGAGAGAGAGGATGCAGGTTAGATAGGAGATGACTATTGACATTACATTTAAATTCTTGGAGATTGTAGCTGTTGGGGAAACAAATAAACGGAAGGGAATTCCACAGGCAGGAAGTGCAAGAAAAGAAGCTGCTGGAGTAGAATTTGTATTTACATTTTATTGGTTTTACAATAAAAGGGTGGTGCCTAGTTGCTAATCTTGTGGATTGAATAAATTCATATATAGGGGGCACCAGTGAGCTAAGTTCATTTGAGCAGAAGTTTATCTTGTGAGATAATGAGATAAACAGATTGACCATGAAACCCGGGACAAAATCTCACCAGAGTCAATTTGTCAAGGAGTTGACTTCTTGATAATATCAACCTGGAGAGATGTTTCCTGGATTGCGGCACCACTAGAAAGTACCTGACAACAATATCATGGGTTGACCCAGCCTTGTGAATGAAATTGGGTAGAGAAAACTGTTAGGAAACTGTTTATGATTGCATTAGAATGAAGTCACAAGTCATAGTGACAGAGAATTTGAGCATATTGTTCTTGTTTGAATGAGTGATAATCCCAGATTGTGTATTCCCTCCCAGAAACTTTAAGTAAAGCCTGTTAAGCAGAGTTGCAGTATAGACAAAAAGTTAGCTCTGTGGGTGTTGAACAAGCACAAATGTTCCTGAAGAAGTGTCTTCAACAGGAATTTACATTATTTACATTGGTTTACATTATCAGAATGGCATATGATATGTATCAACCTCCTTTGAAGGTGTGAATATATATATATATATATATATATATATATACTGTTAAATATAAAAGACAATGAATGGCTATTATGTTTAATCATGAACCATTCTAAACATTGTATTTTGGCTTTAATTTCAGGTGAAAATAAAGACCAAAATTCTCCAACATTTGGATAATTCTTTATTAAGTTGGTTCTAAGCTTTTGGCTCAAATGAGCCATCTTCAGAGAGATTACAAGGACATTAGCTTAAAACATCCACCATCAGTGATGATTTTATCTTGTGCTGACATAAAACTTTGCTAAGCAATGAAAACAGTCACCAAAAATAGCAAACATAGTCTTTCATATTTAACAGTATATTTTTAAAAAATTCTCTGCTGCCTCGATACACTATATATATATTTAAAATTTATAATATAAGTATATTATAAACAATTACATTGGCTATACCACCACAAAATTGACTAGAAGATTGACCTAATTCTTTTCCAACAACAGTTGCATCTCATGATCTCATTTAAACACATATCAAGATCTTCCAGGACCTATCTATGATATCCTTGTTAATAATACATACCAAATAGCAACATTGACATATAAAAGAAGATTAAAAATAATGGAGGTATTACTAATAAAAAAAATAAAAAGATATTCTACACTGAATAACATTAATTATGAATATGGTAACAATGTGCTTAACGTGTTTCGAACTTAACATACACATGACTCTATATACACAAACTTTCCACATGTTTATTTGCAAGTAAAACAATATTCTTGATAATGACTAAAAGTATAGCCAAAAGTGCTCAAAAGTACAAAAGCTTTGAACTCTTCTTAAAATATTTGAGTTCTAAAAAGAAAAAAATTATACGACATATGAAATATTATATAAAAAACTTAATGATAATATCTTGTCTGACATTTTTAATGAAACCTATATATATATATATAATAGTGATTTTTTTGGATACCAAATTCTTTTTCTTCCATACCTACCCTATATATATATATATATATATATATATATATATATATATCAGTATTAAAAAACTGCTAAATACACAGTAGAGTGAATAATAATTGTTTGGAATTTATAATGTAAATATGTTATATTATCACTAGAAAAATAGTCATTTTAGTTTGACTCTAACTGTGTCTTATCAAGTGATGATATTGAATTCAAGCTGAAGAGTTTTAAAAGGTTCAAAACAAGACAAACACCCTTAATCAGGGAGACATTGTTATGTAGTCAGTGGTGACAAATCAGAATACAAGTAATTTATAATTTGAAGAACAAAAGAACAGAATCTAAAAACAATTTAGTAGAGCATTCATTTTAATATTTGAGTAAAAAAAGAGATCATCATAATTGATCAACTAAAATAGATTCATTTTACAATAAAAATTGAAATTTATTTAAAATATATTTATGAATTATGGAACTATGAATTTTAAATTCTAAATTTAACAAAGTGTTAGATTTAGATTATTGCAAAGTAATACAGATATAATATGAGGAAAAGAGATAAATACGCACATATACAAATATATAGATATCCACATATGGACAAATAGACAAATATATACATCTACAAACATATATAAGTATACATACAGATGTACTGATATATATATGCATGTATAAGTACATACAAAAATGATTTAACATTTGTTTTTATTGATGTGACAATCTATCCATTAAATTTTAAAGCAAGGTTTTGGAAAATGTTTGCAAAGGCTACAATATTGGATACATGTAAGAATGGATTTGTAAAGGTGGCATGGGTTTAGTATAAATGAGGTCAAAACAGACACCGTCATATTTCATTGCATGAGCAAATAAAATAATTAAATATATAATATATTATTATGTATATAATTAAATATATAATATATTATTATATACATATAAATATATATACATATAATTATTATATCTAATATATTATTATATTATATATAATAATATCTATAATATAATATATATACATAATACAAGATATACATTATAATAAATCATCAAATATAATTATTATATATATAATATATATTTATATATATATAATTAAATATATAATATATTATTATTTATGTATAACAAAGTAAATTTTGATCAGCATAGCAAATTTTATAATTCTGCCCTTAGGAATAATGGTTACAAAGGTACTACTATGAAATTCAGAAATCTCAGTAACAATGACAACAATAAAAAATGATCTCGGAAAATCATCTGGTTTACTCACCTTACAATCTGATGGTTAAAACTAAATTGGGACAAAAGTTCTTAAACCTTATTAATTAACTCTTTCCCAAAACTAATCCCCTTGGTAAAATATTTAATAACAATACTGTTAAGTTATTGTTGCATGGATAATCTACAAAATAATTAAAAAACACTATAACTAAGTCCTCAACAAGTATAAAATTACAGTATAATCAATGCATTGCAATGCTGAGATGGATAGTACTAAAAACAACCAAATACCATCGATTATAATTGTAAGAATTCTAAAGATTGTCCACTACATAGTAATTGCTTAGCTAGTTCTCGAGTTGATCTACAACTGAAAATCCTGACATTAAAAAATTTTATATCGGGTCTACTAAAGCCCATTCAAAACCTGCTGGTATCAGCATGAACTATCTTTCAGTAATAGTTCTTATAAATACAGTACTTCATTATCCAAGTACTTTTGGTGTTTTAATGTAAAAACAAAACCCCTACTGTTATATGGAAAGTACTTACTAAGGATCTAACTTGTAATTCCCTCCATGCACCTTGCTGTCTTTGTCTTAATGAGATGTTAGCAATCATCAGGTTTAAGAACAAGGTTAATCTTTTAAACCAAAAAAATGAACTTACAGTTCATTGTTTACTTTACAATATAGGTTGTAATATTAAGAATTTATGTATACTATTTTCGCTGGTATCAGTTATTGTTTATATTTAGTTGATGGGCATTTTCATCTGACATGGATTGTCAAATCAATATTTGCTAGGCATTTAATTTGGCTTATATTATCATATTAATATTTTCTAAATATCTAATCTAACATAGACTGCCAAATTATATAATTATGAGGCATTTAATCTCACATAGATTATTATGTTAATATTTGAGAGATTTTAATCTAGCATATACCATCTGGTTAATATTTAATAAGTTTTTATTATAGCACCAATTTTTAATTTAATATTCAAAAATTTTGATTCTTGAAGCATCAATTTCACATGGTTTCTGAATTTCATATTAGTGCCTGGTTTTAACTGTTTGTATATCTGGGTCCTTTTTTAATTTTTTTATCTATGTTTAGATTATAATATACAGATGTGGGTGCATGGGTTTTTCTACTTATTAAATATGTATGTAGGTGTACATCTGGGTTTATGTACTAGTAGGCATCTGGATGCTTTGTTCCACATGCTAATCGAATGCTAATGTGTATGTGTATGCATATATATATGTGTGTGTTTTTATATATATGTTTGTATTTTTATATGTGTTTGTGTGTATATCTGTTCATATGCCCATATATGTGTGTCTATCTATCTATCTATCTATCTATGTTTACAAGAATTACAATACTGGATACAAGTATCTATATATATATATATATTTTTTTTTTTTCTAAACATATACTGTTAAATATAAGAGACAATGAATGTCTATTATGTTTAATCATGAGCTGTTCTAAACGTCGTATTTTGGCTTTAATTTCAGTTGAAAATAAAGACAAAAATTTCTTCAACATTTGGTTAATCTTTATTAATTATATGACGTTTAGAATGGCTCATGATTAAACATAATAGACATTCATTGACTCTTATATTTAACAGTATATGTTTAGAAAATTATTTGCTGCCTCGATACGCTAAATATATATGTATATATATTTTCTTGTCTATTGCATTTTTATAGGTGTGCATTTACTTCAGTGTGAATCGTCATGTGCTTATCTGCATATATTTATGCCAAAAGTTGCATGTAAGTAGATCCAGGTGTGTGTTTTTGTTCTGTGTATGATGCTTTGTGAGGTTTTAGTCACATTCGTATTCTGTTTTTGCTTGTGTATTTGTGTGGATATATATTTAAATAGGTTTATTTGCTCATGCAATGAAATATGACTATGTCTGTTTTGACCTCATTTATACTAAACCCATGCCACCCTACAAATTCATTCTTACTTGTATCCAGTATTGTAATTCTTGTAAACATTTTTCAAACCAAGCTTTAGATTTCAATGGATAAATTGACACGTCAATAAAAACAAATTGTTAAATCATTTCTGTATGTATTTATATGTGTATATATGTATCTGTACATCTGTATGTATACTTATATATGTTTGTAGATGTATATATTTGTCTATTTGTCCATATGTGGATATCTATATATTTGTATATGTGTGTATTTATCTCTTTTTCTCATTTTATATTTGCATTACTTTGCAATGATCTAAATCTAACACTTTGTTAAATTTAGAATTTAAAATTCATAGTTCCATAATTCATAAATATATTTTAAATAAATTTCAATTTTTATTGTAAAATGAATCTAATAGTTGATCAATTATGATGATCTCTTTTTTTACTCAAATATTAAAATGAATGCTCTACTAAATTGGTTTTTAGATTCTGTTCTTTTGTTCTTCAAATTATAAATTACTTGTATTCTGATTTGTCACCACTGACTACATAACAATGTCTCCCTGATTAAGGGTTGTTTGTCTTGTTTTGAACCTTTTAGAACTCTTCAACTTGAATTTTATATCAACACTTGATAAGACATGGTTAGTGCCAAAACAAAATGACTATTTTTGTAGTGATATTATAACATATTTGTATTATAAATTCTAAACAAACACACACACACACACACACACACACACACATATATATATATATATATATATATATCCGTGTGAGTATAGAATGAGGAGAGAAAAAAGAAATTTTTTTTTTCCCGTCCAAAACATTAATTTAAAACAGTGCTCGATATATGATGTATAGAGCTGTGAATATTTATTATAAATTATGTTTTAGAACATGTACATAATTTCTTCTATATATGTCCTCTTGTCTACAATTTTGCACTTACACACCGGATTCTTCCAAGGGTCTGATGGTCAAAATGAGAGAGACATTAACTTAATTACCAATAACCCCAACCAGCCCCCCAAAACAACAACGAACCAAATATAAACAGAGAATGATTCCAAACCTTTATTTCTCCCGATGATGTGTTTGGGTTCCAAACACTGAAACAGCCATATGATTGTAGAGAAGAGGACATATATAGAAGAAATTATGTACATGTTCTAAAACATAATATATATATATATATATATATATATATATATATGACACATAAATATCATACTAATGCCTTACCATGAATATGGAAATGACAGAATCAGATTACAAGATTAAACAATTGCGTAAGGTACCTTACTTGGAATCAAGATATTATGAACATCAGATATTAATGATGTATTATAAGTAAATGATCACAAGAATATCAAATTATGATATTTAACAATGAACAATTTCTCTCAAAGAATCAGCTGGTTTCACCAAGTACTGATGAAGTACTATGAATTTTTTTAATCATTTCACCCCAAGCAAGACTGTAAAGCTACTAAGATGGATGGAGGTTAAAGAATATAAGCAAAAAACATTATTAAGGAAAGGGATAACTAAAAGAACAGGAATTAAATCAGATGGTAACAATTGACATAGCATTTAAATTTTTGAATAATAAAGATGACTGAAAAGCAAGAAGCTGACAAAGAGTTCTACAAACAAGAAGTGCAATAGAAGAAACTGTTAGCATATAATATATGATTAAATTTAGTCATTTCAACTGTAAAATGATGAGACCTAGCTGACAAACTAGTACTGCACTTAAATTCATCAAGTCTATGTCTCATAGATGAAAGTTCATCAAAACAACATGAAAATATTTATAGAAAAGGAAAGCCACATGGTGGAAAATTGAGGTTGAGATGCCAGCTCAGTACCAATACCAATGCAGATTCTACTTTGCATTTTATAAAGAATTTTTAAATATATAACAGAAGCATTAAATGATATGTAGCAACAATATTAAATTTATGAATGAATGAATGTGTAAGATTTTGACGAGAAAAATTGTCTAGCATGACACAGTGAACCATATTTCTTAGTAGCCGACCTGATAATCTATATGATATAGGCTTTCCACGTCATATGAATGAAAAACATTATTTTGTAAATGGAATAAATATGATATCAGTTTCAAATTTTTATTTCAGCTGATTTCTTCAGCATCACATTTTGATGGGATACCATCAGTGAGAAAATGCAGAAAAAGGTACCAAGCATAAATACTTGGAGATAAGTAACCATTTATGGCTCCTTTTTTACTATTCTGGTCTTAGAGTACATTCACTGCTCAAACAAATCCCACAATTCATATAAATGACTTGTAAGCTTATCCTTTATACTGATTGGCCAGCAGATATGTAAAGAGCCCTACAGATGGATCTAATAACATCATCTCTGGTATGACACTATTTTTATTTATTTTTCCAATAATGAAGATAGATTTGTACTATTTGGTTTACTTGTATTTGAAGTATCGAAAAAAAAAAAAGAAAAACAGTGAAACTACTAATGGTCCTTGCTTGATTTTGTCAGTTGTAAGCTAGAAATGCTTTAAGTGCAATACTAAAAACATGAGTCATGCACCAGTGCAAATTACAGAATGACAATAGCCTAGAAAAATATGATAGTTTAAAAATATCCTTGTGAAGCACGAGTCATGTTGGAGTCAAACTTACAGTAGATCATCATTATTATGGGAATATAATGAAAAGTATGGGGATTTGTTTACTGGTGTACTAAAAAGGTGATCTGGCATTGCCTGGGCCACAATGGAGTTTATAATAATTATTTCATACTAATTTTTCTGTGGAAAGAATTTCTTCTTAATATAAAGTTTGGATTAAAGTGTATTTGATTATGAGTATAGGTTTTTTTTAAAACAAAATAAAGATTTAACTCTCTAGGAAATATTGAACTTTTTCTTTATACTGTGTCCCTTCAGGACATGGGTGATTTTTGCTTTTCACAATTTCCTTTTCTTTTTAGCTCTTAGCAAATTTTCACCATATCTCCTAATCGCTATCTATTTATGAATTATGGAACTATGAATTTTAAATTCTAAATTTAACAAAGCGTTAGATTTAGATTATTGCAAAATAATACAGATATAATATGAGAAAAAGAGATAAATACACACATATACAAATATATAGATATCCACATATGGACAAATAGACAAATATATACATATACAAACATATATAAGTATACATACAGATGTACAGATACATATATACACATATAAATACATACAGAAATGATTTAACGTTTGTTTTTATTGACATGTCAATTTATCCATTGAAATCTAAAGCTTGGTTTGAAAAATGTTTACAAGAATTACAATACTGGATACAAGTAAGAATGAATTTGTAGGGTGGCATGGGTTTAGTATAAATGAGGTCAAAACAGACATAGTCATATTTCATTGCATGAGCAAATAAACCTATTTAAATATATATCCACACAAATACACAAGCAAAAGTTTATGAGGTAGGTTATTCGCTACTTTCCTCTGTTACTTTTTGCCTTCATTATGACCTGTAAGTTTCAAATTTTTCAAGCCCTCTTTCCTCATTATGTGCCCTAGAATTTTCAAATCTTTTTGGTGTTAAGTATAAGAATCCTTTGTTTCCATTTTCTCTAAAACCTTTTTGTTGGTCACATGTTCAGTCCATGAAATTCTTAGCATCCTTCTATAGAAAGACATTTTTGCTGCCTAAAATTTTTCTCTATCTGTAATAAGATTGTTCAGCATTCACTATCATATAGAAAGTCCTATATTATATAACACTCAGTTATTCTTTTCTTTGTAACAAGATTTTTTTGTTTCTTAATACTTTCCTTAGCTTTTAGAAGGCATATTTTTCTATTCAAATATACCTTCAGATTTCTGTTTTGCAATTCTTGCCCTCCCCTAAAACAGTTTATAGATATACAATTTTTTTTATTTGCTTTATTTTGGCATCTTCAGTTTTTAATTCACGTGTTGTGTTCTACTTTTTGCTAGTAACCATACATTCTCTCTTCTTGCTATTGATATTTAGTCATTTCTTTTCATTAGGCTTTACTACCTGTAGTTCCTGTATTTTCTCTTCTGTGCCTGCTGTCAACATTATGTCATTTGCATATCTAATGTTGTAAAGAATTTGGCCTCGAATAAGAGGGCTGGTACGACTTCTAATTCTCTCAGAATTATCCCCACTGTAAACATTGAATAAGTTCAATTTGTTTTAATCATTTAATCCCAAGCAATGGCCATATCACTTTGAAATACAGGTTTCTATAGTATCATTGAAGTTAAGCAACATCAAGCCTGGTCAGTACTTAGGTGACTTCTTGTGAATATCAAGTGCTGTAAGCTTAGATGGGCAGGTAATATAACGGATAATGGCTTGAAATTGTTAATTGGAGATCTGAATTCCAATTCCAGTTTGATTTAATATATTCACTTACATGCACATACACTTGGGAATGCTATGGATCCACCTCTTCTTCCCTGTTATGGATTAAATAGTAAGATGTGTATCACTAAAACCATTATAATCTTAGAAAAAAAAAGAAGAAATTGTATACAAAATATTCAAATTTCCATATTAAATAACCTATAGAGGTTGATATACCACTAAACAACCAACTAAAGAAGGCAACAATTCCACATATTTCAAGAGGTTACTGAGTGTGAGAGAATATAAGAAAAAAATCACTTCACTATTATGAACAGAAGACAATATAAAAACAGGAATTAAGATAACAACTGACATTGCATTTAAATTTTTGAAGATCAATGTTAACCAGAAAGCAAAAAAGCTGGACGAGAGTTCTACAAGCAAGAAGTGAGTGATGAAACTGTAAGTATATAATATATGGTTAAATTTATCAGTTTCAACTATAAAATGACAAGACCTAGCTGCCAATCTAGTACTGAACTTCATAAAATCTATATCCCATAGAGGAATGTTCACCAGAAACTATTACATGAAAATATTTGTAGTAAAGGCAGAGAAAAGTTACATGACAATGCTAAGAATGTGACTAAAGCCAAGATGCCAGGTCAAGACCAATAACATTGTAGATTCCGCTTTGTATTTTATCAAGAATCTCTAAATATATAACAGAAGCATCAAATCAAATGTAGCAGCAATATTCAATGCATCAATGAATGGTAGACTTATAAATGTATAAGATAGATTCTTACAAGAAAATCTGTCTAGCATGACACAGATTTTTTTTTAATAATCATTCTACCCCAAGCAAGACAGGACTGCCACTGATGTGCAGGTGGTTACAGTAAAAAAAAAACATTACAAGGTGAGTCAAAGAAAGGATAAGAGATGGCTGTGAATCAAGTAGATTGAAGATGCCAATTGACGTTGCATTTAAATTTTTGGAAATTGTAGCTAGCAAGCATGTGGAAGAGAGTTCTAGAAATGAAGAAAGAAAAGAAGCTGTTAAAGTAGAAGAGGTGGTTACATTTAACTATTTCAGTGGTAAAAGGGTGAGATCTTGATGCCAATCTAGTTGCATAGTGAACTAAATTTCCTGTCAGTAGACTGAGCAAGTGATTCATTCCACTTCATGACAGTGGAAAACATTAGATCAAGTGAGTTAGTGAGAAATAAATTTACGATACTAGTAATGATCTATTAGATGAATCTATGGCAGCTCTTACTATATAACTTCTTTTAAAGTGATATGAATCTTTTTGAATCATCTTGCTAAACCTGCAGTACCCAAAGATACAAAGAGCAGTAATTTTATGTTACTAAGTATCTTTGTAAATGTTCACTATATTGATAACATGAATTATTATATATAATGTAAGGTGAATTGCCTTAATCTCATATTTCATATGTCTTCTACTTCATGAAATCTAATTTAATGAAAAGACTTAAATAACTCACTAAGCCACTATTAGCCTGTGATGTTTGTTATAACTAAACAGTATAAAGAGCAGCCATTTTAGCCATTTGGTATCTTTTGAGAATCTTTGGGAGTCAAATAGCATCAGTAAATAACTATCTGTGCAACTTTCATATCTTGCCACTAAAAATAACTTATTAACCAAGAACTTTATTATGCAGTTGGATACATTTTACTATTTTGTATTCAGCATTAAAATAAAATTTGCAACTGGTACATTTGTTTGAACTAATCCAGTCTTTCCTCTCTAACCGCACATTGAAGGTGGTATTAAACAGACATGCCTCCCAGAACTACCATACGGACGCAGGTGTCCCTCAAGACTCTATCCTAGGTCTTACGCTCTTTCTGATCTACATTAATGATCTCCCTGATACCATAAGATCCCAAGTAGGTATGTACACCGATGACACCAGAGTTTACTCTCACCTTGATAAAAAATCTGGTGTGGACGACAAAGCTAACCTTGCAGCCGAGCTTGAAAAGGACCTCCAATCCGTAGTGGACTGGGGTAAGAAATGGCTCATAAACTTTAATGCTTCTAAAACAAAGCTGCTATCAATTAACCATCATAGACAATCGCACCTACCTCCCATTAGCATGGACCAGGCTTGCCTCCCAGAGAGTAAAACACTACGCCTCCTTGGTCTCACACTTTTAGCAGACCTCAAGTGGAATGACTATATCAAATCCATTGCTAAATCCGCTGCTATGAAAGTCGGTTCTCTGTGCAGGGCCCCGAAGTTTTTTCTACCTGAATCTATCCTGCACATATATAAATCTACCATCCACCCGTGCATTGAATACTGCTGCCACATCTGGTCGGGTGCTCCTGCTACTCTTCTCGAGCTTCTTGACAAAGTACAATGAAGAGTCTGTAATGTGATTAATACCAACTTGACAGACCGGCTACAGTCTCTCTCCCACCGGCGCGACGTGGCTTCCCTGTGTCTCTTCTATAAATACTTTCACAGCTTCTGCTCTGATGTACTTAGATCACTGGTGCCCCTGAGATACGAATTTGCACGAGATACTAGATTAGCAACTAGATCCCACCCTTTTACAGTGAAACCGATAAAATGCAACCACAATTTCTACTCCAACAGTTTCTTTTCTTGCACTTCCCAATTGTGGAATTCCCTTCCACATGATTGCTTCCCCAATGGCTACAATCTCCAGGAGTTTAAATGTAAGGTCAATAGACACCTCCTAACACACTAACTTGCATCCATTCTTTCAAACACTCTTCCCATCTACCCAACCCCCAGCCTCAGTATCCTTACCCATCTATCACCTTCCTTCTGACATTTCCTATACTTCCTATATCTAAGCACTCTTTCTCTTTACCTTCCCCTATGTAGCCCCATGCACAATAGTGGCAGTGGAATGCCTTGCTTGGGGTGAAATGATTATAAAAAAAAAACAAGTAGTTTAACAGTTTTCACTTCTATTCAGTTTTGAAAACCTTCATTCTAAAATAAAATCAGTAAACCATCTTTGTGAAAGTCTGTTCTACACAGTAGTAGTTCTTATGGATAAGCTCTCTCATTGGATTATCTTTCATACAAATGGAAGACAAATATAATGAGGGTTGAAACCTTGTGGATAAGTTCTATCTTTAAAGGTGAACTGATAGAATGAATGTTGTCTGAACATATGCCACAGAAATAGATTTGTGATTATGTGAGTCGGAGGCAGGTAAATAAGTAATCCCCCACAATGTTGCATAAATGATTTTAAATTTTGTCAAAATTGAAAAGAGAGGGTTAGACAGCTGCAGCTCAGATAGGTAGCAATACTCCATTTTTGATCTGATTAGTCTCTTGAAAAGAAAGCATGACTGGAGGAGTCAGGTATTTTCAGAACCAATTTTACCAGCATCTCTAATAATGGGCTGTCTAGATGAGTTCTCCTTGAGCTGTAGAGTGAACTTGTGTCCCACTAAATATTTAAAGGAATCTCATTGAGGGTGATCATGAGTGAAAAAAATTCAAGGTCTGCTTGGTGATGATGAAATGATACTAGCTAGGCTTTGGAGGTATTGATTTATTGACATACATGAGGTGCTGAAGATGTTGCAGAGGTATATGTCTATATCTGTAGTCCAGAGCCCTCTATAACTGAGCTGTATTTATTGGTTGTGGCTGCAGAAAATTTAGTTGGTGGTTTGGTTGTTATTTTTTAGTTGCATGCTACTAGATTGGCATTTAGGTCTCACTCATTTACTGTTGAAATAGCTAAATACAACCACCATTTCTACTATGACAGTTTCTTTTCTCACACTTTCCACCTGTGAAAGTCTCTTATACTTACTTGCTTTGCTGATAACTATAATCTTCAAAAATTTAAAAGCAATATCAAGTGCTGTCTTCTGTCTTCTTGAGTCCTGTCTATCTCTTATTCTCTCCTCAATCCTCCAGATTCCCAGTCTTCTCTTTCATTTTAATTCCCTGTAAACCCCTGTGTACTAGTGGCATTTCTGCCTTACTTTGGGTGAAATGATTAAAAAGAATAATAATATCAACCTCTAGGGGTTAATTATTACCAAAACCTAATTTTGTACAAAATTATATTTTATTTTTAGGGATAATAACGGTTTTAACAATACAAGTCTTACTAATTAATCCATAGATGGGAGATAAAAGGTGTATTCATACATTTCCTAAGGGAATTCACACATAAGTGAATATAACAAACTCAACTGTAATTGAAACTTTCCTCTCCAATTAACAATTCTGAGCTATTATACATTATACCATCCATACATTATACATTATACCATCCATACATACAAGCTTGCAGCATCTGGTATTCCCAAGTTATCACCCATCTAGGTACTGACCAGGCTCAATGTTGCTAATTTTGATGATCATATGGGAACTGATGTTTTAAAGTGATGAGGCTGTTAACCCGCAGGGAATTTAGGATGTGTAACAACTATTGACACAGAAAGTGAAATTAGCAAATAGGGTTCAAATTCTGGTCAATTTTGCCTTAATGCTCTTGGAATGGGTTTTTAACAAGGAAATCCAGGCTCTTTTGCCTTGGGTGGTAACCAGTCTAGGAGAATGTACCCAAAGACTTAAAAAACATCTTAAATAGGTATGTCCCCTTTTTTAACATGCTGTAGCTGCAGTACATGTGGTGCCCTTCTAACCCTCATGATTTACAAAACTTGTGAGGTGATATAACATGCATGCTCAGTAGAGTTTAAATCTAGAGAGAGACAGGAGGGTGTCTGGAAGTCAGCAAAGTTTTTATGAAACCATTTTCATGTCATCCATTCAACATTCGTCTGTATAAATTTTGATAATAATAATAAGTCAGAAGTGTATTATTAAATTCTTATTATATTTTCTAAGTTAGTCTGGTAAAATTATTAATCTAGTGATGGTCACGATAAAAACACTTTTGGTAGCTCTAGCGAAGCATCAAGTATTCAGCTACTGACAAGATTTTGAATCTTGGACGAGGCCGCAGAATGATGATGAATAATCTAGTCCATTTCTGGAACCAAATTGGTGGCGTAACCAATATAGACATAATATGACTGAGTCAATTTCTACTTGAAGTGGAGGCTGAAAGCATCCAGTGTACCTCTGTCTCTAATTTTTGGCACTTCACTTATATATATATATATATATATATATATAGTGAGAGAGAGAGAGAGATTTTTTTGTTCTGTGAAAAACATAAACACCTTATGTTGAAAACATGACAAAATCAATTTATGTATATGAAGAACGTTTGAGACAGAAAGATAGTTTGTGCATTACTATGGTTTTTGGAGGAAATACATAAACTAATTTCAGCTAGACATTTATTTTTGCTTGATTTATATATTTTCTAAGCTTCCTGAACAAGGAGATAAAGAAAGATTGTTTATTTGCAGGGAAATAACACAACCACCCCTCCCCAACACACACACACACCATAGGTGTATTTGTATAAATGTATATAATATATATATATAGTCACACAATCATATTATATGTGTGCAAATTTTAGTGTGAATATATATATTTATGTCTGCAATATCTGTAAGTAATATATATGTGTGTGTATATAAATGTCTAATATATATATATATATATATATATATATATATATATATATATATGAATATATCTGTATATATGCACATTCTTGTACATATATGTATCTGGATATATATATATATATATATATTTGTAATTATATGTACACACCAACACACACATACACACATGTATATATATACAGGTTGTGAGGATGAATTTTTGACTAAATTACGCAAAAATGAAAATAACACTGATACTTCATTTAAACAGATATATTTACTAAAATTACACAAAAATATCTTAAAATACTAAAATGTAAATTTATTTAATAAAATTGTCATCTGGAGGTCGTGGTATCACTATATTTCTACATAACAGTGTATATACGTATATATTTATGTTCATGCATCAGTATACACACACACACACACACACACACACACACACACACACAGCGAACATGTCTCTTTATGCCTACTTACAAATATATATGTATATATATATATATATATATATATAATGTGATGGGTAAATTGTTACCATTTTATGTTTTTGATTTCATACATGGGCATTAAGCTGCACAGTATAGTAGGGTCAGTTGGGGCCCCTCTGTGAGAAAACGTGCGCTTTGACACAATTCACTCTACCAAAAAAATTTGAAAAAATTTGAAACGGCATGCCGTACTGCATCTGAAGCCCTATTTCAGACTGTTTGGGTGCCAATCTGAGGATAATGCAGAGGGCTCGGAAAAAGTTTGATGATATGTCTAGCCATCAACATGGTTTTTAGTGTGATTACAGGTAATGGTGACATTATATCATCATTCATCTTCTTACATGGCCTTAGACTCAACACAGGGGCCTACATCAAATGCCTTTAGATAGTTTAGCTTTGGGTCAAGAGTGGCTGTTGGAAGACCCTATATCTGGCAACAGGATTCTGTACAGAATTCAGTCATGGCTGTCAGACAATGTCTACAACCACATCAGCTCGTAAATTTAGCTACCTCCCTCCCTACCAAGTCTGCAACCCCTTAATTATTATGAGTGTAATGATGCAGTTGAGTGAGAGACCAAAAAAACCTTTTAACTCCAAACATGAAATGAATTCATAAACTGAACTCAATTCATCAACTTAAACAAAGAGATTGTTCAGAAAAGATGCAGGAGATTCTGAAGTTGTCTGAAGGCAATTGTTGAAACCAATGGCGATATTATTGAATACATTTACTCTTTAGTAATTCAATTCTTTAGTATTTCAAGACATTTTTGTGTAATTTTGGTAAATATATCTGTGAAAATGAGATGCCATTGTTATTTACATTTTTGCATAATTCAGAGGACAGTTTATCCATTGAACCATATATATATATATATATATATATCAATGTAAGGCTTTGTACACATGTGTATATGTGTCCATACATCAGTGTATTTTTGTTCAAGCTTATATATGTGTCTGTATGTGTGTCTGTTTAAATATATGTAAATTCACATTTGCACACATTTGCACATATGTCCATTAATCAGGGATAAAATTCGACAATAATAACTCATGTGTACAAAACATCTAAAAAAACTTTCACATTATTTTAACTGTTTTCACAAGGTTTCTTCGATATTCCAGTTGGGTTGATGTAACACAAGTGGGGTTAATCACTGTAAAGATATCAAATGAGTTAATTTCCTTTCATTTATATTGGCCTAGACACATGATTCAATCAACAGAATGTAAATGTTTTTGTTTTTTCCTTTAACTAACCAGCGAAATTGACCTCCAGGTCACTTTTCTCTGAGAAAGAATCAGTTAGTCTAAATCTCTCTTTCTATCGTGAGATGAAAAATGCAAAATTTCTCTTTATGGTTTTTATGATATAAGATCCTGGAATTTATTAAAATAAATGAAACAATCAGTTTTGTTGGTAGTTTTAAAACAGGATAAAACTTCATATTATCCGAGAACAGACAATGTCATTTTTTATTCAGCCTTTGTTTGCAACCAGTCTAGGAGAAAGATAACTCTTAATCCAAACCATATGTATCCCTGGTATAGAACATGCATTTAATTATTAAAAAACTGCTTGATTATGGACATAAACACTGTATGACTACCAAAGTTAAGCAATGTTAAGCTTGATCAATACCTAGACGGATGACATTTTGGGAAATACCAGATGTTGTAAGTTTGGATGTTTGAGTGCTGTGTTGAGTAAATTGTTAATTTGAGTTCTTGAGATCCAATTTCAGTTAGGTTTGATATCTTCACTTACAGGCAAATGTTCTTGGGAAAGGAATGAATCCACCTCTTTTCCTCTTTCCCAGTTATGGGTTAATTAGTAAATTATCAAAAAAAAAAAAATTCCTTACAATATAAAAATATTTTGTGGCTTTAAATAACCTGCAGAAGGTTGATAGCCCAATAAAAAATGAATCAATCAAATCAAAGAACTGCTTCTTAGTGAAAACCAACTTGCAAGAGGATGTTTTCTTGCCTACAACAATCTTAACCTGTTCAAGTTTACAATTAACGGTTATCTTTTTCACATGTTTAGATAAACCGAAGCACCTTTTACTTCTCATATAACAAACTCTTCCAGTAAATCCCCTCACTCAAGTTGCTCTTGAGACTTGTATAGTGTAAAAATTATTTTTTAAAAATCATCCTAACTGTGATTGATCTGATGAATAGTAAGAAGTCTCGATGTAAATAAAAGTTAATTCAAATATAAAGATTGAAAAATGTATTGTTTTTTTTAACAAAAACATTTTTCATAAAGATTTGCCTAATAATTGATTATTACTTTAATATTTTCACAGTATGGCTTCACATCAAATATTCATAGCAATGTAACACAACAAAAATTTTTAATTTGATTTAACAACTGCAAAGCATAAAACCATCATTTTTGTCTCCATTTATGTATCATTTCTCTTCAGAATGTTGATAATCATGGCTCTCCACAACTTCTTATCCTTTGTAGCTCTTAACAAATTAAACTTTTACTATTCACTTCCTTCCCTGTTCTGCCATCCATTTACACATGTTTGTTAGATCGTTTGCTGTTTCCATCTATTCCCTTTGCCTTCAGTATATTTTGTGAGTGTTAAGTACCCTTGGGTATAAATCCAACTCTTCTTGTCCCAGCTATGAGTTAAATAGTAGAATGTGTATCTGAAGAAATCATTTTTGTCTCAAAAAATTGTTAATTCATTTAAAAAAAAAAAAACTCTTACAATCCAAAATAGATTTTGTCTTTAAACAACACATGGGTCTTCTTCTTTTATGTGCCATGTCCTTTCAGGACATAGACGATCATGGCCTTCCACATCTCCCTATCCCTGGTGGCTCTTAGCATGCTTTCTCCTGTTGCCCCATGCAACCCCTGTCATCCACCTGATCAGGTCCTTCAAATATATTATCCACTGCTTTCCCCTGTCTCTTTTTCCCTCTATCTGGCCTGTTAGTATAAGGTTCTCCAAGCCCTCCTTCCACATTGGCTGTCCCAGGAACTTTAGTTGTCTCTTCCTGATGCTCAGTATCAATTTCCAAAACCTCATCATTGCTCACATGCTCGGTCCATGATATCCATAGCATCCTTCTGTAGAATCACATTTCAGCTGCTTCAAGTTTTTCCTTCATGTTCAAAGATATTGTCCAACATTCACTGCCATTTTGAAGAACCGACATCACATAGCAATCTAGTACTCTCCTTTTTGTTTCTAGCAAAATTGTCCTGTTTCTTAATACTTTACTCAACTTCTGGAATGCTTCCTTTGCCATGCCAATAGGTAACTCGAAAAAATTAATAAATCAATCAACTATGAGTGTCAAATTTGTTTTTGTCTTCTTTCCTTAGTATGTATTCTAGAAATATCAGTATATTTTTCTCATCTGAGGCATAAATTTCCTCTTTGTTTTCATTTTTCTGAAAAAATTCTCATTTCTTACATGCTTCATCCTTGGTATTCTCCATATCCATCTGCAGAATAACATCTCTGAGATATCATAAACAAAGTATAAACACATGAAAGAGTAGCTAACTAGCAATAGGGGGTCATTCATCCAGAGTGGAGTAGAAAAGGGAAATGCTAGAGTAGTTCTAGTCAGGTCAAAGGTGAGAAAACATCATGCTTTGTTCAACCTTTTATTCTCTCACTGACGAACATAAAAGAAGAACTGAAAAACTAAATAATATAGATATCCAAGTTATATTTTGATCCTACAACAACTATGACAACAATTATTGAGATGTGATAAAAAGTATTTTATCAATTGATGTTTTATAAACTATTATGTCAGATCACTCAGGTTCTCCTTGCACACTTCTCACCTGTGGAACTCTCTTCCGGCTTCTCATTTTCCTGTCAACAGTCATCTTTTGAATTTAAACAATCCTATTCTCTTTGTTGTTCTTTCTTCTCAGCAATGTTTTCTTAGTTTCAATCAGTAACCCTTTGCATCTTAGTGGCTTTGTTATCTTTCTTGTGGTAAAATGATTAAAAAACAAACTCTAGGAGTGCTACCAATCCTATGTAATGCAGTATTATCTTCTGCCTGGTTAGTGCATCAATGACTGAACCAGTTCCCCCACCAGGCTTTTCTAGTGAGAAATATGGCTAGACACACAGCAGGATTAAAAACAAGAACTCTCTAAGGTAGATGAAAGGACATCTAATACAACAGTATAGACTGGGCTTCATAGCTATATATTGTGTCAGTGCAGTGATGACATAACATTGTTAGCATTGGGCTTCTGAGACTGAAGTCAGTGATTTGGACAGAGCGTTTCTATGGTGACATCAACAGCCATGTGGACATGACCAAGATGAGCCTTCAAGATGAAGGACATCGGCTACAATTTGAACGGGTAAGAAGGATAGGCTCCACATGGTTTACATGCTTAAGACTAGCTATATATGAATGAATATCCTCCCAGCTTTTGACTCAGAGATGTGAAAGAAGCTGGTCAGGTGGTTCAGCATTCTAATGACCACATATCATCATAGGACTGATAATGTTGTTTTTTAAAGTTATTCTGTTATAATTCTGTTTAATGCACAAGTAACAAAACACATAAACAGATGTTATCAAAGTTAGATCTATATTCATACCTGGTATTAATAGATAAAAGCAGCAAAACATTGGTCTGATAATGCTGATTGTTTGTAGTGGCTAATATCAACAATTACATTATGAAAGAAATAATAATAATAATAATAATAATAATATAGTGGTGTAAATTGTGTGAATCACACTGTTCAATTTGACACAGTAAAATACCTGGATACTATAAATATACACTATTCTGTACATTTCCACTTTTCTGCTCTTCCTCCAGATGTTGTGATTATAGAAAACAAGGAAAATAAAACCACTTAAACACACTGGCATATAAAAATTGGAGAACCCCATGGAGCAATAATCTACACATGTGGCTACACTAATATGAACAAAATGATGCCCTTCCCAACTAGTTGTCACAACTCAAACACACAAGACTTACAAACTGAGTCTTCTTCTTCTTCTATGTGCCCTGTCCCTTCAAAAGGCACTTCAGTAGTACAAGCTAGTAGAATTTTTCTTAGGATGTTGGGATTAATTTTGAGTGGGGGTAATGAAGGATTACTGTAAACATTTCTTATAATTATATCAATAGTTTCATTGACGGGTACATTAGTAAAAAGGTTTTCCACATCAAGTGAAGCTATGATTTCATTATTAGGTTTTTCACTCTTGAGGATTTGGATTGCCTCTAGGGTTGACTTTATGCTGTATTTACTCGGAAGGTAGGGTGTGATAAGCTGGTTAATATATTTAGTTAACTGGTATACAGGAGTAGTATACCAGTTAACTTTTGTTGATCCAAACAACACTATATATATATACAACGTGACGGAGTCTCCATGGGTTCAGTGCTTGGTCCGATTTTTAGTAATTTCTACATGTCTAACCTTGAAAATACTACCTTTGCAAAATTTACAAAACCATCAATATATCTAAGATATGTTGATGATATCCTACTATCAATTAAAAATACTAATGAAATCTTACAACTTCAAAAACAGTTTCAAAATAACTCAGTTTTAAAATTTACTTATGAACTTAGCAAAGATAACAAAATTCCTTTTCTTGATATATTAATTAATACTGACAACAATAAATTTACTATCTCACCATATCAAAAACCCACTAATAAAAATCCCTCCACACTCAATTATATTAGTGAATGCCCCCACTATTACAAAATAGCCATTATAAAAAATCTATTATACCGTGCAAAAGTCAATTCATCTACAAATCAGATCTTCTACAGTGAACTAAAAAACATAAAACAGACACTCATCAATAATAATTTTCCCAACTACATAGTTGATGAACAAATACATTATTTTCTTAAAAAGCTTAATATGGAAAAAACAACACATGATACTAACCCAACCAATCCTAAACATATCACTCTCTTATACCGTAGCCAGATGCACTCCAATTACCAACTAGATGAAAACATCCTAAAAAAACTCATAAATACTAATATTTCTCCGACAGACTCTAACAAAAGAATTAAGTTCATTATATATTACACTAAATCCACTACATCTAATTCATTTGTCCGCAACGACTCTTCCCCCACCGTTAGTGATTTGCAAAAGAAAAAACCAATGTAGTATATAAATTCATATGTCCATTTAGAGAATGTATCTCTAACAACCTCAATAATATCTACATCGGCCACACCACAAATTCGCTCTCACGGCGTCTGACGTTGCACTTAAATAAAAATTCAAATATATTCCGTCATTTAGAACAACACGGTTATCAATGCACACTTCTGAGAAAAACGCTTGTTGATAACACGTACATACTCAAACAAGAAAATAATAAGCAGAAACTAAAAATCCTCAAAGCACTCTACATTAAACAAGTTTAAACCTGGTTTGAATACAATCAATTTCGATATTTCCAACAACGTACTCAAATGTCTGTAATCAGACCAGGGACCATAACACCACTATTTTGTCACTGTCTTCGGCCATCCGCCACGGTAGGGATGGACTTATATTTTCAATTCAATTATCTTTATTGTTAATAGCTTAAATGTTCTATGTTTACTGTGTGTTAATTATTTACTCTTTGATAATGGCTTATGTGAGCCGAAAGCTTAGACCCGATAAAAAATTCAACAAATACTGTGATTTTTTGTTGTCTTTTAACGACATCACCATCAAGTATATCAGACGGTATGAACGGATCCTACACAAAATTAATAGACAAAACTTGTCTATATTATTCAATGAAACCTGCATTAATGAAAAAATGCTGCCAAAATACACACAATTTAAATTACATGATCCAGCAGCCCAACACACCATCACCACCTTGAAATATAAATGGAGCCTTGTGAAAAGGCAAATTGAAATAGCGAAATAAAATCTTGACACATTATACAAGAACAAACATGACCTCTACAACAAACTGAAAGATATAACTACCTCAAACCAACTAGAAGAAATAATACTCAGACTATCCAAAATCACCTCAAAATCTGAAGCTGAACACTGTGCTAAAATTGTCAAAAAACTTAATTCACTATACAATGGCACGATCACTCTTCCCAAAAAATTCGATAAATTCATAAATCTTTCCAACCACCAACTAACTAAGCACCAAGAAGAATTACTCAACCTTGGACCTAACTGCCATATATACCGTAAGTATAACCAGCTTACTAAAAAAAATTGAAATAGAAACGCTCTATCAAAGCATCACTAAATTACAAGATGAAAAACTTATAACCGTTAAACCCGAACTGAAAGATCTACTTAAGGCTGAGGCAATCAAAGATCACCATGATAAAAGCAGAAGCTCCTCAAAAATTCTATCGAAACAACTAAAAAGTGCCGTGCACGAACTACGCAACCACCTTCACATAATTGTAAAAAAAGCTGACAAGGCTAACATCTTTGTTGTACTTAACAAATCAGATTACAACACAAAACTCAACCACATACTCCATGACCACACAAAATTTAAAAAAATTAACAAAAACCCGACACACCAACTAAAATCTAAACTTAATAAACTCATTAGTGTCAACAACGCTGAGCAGAATTCCTTAAAACTCCCTAAAATTATTGGTGACTATAAACCTGGTTACATATATGGAACCATAAAAACTCATAAACCTAACTATCCTCTCCGCCCTATCATATCCCAAATTCCTACTCCTGTATACCAGTTAACTAAACATATTAACCAGCTTATCACACCCTACCATCCGAGTAAATACAGCATAAAGTCAACCCGAGAGGCAATCCAAATCCTCAAGAGTGAAAAACCTAATAATGAAATCATAGCTTCACTTGATGTGGAAAACCTTTTTACTAATGTACCCGTCAGTGAAACTATTGATATAATTATAAGAAATGTTTACAGTAATCCTTCATTACCCCCACTCAAAATTAATCCCAACATCCTAAGAAAAATTCTACTAGCTTGTACTACTGAAGTGCCTTTTGTTGATCCAAACAACACTATATATATACAACGTGACGGAGTCTCCATGGGTTCAGTGCTTGGTCCGATTTTTAGTAATTTCTACATGTCTAACCTTGAAAATACTACCTTTGCAAAATTTACAAAACCATCAATATATCTAAGATATGTTGATGATATCCTACTATCAATTAAAAATACTAATGAAATCTTACAACTTCAAAAACAGTTTCAAAATAACTCAGTTTTAAAATTTACTTATGAACTTAGCAAAGATAACAAAATTCCTTTTCTTGATATATTAATTAATACTGACAACAATAAATTTACTATCTCACCGTATCAAAAACCCACTAATAAAAATCCCTCCACACTCAATTATATCAGTGAATGCCCCCACTATTACAAAATAGCCATTATGAAAAATCTATTATATCGTGCAAAAGTCAATTCATCTACAAATCAGATCTTCTACAGTGAACTAAAAAACATAAAACAGACACTCATCAATAATAATTTTCCCAACTACATAGTTGATGAACAAATACATTATTTTCTTAAAAAGCTTAATATGGAAAAAACAACACATGATACTAACCCAACCAATCCTAAACATATCACTCTCTTATACCGTAGCCAGATGCACTCCAATTACCAACTAGATGAAAACATCCTAAAAAAACTCATAAATACTAATATTTCTCCGACAGACTCTAACAAAAGAATTAAGTTCATTATATATTACACTAAATCCACTACATCTAATTCATTTGTCCGCAAAGACTCTTCCCCCACCGTTAGTGATTTGCAAAAAACCAATGTAGTATATAAATTCATATGTCCATTTAGAGAATGTATCTCTAACAACCTCAATAATATCTACATCGGCCACACCACAAATTCGCTCTCACAGCGTCTGACGTTGCACTTAAATAAAAATTCAAATATATTCCCTCATTTAGAACAACACGGTTATCAACGCACACTTCTGAGAAAAACGCTTGTTGATAACACGTACATACTCAAACAAGAAAATAATAAGCAGAAACTAAAAATCCTCAAAGCACTCTACATTAAACAGTTTAAACCTGGTTTGAATACAATCAATTTCGATATTTCCAACAACGTACTCAAATGTCTGTAATCAGACCAGGGACCATAACACCACTATTTTGTCACTGTCTTCGGCCATCCGCCACGGTAGGGATGGACTTATATTTTCAATTCAATTATCTTTATTGTTAATAGCTTAAATGTTCTATGTTTACTGTGTGTTAATATTTACTCTTTGATAATGGCTTATGTGAGCCGAAAGCTTAGACCCGATAAAAAATTCAACAAATACTGTGATTTTTTGTTGTCATTCAACGACATCACCATCAAGTATATCAGACGGTATGAACGGATCCTACACAAAATTAATAGACAAAACTTGTCTATACTATTCAATGAAACCTGCATTAATATATATATATATATATATATATATATATATATATATATATATAAAAGGCAAGATGTTTTTGTGTGTGTCTGTTTATCTGCCTGCATGTCTGTATTTTTTTCAGCCCTTTTATTTTAGTTTTTGCTTCAGGTTTGGCTCTAAGTTGATATAATTGTAGTTCTTAGTCTCAGCCATGATACCATTTACTCAGAGGACTTATTTAGCCTTCAAGATTCAGTTTACGACAACAAAAACTTGTTTGATATCAATACCAGGAAATCAAAATTTGACTTACATCCATTCCTTTTTCTTTCAGTCTATGGTTTCACTTTAACTGGAAACAACTATTGCTTTTGAGTCTTTCGTGCCAACATACAAAGAGTTTGAATTCCAGGACCATGGATTAGTTTTAAAGCTTTCATTACACCTCAGCAACGCTGGGCTATACTGCTAGTTTGAAATAAACCCTTCTTATGCTGACAGCAGTACAATTACATAATTTAATACCGTATCCCTTTAAGAAATAGCTGATCATAACTACAAAGATTTATTTTCTCTATTAAAAGTGAATTGCTATTCATTCTTGGGTGAGGTAGTGAAATGGTGTCTTGTTGTCTTCTCCACAGACTTGAATTCAGAGTTTTCCATCTTTTAAAAAGTTTACTACCCATGAGAACACAGTTTACTAAACTATTTAACCTTATTGGTTATAACTGTTGCAGAAAGAGGTGAACATTATAGACAGGGTTGTATTTGAACTCTGCTTGCCAGTTCCACTTTTTGCACCAGTATCCATTACATGCGTATTGTGGGGCAGTGGATATCAACTCAGAATGACAAATCTGGGTGCTGAGTTTGAATTCCAGTTAAATTCCTTGCATTCACCTATGCACAAATACCCTTGGGAAAGGTATTGATCTATCTCTTCCCTCCATTTATGAGTTAAATAATAGGATGGATTGGGTTCTATAGCCTTGGCTGTCAACCAGTCTACTGCAGAAAGCAATGGCAACCTACTCTGGGATAATCTTCTAAACAGTCAGTCATGTCTTGAAAGAGGCATGATCGCCTAAAGCGTGTATCATTTGTGGCACTTAACTGATTATCCATTACATGTAACTTAGTATTTTGTAAACATACCTGTTACATTTGTACCTTGTAACAGTCAGATGACTTTTTCTACATGCTCTGCTCCATTAGGTCATTGATGATCATGGATCTTCAAATTTCCTATCTTTTGTAGTTCTTAATAAATTTTGTCGTTTTGTCATCTCCTCTAAATCTTGTTTTGCTATCCATTTACTCAAGCTCACTAGATAAGTTATGCAATATCTTCCTCTGTCCCTATTGTCTTCAAACTGTCCTGTAAGTATCAAATTTTCCAAACTCTCTTTCCTCATTATGTGCCCTAGAAATTTCAACTTTCTGATTCTGGTGTTAAGTATGAGTGTCCTTTTTTTTTTCATTTTCTCGAAAACTTTGCTGTGTTCCCAGATCAGATTGACATTATACAACATTTCAGTACCCTTTTCTTTGTTTCTAACAACATTTTACTTAGATATTGGAAGGTAACTTTACTATCTCAATGTGCTGTCAGTTTTCAGCATTGCACTTTTTTGTTCACTATTAAAACATTTCTCAGATATTTAAGTTGTTGTAAGTGTTTCTTAAATATTAAATCTTATGTTGCATGTTGAAAAAAATAATTTTTAATGATTATTTAAACAGACAATGCGACGGTTGTAATATTAATGAAAAGAGTTTCTTGACTATGAGATATCTTTAGTACTAGATAAACAGAAAAGATGAGAGTTTCATTTTGATCCTCCAGTGAAGTGTTAAAGGATCCTTTGAAGAAATGCAACAAGCTCAACGATAAACGCAATGACTAATAAAAAAAGTCATGGTAATATAAGCTATTCTGAGAGTATAAAATAATAAGATTAATTAATGAGACAATGTAGCTGTTTCAATATTAATTGGAAGAGTTTCTTGAAGATCAGAATTCTTCAAACAAAAACAAACAAGATGAGACATATGTAAGAATTGAAACTGTTGAGATTGGGAGAAACACTTAACTGCTTCCCAGTAACTACAAAGATAATAAGGAGAGATGGAAAAGAGATGGGAAATAACAGAGAAATGACACTGCCTCAGAAATCACGACAACTTGAGGAACAAAATGCCCACAAAACTGACTTCATAAGATACCATATCTTGCCAGCTACCAGCTGCTGTTTTCCAGCAGCTTTTATTAGCTTGAGGCATTTTACAAAAATCCAGATCTTGACCAGTTGCAGAAAAGCCCACATCTAGCTAGATATGTCAAACTGTCTCATATGGAGAGAGGGGTGGTACCAGAGAAATATCACTGTCTTGGAAATCACAGAAAATGTCTTCTCAAATCCCAACTGCTGTTTTCCAGCAGCTTTTATTAGCTTGAGGTATCTTACAAAAATCCAGATCTTGACCAGTTGCAGAAAAGCCCACATCTAGCTAGATATGTCAAATTGTCTCATATGGAGAGAGGGGTGGTACCAGAGAAATATCACTGTCTTGGAAATCACAGAAAATGTCTTCTCAAATCCCAACTGCTGTTTTCCAGCAGCTTTTATTAGCTTGAGGTATCCTACAAAAATCCAGATCTTGACCAGTTGCAGAAAAGCCCACATCTAGCTAGATATGTCAAACTGTCTAACTGCTGATGGTAAAAACCCAGATGTAACTGGTGTTGGCAAATATGTCTGCATGTGATCCAATGTCTCTTTTGTGCCTGTAGTGACATGCATTTGCCACATCCTCTTCTGATCTTCTGATTAAAGATATAACAGCTTGGATTGAGTCTCTTTCATCAAGTCATCTTCCAAAGTGGGACTGGTTTGTGTTCATTCACCTTGTCTCCATGTGATTCTTCTTCTGTGGGATCAGCTAGTCAGCCCATGCTCACAAGAATTTCATCCTCATTGTCAGACATATCTTTACTACTTGTTGATGATTGTGAACTCAGGGAAGTACAAAATTCACTAAGACTGATTGTGGACCAACAAGTGTAGTAATTTGTCCCTTTCCAAAAGTTGTTGTACACTGGTTGCCTTTACCTACACTGGATCTCATACCTTGTACATACTGTGACTCAGTCATTGTTTGATTTACTTAACAAACTCTTTAAGCTGAACCTCATCTCTGTAGACTTAATTTGTTGTGAGGTATCATCTTTGGGGTTACATTGTACGAGTAGGTGGCCTCTTTTAATCTACACTTCATCCTTGACACTTCTGTGATGCCACTCCATTATTGCATTTCCTGCCAAGACACGCATACATTGGAATCATAAATGCACGTTCCATTCATGGGCAAAGGCCTGAAAGTCCCTGCTGTGGAATGAAACATATGATGGGCCACAATCTGTTAGTGTCAGTTAATGACTGTTGCGGTGGTGAGTGATATCCATACCAAGCGAGTACCAAGTACTGTTTACTCCCAGTCTGCCCTTTTTCCAATGGACTAGTGCAGGATCTATTGTTGTGCACTCTCCACAGGTCCCAATGGCTGATTTTATCATGACTTTTGACACATAAGGACAAACTCTCCTTACAAAATATATGGGACAACATATGCCCATTGTGTTGATGTACTTCCATTATCTGACTAGCAATCATGGTGTTGGTAGAAGCAGCTCACATCTGCTGCACAGGTTCATCCCTCTTTTTGGCCATAATGAATTTCCTATGGGATACACAAATCATCTTGTCTGCCAAGTTCTGGTTTGGTATGACCATCATCATGTTGACAGACAACTTATATTCTTAGACCATTTCCTTCATTGTGCTCAGCGTTTTTCACACCAACACCTCTTTCATTGCTTTGGTACATACACTAGCTTTCCCCCATGATAGTGTCAAACAGCCAGTTGTACACACATTAAGAATCACTTTTTATGTGCAAACTCATTGGCTGCTACTAGAGAGCCAAATTGAGGTCTTTGATTGAAGCATCAAGTTCAGCCAAGTTGATATGTTGGGCATTGTTTGTTAGTTGAATCCAGTATGCATCCTCTAACATTGTTCAATCTTTTTTCAGCACCACTCATGTCACTAGAGAGCTTGCATCAGCCCATACTGGTCATATGCTATGAATGGATATGTGACAAAGGCAACGTACAGGTTGTCACGAATATGGCCTATATCTTTCTTTTTTTTCTTACTTACTGAGTTGTTAGAACACAGCAAATGCACCTCCTGTCAATCAAATTAGAAGAATGCTAACAATGTTCTTCACACTGTCCAGATCAGAGACTAGTTCAGCCTTTCAAACCATTCAATGGTAGTGAGACCAGAGTCTGATCCATTAAATACAAGGATTAGCTTCAGGTTGAAGGAGTCAGATTAGCTTTATGTAGTGTAAGCAAAGAGTCTGTTGAGATTTAGAGGAAACACCTAACTGGTTGCTTTCCCAACAACTACAGGGATAATAGGGAGAGAGAGAAAAGAGTTGAGAAGTAAAAGAGAAATAACACTGCCTCGGAAACCATAGCAACTTGAGGAAAAAATGTCTGTAAGATCTGACTTCACCAGACACCATGTCTTGCCAACTACTGCTTTCTCCAAGCTTTTATTGGCATGAAGCATCTTACAAAGACCCCAGATCTTGACTAGTTACAGAGAGGACTGTATCTCACTGCTAACAGAAAAAACCCAGATGTGACTGGTGTTGACAAATATGTCTGCCACAAACATATCTAAAGAATACAACCATTCTGGAATTATGCAATAATAAAGAAATCATTTGTTTATACACTGTGCCTCCTCAGCCTTACCCTCTCTTCTGATCTCAAGTGGAGCCACTACAATGAGTCAATAGCTAAATCTACTGCTAGGAAGGTTGGGTCACTGTGTCAGGCCAGGATGTTTTTCCCGCCTAAATCCATTCTTCATATATACAAATCAACCATTCATCTATGCATGGAGTACTGCTGCTAAATATATTCAGACGCCCCACTGTTCATCTCGGTGTTCTTGACAGGCTCCAAAGAAGAATTAGTAATGTGATAGGTACTGATTTGGCGGCTCGACACCAGCGACTTTCCCACCGACAGGATGTGGCTTCTCTTTGTCTGTTCTATAAATACTTTCATGGCTACTGCTCCAACGAACTTAAGTCACTGGTGCCCCTGCAAGAGATGTTTACTCGTGCAACCAGACTGGCAACTGGGTCTCAACCATTCACAGTGAGATCAACCAAATGCAGATGACAATTCTACTCCTGCAGCTTCTTTTCTTGCACTTCCCACCTGTGGAACTCCCTTCCATATTCTTGCTTTCCTGATGGCTACAACCTCCAGGAATTTAAATGCAAGGTCAATACTTACCTCTTAACCACTTGACCCTCGTTCTTTCTTCACCACCCTATATATCCTTTCCTTTCTCTCTACCTCTGCAACTGTCATCACACCTGCATTCCCTTCCTTCTCTTGCTCCTTTCTAACTGGTTCACCCCTCTCTTCACTCTCTTCTATCTAATTGTTTTACTCTTATGTAGCCCCCTGCACATCAGTGGTGCTACCACCTTGCTTGGGGTGATATGATTAAAAAAAAAAAAATTTAGTTTTAGCTTGTTTGGTTTTCTTTAGCAGCATATTAACCTCTATTAATTATTTAATGTCAAAATCAAAATATTTTGTATGCAATTTTATTGCTTCAGTTACATATTTTGTGCATAATTTTATACTTTCAGGGTAAATGTATGTTTAAATATATAGTTTGTAGATGATAAAATGTATTGTTGGTATTTTTCAATGTTGTATTGTTGGTAATTTCACAACAAAATACATTGCTGGCAATTTCATAACAAAATGTATTGTTCGTAATTTTTTATAAAAATATGTTACTAGTATTTTTACTATAAAATATATATTTATGTACTTTCATAGTATTTGTATTTTTATTTGAGGGTTTCAGTATTTGGCCATAGCTGGAATCCTAACAGGTGCTTCCACTCTGTGTAGGGTGAACCTGGGCACAATGATAATAAAGAAGTGGTTCCACCCTCCTCAAAACCTCCAATCTCCTGTTCAGAGGCTTTACTACCGGTTGTAGTTTATTCTCATGCCCAGGAATATATTAATTTAGGAGGCAAATGGTGTTGTCAAAGAGATGTCTGCTTCTGCTGCTAAGCCATAATAGAATTATACAATCAAAACTTTACTTTGCAAACTCTCTATAAATTTTGCAATTGATAATTTTAATACTTTAGAGTTTTTAGCAATCAAAGCTTAAAATCCCTTGACTAAATATAGATGATATCCTAAGCTGTCTGAATTTCTTGGATGAAATAATATCATTATTATTTCTGCTGTTATTTTATTCATGTGATCTGATCAAACAAAGAATATTTATGCAATCTTTTAATTGCTTGTATTTAAATAATATCAAAAACATACTCTGCATTTTTGTGTTTACATTTAATGCTTCAGTCATTTGTAAAACTGCCATGATGGGATTTCCTCTTGAAATTGAACATAAGATTATATAAAGATAACTGATCCTTTATCTTGTAATTTTTATGAGTGCAACTACATGAAGCTCTAGCCAGATCCTAGTATTTTAAAATTTTTTTTCTTTAGAGTCCACTCTTGTATTATGTGTAATAACAAATTCCGTAATTTAACACTTGCTCCTTGTGACCACGAAATAATATAACACTTGCAACTTGAGACTGAGATATCCAATAATATCTTGTGACTGTCATTTTCTACCATTGTCTCATGCTGATATTCATACATTGAAGTCAGGTTTACAGCAGACTTCAGTGCTGAAAATATAAGTGTCTGTTTTTAGACCTAGCTTCCACCTGAAGCTACCCCTCAAATCCAGCAATTGTCTCTGTCTACTGAAAAAAACTGACCATGAAGCTTTTTTTGTTTTCCTTTAACTTATCTATTATCATCATCATCTGTTCTTGGGAAAGATAATGGATGGTTCTGGTTGACTTCTCCATGGTTTTGAATTTAGAGTAGTCCTTCACTTAGACTGGCTTTCACCCAAGAGTTGTCCAGTCTTTTACACTTTCCTAAGAACATTAGTTAAAATAGGAACGCAAACTAGAAATTGAGAGCAGCTTCCCACTCCACTTTCTGTGGGCGTTAATCACAATTCAAGAGTTTCTTTTACAGAATATCTTCAATATCAATATACTTTTCTAAGACATTACCAGAGGAATCCACCACATTAAAGTGAGCAAGATACTTAAAAATATTTATGACAGTCAATTACAAGGTCCAGGCCTTCTCTGTTTGTAATCCCTAATAATAACCAAAGCAAGTTGCATTTCTCTACAAATAACCACTAAAAGGAAAATATTTGGCTGTTACAGATAACCAACATTATTTTGGTCTGTAGATTCTCTCCGCTTTTTCTGTAAATATTTTCATGGTACTTGTTCCAATGAGCTTTTCGCTTTGGTAACTAGACTTTATGAATTTAAGTTTGGTTTGGTTGTTTTGTTTTTATGGCAAATCAACCTCGGCGGGTCATTTATTGCCAACTAAACTTTATTTATTTATTGCTGGTAATACCGTTTTCTTTCAACAATTTATTAATGTTTATATAAGTTTTTTTTGTGTCTAGTAATACATTTTTCTTTTCAAGTATCAAGATTCAATTGGATTTTTTTTTTTAAGGGCAGGGTTCCCAAGTCCTTCCCTTGTTATTTAATCTATAACCGAAGGGAAGGGACAGATTAATACCTTTCCCAAGGGTACCAGTGCTTAAGTGAATGCAGGGTATTCAACTGGAATTCAAACTCGGCTCCCCAATTTCTCTTTCCAAGCTGATATCCACTGCACCACAACGCACATCCGTCACTATACGCTTACAGCACGTAGTATTCACAAGCAGTTAGCCATCTAACCGGTGTATTCAACGTGATAGGCCGTAAGCCTATGAATGTAAGCATTGGCAGTAAGGTACCATCATCTTATTGTTGAAATTGCTAAATATAACCAAAAGGTTTATGCTAATAATTCTTTTCTCTCATTTCTTGTTTGTGGAAATTTATTCTGGTTCTTACTTTACAGTCAATTTTGATCATCAAAAATTTGAATGCAGTTTAAATCCTTATATTCTGTTCTTTATTGCTCTCTTTTGTTATCAGTGCTTTTTTCTTTTACTGATATTCTTTCACACTCTGTAACCCCTTGCATCTTAGTGGCTTTATTGTTTTGCTTAAGACTGTAAAATAACTATAACAACAATGGTAGTTTTGATTCTCAATTACTTTATTCTCATTTTAAACAGATACAAATACAAAAATATACTTGGCCTCTCACCAATCATTTGATGAGGTAATTTATTTCTGCCTGTGGAAGTCCCCCATTATCTAACGAGACCTTACATTTCTAATTTACAAGTCAGTCAGTTGAGTGCCATACGTGATACATGCTTTGGGTGATCATGTCTCAAAAGAGACATGACTGACTGGGCAGAAGATTATCCCGCAGTAGGTTGCCATTGCTTTCTACGGTAGACTGGTTGCCGACCAAGGCTATAGAACCCAATCTGTCCTATTATTTAACCCATAACTGGAGAGAAGAAATGAATTAATACCTTTCCCAAGAGTATTTATTCATAAGTGAATGCAAGGAATTCAACTTGGCTCCCTGATTTGTCATCCTGAGTCAACATCCATTGCACCACAATGCACTCTACAAGGGTGAAATGATTAAAAAAATATGTGACAGTTAAATTGACTTCCTTACAATATGTAAATGGATGTGCAGATAGTTGTTACCAATACAAAAAAATGAAATCAGTGAATCTAGTTCAAGTTCTGTTCTAATCTGTTGTATTCCATTTATACATTTATTTAAAGACATAAATCCATTTCTTTCCTCTTTAGCAATATCTAAGACAAGAGAATAGATTTGGCAGATTTTAAGGAAGAAGTTCTACTCTAATTAAAAATTGTGGAAAAGGCTACAGGAGACCACTGTGGTTTGTTCCTCAAGCAGCTAGGGTAATTTTAAAATAATAAAAAAACAGAATCTGTGGAAAGCCATGAAGGAAGATGTTACAAGAAATAATGTATGTAAACAAAACTAAACTTTGTAATATCAACAAATTTTTTTAGTAATGTTTTACTTTGAGCTTGGAGATATTTTCCTGTTTACAACTTAGACATTGAAGCAAAAAATGTCAAAAAATTTAAATGAATCTACAGTTGCATGCAAATATATTTGAACATGTGATTATTTTCCTTGGTTTTCTAATTTATAATTTTGAATTTGGTTTAAAACATTGATTGACTCACTTATTTGTGTAAAAGAGTTTGATAGATGAATTGATAAAAATAAGAAACCAATTAATATTAATTATTTTATCTTTATAATTATCAATGCTGTATTAATTTATTATAATAACTGTGGCAAAAATAGAAACATGTAGGGAATAATTACTGCAAAGATCAAAGAACCACAGGGTGTCATGCAATTCTTCTAGCAGAGAAAAAGAAGAATGGTCTCGTACTTTGAACTGGTAGAAGGTGGGTAGTGTTTAATATGAGGAGAAAAAGATATTTAAGTGTCTTGTTTTTGAAACAGGTCCCATGTACCGACTGGCTGGTTATTTGGTCAGTCGATGACAGCTTGATATAATAAAAAACTTGTAATATTCAAAGGTGGAACCATTGTTATTGGAGCTTCTCACTGTTGGCGTGTTGTCACAGGTATTGGTGTTGACTTGTCTTTCTTGAAAATTTTGCCTGGCAGCACTATTTTTTTTGTTCTTTTGCCAATTTAGTACAGTATGCCTTTTCAATTAATAATGATTTGTGGATTTGATTTAACCCTAATCGCAATGTCCCCCATCCCACTTTTGCAATGGTGGACATTGATGGGTTATAGACTAAAACCTATAATTAATGTTAGTTTATTTTATAATTGTTTAGACATAAGAGAATGACTCCTGCAGGCCTTGGTGTTGGCATATCTAACTAATTAGATGCTTTATGCCACTGAACACTACCAGCCATAATTATTAGGCCACCCCAGTTTTTTAAAAGAAATGATGTATTTCATACTATTTTTAGTATTTATTGCTAAGTGGATATTTCTAAATGTAAATAGAATTGTTCTTTTGTTAATACTGCACAATAACATGTGCATCAAATGAACTGTTCTGGTGTCCAGTTTTTATGCTCTCTTCCCCATGCTAGTCTCTTTTTCTTGTTGGCTGGCTGAAGCAAAGGCTTCCTGGCTGCCTTGTAATAATAAAAAGAACACACATTCTTTATTAAGTCTTTTGAATGCATAAATTTATAGACATAATTAACACTGTTTTAAAAAGAAAAACACAGCATCTGTTCATCCACAAAATCCACAAAATAATGTTCAAATTTGTAAAAGATATATAGGTACACTATCGACCATAATTATTAGGCCACCCCAGTTTTTTTTTAAAAGAAATGATGTATTTTATACTATTTTTAGTATTTATTGCCAAATGAAAATAGAATGTTTTTTTTGTTATTATTACTTTGCAAAATTTTACAAGGCAAGGAAGCAAAGATGAACTTGTTCGAATCACCTTAAATTTTCTTCATTTTTTTTATTGATGAAACTGCAATATAGGTAATTATTAAGTATTTATAAATTCATTTGATGCACATGTTATTGTGCAGTATTAGCAAAAGGATCATTCTATTTTCATTTACAATTATTCACTTGACAACAAATATTAAAAAATAGTATGAAATATGTCATTTTTTTCAAACACTGGGGTGGCCTAATAATGATGGCTGGTAGTGTAGTACCATCAAAAACCCATAAGAGTAAAAAAAAAAGAACATAGAGAATTTCTACAAGAAATAAGGATGTCACCTTCAATATTGATAGACATTCTTAAGCTAAAATAAAAGTATTTAACTATAAGATTATTTTCCTATTTTTTTTATGATAAGTAATTATTGCTGGATTTTTATTTTCATTTTTAGAATACTGGATTTTGTGATGGACATTAATGGGTTAAGTATAAGAACAGTATCATTTTTTTTAAAAATGTTTCATGATACATTTTATGATGAAAAGCAAAATATCTCATGAAGTATTCTTATGATAAAATGAATATTGTCTCATGAAACATTTCATAATGAGAAGAAAAATGCTGCATGAAGAAATTTTACAAAATCTATAATGTTTCTTAAACATTTTATGATAAAATGCAAAACATCTTGTGATGACATCTTATGAAACAATGAAGAGTGCTGGATTGCTATGTGATGTCAGTTCTTCAATACGGCAGTGAATGCTGAACAATATCATCAAAAATGAGGACAAAACTTGAAGCAGCGGAAATGTGGTTCTACAGAAGGATGCTGTGGATATCATGCAAGCAACGATGAGGTGTTGGAAAGAATGGCAACAAAAAGGAAATTAATTCTGAGCATCAAGAAGAGACAACTGAAGTTCCTGGGACATGCAATAAGGAGGAAGGAGAGCTTGGAGAACCTGATACTGACAGGCGAGATAGAAGGAAAAAGAGACAGAGGAGGGCAGCGGATAACATATTTGCAGGGCCTGATCAGGTGGATGAAGGAACGGGGGTTGCGAGGTGTAACAGGAGCAAACATACTAAGAGCCACAAGGGATAGGGAGATGTGGAGAACCATGATCGCCTACATTCTGAAGGGACAGGGTACATAGAAGAAGAAGAAGAAGAATACTTCATAAAACATTTTATGATAAAAGATACAATGTTTTTCAAAACACTTGTTGCAGGTCATTGGAGGTACTTGAAAGGCAGGAAAAAAATAATGGATGTATTATTCCCTGTTTTTCATGTCTGAATTTATTGTTGAAATTTAAGTCAGTTGTTGAAATTTATTCAATGAATTTGATATCTCAGATTACTTTTTTTGTCCTTTAAAATCTCAACATTCTTATCAAGACACCAATTTATCCATGTTTGTTTTCCCGGTGAAGACTAAGAATATTTTTAAAGAATTTAAATTTAAATGTACAATCTATTTTTATTCTTGTTATTGAATAGATCACTTGTTAGTTCTATCTTCATTGACCTGCTGAATGTACTGAAGTTGTATGCCATTAGCATTTTTAAAAAAAATAATGATGTTGATTTAATTTTCCAGTAATAATGTTTCTATTAAGTGATCAGTTTTCATCTTATTGTTGCATTTTTGAAGTAGTTGTGATCTTAAGATAAAACCACCAGCTTAGGAAATTAAATACTTTATTTTCTTTAGTGATAAAAGTTATCAAACCTTAGAAATTGCTGTCAGATTGAACATTTAAAAGTGACCACTTGAAAGAAGAGTTTATTTAAAATACAGTAATACTTTTTCAAGATTTATTGCATCCTTCTCTTTAATCTTTTCATTGCTTTGTTTTTCCAATATGTAAATATTTTCCTGTGGTGTATGGGTAAAATGACAGACACTGTTACAGAAATGGAACCAACAAAACAAGTTCAGATTCCAACTGGGTTAGTTGTTTTCACTTTTGTACAAAAGCCCTTGGTAAATACATGAATTCAGTTTTTTCTCTCGCAACCCCCACTAGCTACGAGAAAGAGTAGAGAAGACTAGGCTCTAGGTGGCAGCTGGTATAAAAGAATCCATTTCTTCTATACACTCCCAACTATAGGTTAATTAGAATGCTAGATTGTTGCAGATAGTATAAAAGAAGGTCTAATCTGAATTCCAAACCATGGAGAAGGCAATGGAAAACTACTATTATAATGATTCTAACTTAAACAATGAGACCATCCAGAAGAGATGCAGGAGATTTCAAAGCCATCTCGAGGCTGTGGTTGAGGCTAATGTTGATTTTAATGAATAAATTGACTCTTTAGATATTTTTGCTAAATATATCTGTTAAAATGAAATATCAGTGTTATTTTCATTTTTTGCATAATTTAGATGACAATTCATCTATCACTCTCTGTACAGTCAAGAAAACATGACTGTAGTTGTACACTGTCAAACTACTGTGAACGACCTTCTTGCCAAAGAAAAGGCGGAATTTTTATGAAAAAATATTTCATACAATTACAGTAAGAATTACAAAGGAGAAACCAATCCAACTCTCAACATCAAACCTGAAAAAATTCAACAAAACATTATCTAAGTTAGTACCACAATTAGATTTATGATATTGTTTTTTTTTTTATAAGCATTTCACCCTGAGCAAGGCATGTCACTGCCACTACTGCGCAGGGGGCTACGTAGAGTGGAGAAAGGATGATTAAATATAGGAAATGTCAGAGGGTGGATGATAGGCGGGTAAGGATACCGAGAATGAGGGTTGGGTAGATGAGAGTGTTCTGAGAATAGTTGGGAGTTAGTGTGATAGGAGGTGTCTATTGACCCTACATTTAAACACCTGGAGATTGTAACTGTCGGGAAAGCAGACTTGTGGAAGGGAGTTCCACAGGCGGGAAGCGCGAGAAAAGAAGCTGTTGGAATAGAATTTACAGTTACATCTTATTTGTTTAACAGTAAAAGGGTGGGACCTAGTTGCTAATCTAGTATCTCGTGTAAATTCGTGCTTAGGCGGCACCAGTGATCTAAGCTCATCGGAGCAGAAGCCATGAAAGTACTTGTAGAAGAGGCACAGGGAAGCCACATCACGCCGGTGAGAGAGCGGCTGCAGCCGGTCTACCAAGTCAGTATCAACCACGTTACAGATCCTCCTTTGTATTTTGTCAAGAAGCCCAAGGAGAGCAGCAGGGGCACCCGACCAGATATGGCAGCAATATTCAATATTTTCTGATTTGGCTAGAACTGTCCTGGTCACCAACTAGCGATGTAAGCTATCAGTATTTCAGTATTCATCTTTTTTTTTTTCAGCTCTGAATCTTAAGGGAAATCCCTTTGCTACACAAGAAAATTAAACCTATGATAAACATATTTTCAGTATGAGGCTTGGAAATTATCATAAGCTGAAACATAAAGAGTGAATATATATGAAAACAAATAAGTAAAAGAGCATTTAGCCTTTGTTAGTATGAGGTCATGTTAAAGATAGGGAGCGCCTAATAGGTAAAAGAATAAAATAAATTAGTCTACATACAGCGGTAGGGGGTGTAAACAAAAGTTAGTCAATAAAGTTCAGTTAGCATTTATGTAAAAGAAAACTGACCATGAAGCCCAGTCAGGCCTGCAAAAAATGTTAGAATACTCTTTGATTTACTAACAAATTATTACAGCCTGCAGGATTCTTTTTCAGCCATATTTAGAACTATGGAGAAAAAAAATGTGCCAGTTGAATTTTATAACCAACGAAAGCCAAAGAATATATTGACCAAAATATAGGGTGATAAATAGCCTGGATAAGATTACTAGTGAGAAGAACAACTGAAGAAATTGTACAGATCCTCCTCCCAATTATGGCCAGTGTGTTCAATCTGCTGTATTATTTAACCCATAGCTGGGGAAGATGAGATAATTTTGCAGGATATAAGAGACTGCAATATCATGGCCCTTTATAATTATAAGGAGAACTAACCTAATTGCAACATTTATAGAGGAATCTCCCTGCTGAACATCATTAGGAAGGTTTTGTCTGTGTGGTCTTCAGTAGATTACAGAAGCTTGTTTTGATATGTTCTTCCTTCAACAACTACAGGAGAAATGCTGAGAACAGAAACAACCTCTATAAATTGCCTTCATCGACCTCACAAAAGCATTGGATTTTGTGAGCAGGGATGGCCTGTTCAAAATAATCAGAATAATTGCTTGAACTCCAATTCTCCTCAAGATCGTCCATTTGTTTCATGCAGATATGAAGTGCATTGTACAATTTGATGACACTTATCCAAAGGCTTTTAATATCTTCAGTAGTGTGAAGAAGAGTTGTGTGCTTGAACCTACCTTACTTGGCATCTTCTTCACAGTCATGTTGAAATGTGTGTTTGATGTCATGCAAATGTGTGTTTGATGTCATGCAAATGTGTGTTTGATGTCATGCAAATGTGTGTTTGATGTCATGCAAATGTGTGTTTGATGTCATGCAAATGTGTGTTTGATGTCATGCAAATGTGTGTTTGATGTCATGCAAATGTGTGTTTGATGTCATGCAAATGTGTGTTTGATGTCATGCAAATGTGTGTTTGATGTCATGCAAAAGCAGATGGAAGGCTGTTCAGTTTGTATCGGCTGAGAGGGAAGTCCAAAGTTTGTAAGGTGCTCATTAGAAACATGCTGTCTGCAGATGATGCAGCTCTGGCATTACACTCTAAAGGACAACTGCAGGAACAAGTAGACAATTTCCCAAAACCCTGCTACTTTATCAACAGGAGCAGATTGTTCTCATTCTGCATCCATATCTAAGATGCCTCTTCTTTGTTAGTACTTCTGAGTCATTGCTCACTTTATTTCCACTGAATTTGAGTTTGCGTTTTGTTTAACAGCATATCAGCCTCTGGATTATTTAATACCAAAAAGGTAGAGCTTTAAGATATTTTTTTTTAATGTTCAGTTATAGTAAGAAGGTTGATTTAGTCAGATTTTGATGAAATTTTTTACATTTTTATTTTTATTTATTTTAGAAAACTGAAGATGTTTTATAATCAAAAATGTATTGCTGGTAATATATTTCATTCAAGAATGTATATTTTTCTATAAAAGTTTATTTTTATATATTTCTATAAAAGTGTATTTTTATACTTTCATATTGTTTTGACTCAAGTTTAGGGGTTTACTATTTGCCCATAGCTGGGATACTAATAGGTGCTACCACTTTGGGTCTGGGTGGACCTGGGAACAACAGGAATTAAGAGGTGGTGCCATGCTCCTCATAACCTCCCAATCAGAGGCCTTGCTGCTGGATATAGTTTACCGTCATACCCAGGACTTATTTCCACTGAATCTGAGTTTGCACTACCGAGTCAACGGATTGAACACAAAACTCTTATTCTTCTTTTAACTGCCAGCTCCTTGTGGATGTAAGTGATTATAGCTCTCCACAACTTTCTTGTCCCTTGTAATGCTTAGTAAATTTTGTCTTCTTATTATCTTTCCTAAACCATGTACTGCTATACATTTACACAGACTTGTTATGTAGCTTATGCTCTATTTTCCTCTGTCCCACTTGCCTTTAGTATGTCTTGTGCATGCTATATTTCCAAGCCTTCTTTCCTCATTTTATGGCTTAGAGATTTCAATTAGCTCTCTCTGATTCAAAATATAAATGTTTTTTTTTGCATTTGCTCTACAGCTTCGATGCTCACTTCTTCAGCATCCTTTCATAGAAAGGATGCTGAAGGATGCTTCTTCAACATCCTTTCATAGAACCACATTTCTGTCATCTCATTTCTCTTTTACAGAGATTATCTAGCCTTATTTACCATATATGATGACTGATATAACATTTTTTTTTTAATCATTTCACCTGAAGCAAGGCATTCCACTGCCACTATTGCACAAGGGGTTACATAGGGGAAGATAAAGAGAAAGAGTGGTTAGATATAGGAAATGTCAGAAGGAGGATGATAGATGGGTAAGGATACCGAGGATGAGGGTTGGGTAGATGGGAAGAGTGTTTGAGAGAAGGGATGCGAGTTGGTGTGTTAGGAGGTGTCTATTGACCTTACATTTAAACTCCTGCGGATTGTAGTTGTCGGGGAAGTAAGTATGTGGAAGGGAATTCCACAGGCAGGAAGTGTGAGAAAAGAAGCTGTTGGAGTAGAAATTGCAGTTACATTTTATCGGTTTCACTGTAAAAGGGTGGGACCTAGTTGCTAATCTAGTATCTCGTGCAAATTCATACTTAGGGGGCACCAGTGATCTAAGTTCATTGAAGCAGAAGCCGTGAAAGTATTTATAGAAGAGGCACATGTCACACCAGTGAGAAAGTGACTGCAGCCGGTCAGCCAAGTCAGTATCGATCACATTACAGATTCTCTGTTGTATTTTGTCAAGAACCCCGAGGAGAATAGCAGAGGCCCCTGACCAGATGTGGCAGCAGTATTCAATGCACAGGCATATAGGTGTATTGATATTATAAACTCTTTTCTTTGTTTCTATCTAAGTTTTCCTGTTTCTTAATATTTTGCTTAATGTTTGGAAGAAATCTATTGCTATTTCAGTTCAAATTTTGGTGTCACTGCTTTGTTAACTGTGCATTTGTGGCATTATCTTGATTCCATTTTATTAGTAACTCTTTTCAGACTCTTAGCTTAGAAAGTAAATAATTGTCCTGAAAACAAAGCACAAATCTAGATCTAAATCTTAATCTAAACTTATTTATAAATGGAACGTTGTCTGTGTGTTTGTTTGTGTGTGTATGCATGTGTGTGTATGTGTGTCCATTACCTATAGACTCTGAAATGGCTGAACTGATTTTCTTGAAAATTTACACAGTTCTACTATAAGCATCTGTGAGTGTTCTTAGCTAGGTTTTGTGTTTAGGTACCCTGATAAATATCGAAAATCGATAATCGAAAAAATTGGGTTATAGAAGTAGTGGTCCAGTTTTAATCAAATTTGATACACTCATAGACAAAGACATAAGAAACGATATTCAGAAGTTTCAAGGTTGCAGTTATTACAATAGTGCAGAAAATTGATAATATATATATATAAAAGGCAAGATGTTTGTGTGTGTGTCTGTTTATCTGCCCGTATGTCTGTATTTTCTTCAGCCCTTTTATTTTAGTTTTTGCTTTGGGTTTGGCTCTAAGTAGGTATAATTGTAGTTCTTAGTCTCAGCCATGATACCATTTACTCAGAGGGCTTATTTAGCCTTCAAAATTCAGTTTACGACAAAAAAAACTTATTTAATATTGATACAAGGAAATCGAAAATTGACTTACATCCATTCCTTTTTCTTTCAGTCTACAGTTTCACTTTAACTGGAAACAACTATTGCTTTTTAGTCTTTCGTGCCAACGTCCAAAGACCATGGATTAGTTTTAAAGCTTTCATTACACCCGAGCAACGCCAGGCTGTACTGCTAGTTGAATATAATTTAAGCTAGAATTTGATTTGAAATTGACTGAAGATAACAATATTTACAATAACATGCTGATAACTATGGCTGTGTTTTTAGAGAATAATTATACAGAAAAGACTTGACAATCATAAATGTCATATTTTACCCTGACAGCATGACAATGGGGAAATTAATCTTGTAAACAATATGGTGGTAAAAAGGTTAAAGAGTAAATGCACAAAGAAAAAGTAATTTTATTTTTAGGAATTCAAAACCAAAAATTTAATTTCCCCATTTATAAGTACAGCACACTTATACAGTTAAGGATAATTATCCAGTGATTAAGTGTGTGACATTCATTATCACAAAACCTCTCTTTACCATTTCTCTTCCGAATATTGACAATCATGGCTTTCTTACTTATTTGTTGCATCTCCTCAGGACATATGCGATTATGGCTTTCCACAAATTGATGTCTCTTGTAGCTCTTAATAAATTTTGTTTTTCTGTTATTTTTACTAAGCTTTGTACTGTCATCGAAGCTCATTAAATATGATATCCCTCTTTTCTTTTATCCCTCTTGATGTCTATCTGTCCTGTGAGTATCAGATTTTCCAAGCCCACCTTATATGCTCCAGAAACCTCAAATGTCTCTTCTTGATGTTAAGTATTAGCTTACTTTTTGTTTCTTTAAAACTTTATTGTTGCTCATTTGTTTGATCTTGGTACCTCCAATTTGCAATTCACTCTTTGGTGTCATACTTTTTCTCACAATCATGCATTCTATCTTCTTGCAGTTGATATTTAATCCTTTCTGCTCACTTTCCTTCACTATCTTCTGAAGGAGTTTTGTAGCCGTCTTTGGGTGTCTTCTCTCAACAGGTCCTGGGTATGATGGTAAACTGCATCCTGCAATAATTAGAAGCATATGTCTTCTCACCAGATCTATTCAACCTATACAGTAAAGCAATTCCGAGAGGATTTGTCATTAGCAGACTCACTCTCAACAATATAAGATATGCAGATGACACAGTGCTGATATCAGACATGGAAAAGAAAATATAAGACCTCCTACAAAAGGTAGCAAGGAAAAGAAAGAAGAAAGAACTAAACATAAACCACAAGAAAACTGAATGCATGGTCATCAGCAAAAGTCCAAAATGCCAACACAGGTCAGGGATGCTAAAATCAAGCAGGTGCAGATATTTGAATAACTTGGAAGTGTTCTAACAGAGGACGACAAGTGTGACACTGAATCTGAAGGCATTGCCAAGGATGCATTCAAAAAGTTGAATAAAGTATTGAGAAACTGGAATATTTTGTTAGAAACAAAAAAAGAGTTATGTTATGTGATATCTGTCCTTCTATATGGCAGCAAATGCTAGACAATCTCATCAAAGATGAAGGAGAGACTCAAAGCAACAGAAATGAGGTTTTACAGATGGATGCTTGGGAAATTGTGGACCAAATATGTGAGCAACATCAAAGCTTTGAGAGGATGAATATGAAAAGTAAACTTATATTTAAAATTAGAAAGAGACAGATGAAGTTTCTAGGACATGTAATGAAGAAGGGAGGCTTAAAGAATCTAATACTCACAGGAAGGATAGAGGGAAAAAGAAACTGGGGGAAGCAATGTGAGATATACTTAATGGGCTTAAGTAAGTAGGTTGAATAATGGGGTTTGGAAGAAATACCAAGAGAAAAAGTGTTAAGAGCTATAAGGGATAGGGCAACGTGGAGGGCCATGATCATCTACAACCTGAAGGGATAGAGCACATTAAAAAAGATATCAGTAACACCCATAAGTTGTCATTTGTAAGTCTTCATACTATTTGTTATATTATAATTGACGAAACCTCATATATACTGATTTTGGGAATTAAACTTTTTGCCTTATGGTGTTTATTCCACTAATTTAACTATTATGATAGTCTTCATGATTTTTGCAATATTGAACTCAAGATACTTTTTCTTGTTCTGTTCTTTTTCAATATGATGATGTTGGTGATTTATATGCAGAATCTTTCATTTGACAGAAGAAATATTTTTACTGTTTATCAGTCAGTGAAATCTTTGTCACGCTGAAGACTGATTCATATTCAAAAAGAAAAAAAATTAAGAAACCAAAGAACTACTGTATGTAAATAGCAAAAGAATAAATCAAATAAGTAGTTCTTTGAATAAGTGGTTTGAATATGAACTCGATATCACAATATCTTCAACTCAATAACTTCAAGACTAGGAAAACTAAAACATTGATCTGGAGGCCACATTTTCTATATTTGATGCAAAGTTAACATGTATTTACTGTTAATTTCTTTATAGAAAATATGTGGCTTCAAATTAAGATTATTTGATTTCTTTATTCAATTTAATGCTGAAATTTAATATCCTTGAGAACGTTAGGTTAATAAAGATAGGATATATGTTATTCTGCTTTCACAGTTGAATACATGGGAGATGATACGTGGCCTTTGTAAATATACATGTTTGTGTGAACATAATTACTAAAGGCAGAGATGTTTTATTGGAGCTATATTTTGGATGTATTGTTAGTCATTTTATTATATATATTATTGGTAATTTTTTATATAAAAATGTATTGCTCATATTTTTATATTCGGCCGTGCATAGAATACTGTTTTCGTATCCAGTCAGGCACCCCTGCTCTTCATCTCTGTGTTCTCAACAGCCTCCAAAAGAGAATTTGTAATGTGATTGCTCCTGACCTGGGAGCTTGACTTCAGCCACTTTCTCACCAGTGGGATGTGACTTCCCTCTGTCTCATCTACAAATATTTTCATGGCTTCTGCTCTAACGACCTTAGGTCACTGGTGCCCTATCCACTTGAATTTACTCATGCAACCAGACTGACAATAAGGTCCCATATTTTAACAGTTAAATCAACCAAATGCAGGTGACAATTCTATTCCAGCAGCTTCTTTTCTCTCACTTCCCGTCTGTGGAACTCCCTACCATATACTTGCTTTCCTGACGGCTACAACCTTCAAGAATTTAAATGCAATATCAATTCCTATTTCTTATCTACTTGACTCCAGTCCTTTCTACATCACCTCTTGTATCCTATTATTTTCCTTTTTCTCTACCTTTGCAACAGACTTCACTCCTGTGTTCACATCCTTCTCTTGCTCTTTCTCTGACACCCTCTGTAACTGGTTCATCTTTTTTTCACTCTCCTCCTTTAACTCTCTTATTTAGTTCCCTGTGCATCAATGGTGGTACCACCTTGCTTTGGGTGACACAATAAAAACAAAATTTTATACTTTCATAGTGTTTTGTTTTTGTTTGCGAGTTCACTAATTGCACATAGCTGGGACCCTAACAAGTGCTATGACCCCGGGTTAGGGTTGACCTAGGAACAACAACAATTAAGAAGTGGTTCCACACTCCTCAAAACTGCTAATCTCTTGATCAGAGGTCTTGCTGTCAACTGTAGTTTATCATCATACTCAGGACATTTAAGATTTTTTTTTAGTTTTAATTTCTCTTCATATTTTAACAAAATCATTTGGAACTATGAATCTCAATATTTCTTGGGTATCTTATTATTGGGTAACAGCTTGGCCAGTTGATCATTACTACTGAGTCGTGAGTTTGGTTCACACTGGGTGCACAAAAAGTTGAAACTGATTTTGACATTCACTAATCCAACAAGGGTTGACATGTCATAAAATCAAACCAACCTAAAATCATTTCTAACATATTTTCCTATTAAAATCATTTGCAATGTCTTTTCATAATAAAATCATTATTAGATGCCTTAGAGTTAGATCATGGTAAGTGATGCTAGTCTCACTGACCATTACTAAGGAGTAGTAATTTTACTTCTCACTGGGTGCTCCATAAGAAATTGAACATAAAATAACCCTTCAAGGGTTGACGTGTTGTAAAATCAATCAAACCTAGCTAAAATGGTTTCCAATGCATTTTCATTATAAAATCATTTGTAAATCATCTTAATAGCAATATTATTTGCAGTCACCTCTAAATTCAGAAATAGTCACCAAGTTTAGTCTGGTTGATTAGTACTACTGACTGGTTCATTTAGTTCCAGTGATACTGATAGCTTTTAATTTAATGAGTCCCAGGACCCACAGATTTAATTTCAATGGGTCCCCAAGAAATTCAATCAGTTCAAACTATAGTTTATTAATAAATTGTAGTGTTAAACTGCAGTGCTTCAGAATAAGTTTTTTTTCTTTACTATTGTCCTGAAAAATAATTTTAATCGTTCTGAATCGCTTAAATTGACAAAGCAAAAGTTTTTCTAATTTAAATTCTTACATTTAAAACAAAAACAGTATATTACACTTAATCACAGTTTGATTAAGAAACTATATTTTTTGATAATTATGACAGAACAAGTTCTTTTGTTTTTGTAAATTACATTAATAAATTGGCTGTGTTGACTCTTATAAAAAACAAATTAGATTAGGTAAACTTTCCTCAAAAAATGTAAGTAATCTACCTTGAATCAGCTTAGAAATATGGGGTTAAATTTAATCAGTGATGCTTCCAACTTTCTGTAGGATACAAAATTCAAAGAAAACATTTTCTGTAATAATATAAATAACACTGAAATAAATTATCAAATAAAATAGGTGAGTACATGTCAGGTGAACAAAATATTGCAAAAACAAAATAGAGACTGTAGCACCAAAATAAATTAATAATAAGAGTGCTGATTTTTGTACATGAACAAAACATTTGTTACCAAGTTCTTTTAGTCTGAAAATAATCAATTAAATTAAATTTTGATTTTAATCCATGAGAAAATTAACCAAATCAATCACTGTGAAACATTTAGCACAACAATGATCAGTCAGTCAGTTAAGTGCCATACGTGATACACACTTGGGTGATCATGTCTCAAAAGAGACATGACTGACTGGGCAGAAGATTATCCCGCAGTAGGTTGCCATTGCTTTCTGCGATAGACTGGTTGCCAACCAAGGATATAGAACCCAGTCTGTCCTGCTATTTAACCCATAACTGGAAGGAAGAGATGGACTAATACCTTTCCCAAGTGTGTGTGTAAGTGAATACAATGGATTCAACTGGAATTTGAACTCGACTCCCTGGTTTCTCGTTCCAAGCCGATATCCACTGTACCACAATGCGCATACTTAATGGAAAAAGTGGAAAAGATGTTGAGAAATATCAAATGATGCAGATCTGTTTGTGGCATCTTCTGAGCAGATTAATATGGAGAGCATTTGTCAATGATTACTTGTAATCCATAGTGTACAGCTTTCTCTGCTTTACTCCTTTCCATTTGGTTAGTGCCTCTTCAAAATGAAATTCTGACTTTTTGGGTCTTAAACTGACCCTAAGAAGCTGCTCTTGATATTCCAATGACAGCCTGTTCCTGTGATGGGTGAGTATGAAATTCTGAACTGAGAACCCTTGTTCAGAGCCAGCTATATGTACAGCCAAAGTGGTGGCCAGTTGAGCAAGGATGCTGAGGTTAAGAAAGTCTTTTAGATGATATTTTGTTACCAACGCCCAAAGTTTATACATGCTGTCTCGGGGTAGTGCTGTGCTTTGACAACTTTCTTCAAGAGGTCCCAATCCAGTCGAGACTGAACGGCATTGATGATGTGTAGTCATCTGGCAATCCTCTGCATTCTGAATCGATTTGTGGGTCTGCTGATGTCCATAGTGGGAAATTAGAATTTCCTCCTTTCTATAGACCTTCAGCTCTTCCTCAGTCATGAAGCAAATGGGACAGAAACTTAACACATAATAGAGATGTGTTTGGAAACCTGGAGTGCATGTTACTCATTAAGTATTAATAAATGTGGTGCACATTTGTTCCAGATTGAATGTGGCCTTTGTTATCTGATGCTAATCCTTTTACATATTGCCTTGGATGTTTCTGGCTAATACTGTCAGTTTGGGAGATGTCATTTCCTTGATCTTTTCCAGATCCTTTATAGCAATATCTAATTTTACTTTTATTAAAGCCACATCCACATTTTCTGTTTGAAAGGAACTGGGATAAGATTGTAACTGGGGCCATGACATCTGTCATGAGAGCAGTGATGCTGATGAACTTCTCTGTTGCAAATTTTTTTTAGGCCATTTAACTTTGGGTCTTTGCTGAAATTCTGGACACTTCAGTGAAGTATGTTAGCAGGTTATCAATTCTCTTATGTACAGACTGAAGAGCATTGTAATATGATAGTCATCGGATGGAATGCAGCTCTTTGTAAGTGGACATTGGGTTTTCCAGCAGTTTCTGTATGTGTCTTATTTTGGTTGCACGTTTGGGACTAGCACGGAAGTAATAAAACAGATCAGTCAGTATGTGCTGATGCCCTTTAAAATCTGTTATTTACCCTGCTGCTTGAGATGTGCACAAAGCCAGGGAGTGGGCAACATAGTACACATTCACCATGTTGGGGATTGGACCTAATAAGTATGCCTGTGCAGCCTTTGTTTCTCCCAGTCATTATGGCAGCTCTATCTGATCACATGCTCATCACTTTTGGTAAAGAGATTTCTAGTTTTAATATGACTTACTGGGTAGATTTTGCAATTCCTACACCTTTTGTATCAACACACTCTTTATTTGCAACAAAATGAGTGCTTGATTGAAAGGTTACAGGGTCAATAATTTAGACATATATAACAAGGCGTTTGTGGTTGGTTATGTCTGTAGACATCTATGAGCACAGTAACAAATGGGGATTTAGTCACCTTTGTTTTTAGAGTTCTCGGGATGGTGTCTGCCATACTAGATAGCAATTCCTAACCTGCATATTGTGATCTGTATACCACTGCTTTTTGCTGTAGAGATAGAACATCTGGAACTTTGACAGGGTTACTTCCTCCTGTACCATTCAGTGAGTGGTTTTTAACAGTAACGGCACTGCTTTATCTTGTTGATTGTAAAAAATTAACCTTACTTAGTTCTAAGGCATTTTGTAGAACAAGAGTATCAGAGCAGGACTGATGATCTTTTCATAAAACATGGCAAGTAAGGGTAGAATGTTGAAAGTTGGTGCATTTATATATGTAGAGATGTCCTTGTTTGGTTATGCATAGTACATATTTCACTGTACATGAATTTTTCTTCTGAGAAGCAAAGAAATTTGTATCCTGTGAGTCACTGCTTCAGAAATGTTTGCTTTTCTTTTGGAAGATGAAATTGATTCATCAGGCTCATTAAAAGTAGAGACAGATGTCCGTGCTGAGTTACTCTCAGAGAACTTAGCAGGCCCTGAGGGGGGTTTAGTGGTAGAAGACACAGAAAATGCAGCTACAATAATCTGCTGGCCAGCAATGAGTTTCAGTTTTTTTTAGTGGCATTCTTGTAACTTTTCTTTCTCACTGTTCACTAAAAGAATACAGGATCTCATATAAAGTATGCTTAAAATCTCAATGTCATTCAAAGGAATTATATCTGAGCTAAAATTAAAATATGTAGTTTGGGATAAAAGAGTAAAATATTTTTAATGTATGGATTACATTAATATTAATTAATTAATTAATTAATTAAAAATTAAAATCAAATTAAAATTAAAAATTAATTAATTTAATGTATGGATTACATTAATGGATTACATTAAAATATTTTTAATGTATGTCTGTAAAATATTTTTAATGTATGTCTGTAAAAAAAAAAGAGTAAAATATTCAAAGGAATTATATCTGAGCTAAAATTAAAATATGTAGTTTGGGATAAAAGAGTAAAATATTTTTAATGTATGTCTGTAAAATATTTTTAATGTATGGATTACATTAATATTTATTAATTAATTAATTAATTAAAAATTAAAATTAAATTAAAATACATTAATATTTATTAATTAATTAATTAATTAAAAATTAAAATTTAATTAAAATTAAAAATTAATTAATTTAATGTATGGATTACATTAATGGATTACATTAAAATATTTTTAATGTATGTCTGTAAAAAATAAAGAGTAAAATATTCAAAGGAATTATATCTGAGCTAAAATTAAAATATGTAGTTTGGGATAAAAGAGTAAAATATTTTTAATGTATGGATTACATTAATATTTATTAATTAATTAATTAAAAATTAAAATCAAATTAAAATTAAAAATTAATTAATTTAATGTATGGATTACATTAATGGATTACATTAAAATATTTTCAATGTATGTTTGTAAAATATTTTTAATGTATGTCTATAAAAAAAAAGAGTAAAATATTCAAAGGAATTATATCTGAGCTAAAATTAAAATATGTAGTTTGGGATAAAAGAGTAAAATATTTTTAATGTATGTCTGTAAAATATTTTTAATGTATGGATTACATTAATATTTATTAATTAATTAATTAATTAAAAATTAAAATTAAATTAAAATACATTAATATTTATTAATTAATTAATTAATTAAAAATTAAAATTAAATTAAAATTAAAAATTAATTAATTTAATGTATGAATTACATTAATGGATTACATTAAAATATTTTTAATGTATGTCTGTAAAATATTTTTAATGTATGTCTGTAAAAAAAAAAGAGTAAAATATTCAAGGGAATTATATCTGAGCTAAATTTAAATCAAAATCTCAATGTCATTCAAAGGAATTATATCTGAGCTAAATTTAAAATATGTAGTTTGGGATAAAAGAGTAAAATATTTTTAATGTATGTCTGTAAATTAAAATGATTTAACTTATATAAGGGAAAGTAAACCCTGACTACATTTTCCACTCTTATTCCTCTCCAATTAGAATAACTTTGAGGGTATCGACATGTTGTAAGATGTGGGTAATATCACAAAGAAAGAGGAAATAATCAAATATACACTTTTATTTCCCCACTCCCCAAAGATGGTCAAACATTTTCTATTGATGCAATCAACTTTGAAATGTACATTTAAATATTCTTTACAAGTAGGTACTCACTCATTTTTGATAACTAACTTTTAGATTGAATTTTTAAAAAAGAAAAGTTTTCTTGAAACTTTTATTTTAGCTTTAATTGAAATCTAAATGATTAAATTTACTACTTCTAATAAGCAAAATACTCTGGTGTAATTCAGAAATTATAGTGATTGAAATCTAAAATTTTGACATTTTAAAAATTTAAACATTTTTTCCAACATTTTTGAGCAATTGACACATTTGTAAGCAAAAGTTGGCACGGTTTTAAAAATCTTGCAAAAATAAATTATACATCTGTCATATGTTACTCTTGTAAAATTAGCAAATTTAAAGTTAAATTAATTTGATTTACACAAGTATTACTTATGAAATTTAAAATAAAACTATTTCTTGAACTTTCTGCCCCCCCCCCCCATTGTATGATTTGATATGTGACGATGAGAGATAAGCTAAGTGTTTATGGTGATCACAAGTGACATAACTGTCTACATTTTTTTTTCTTGTAAGGGAAAGAAACCAGGAAACACATGACTTTTTAATGTACACACAGAAATTACCATACAAAAAAAAAACTTCAAATACACACAAAAAATTAAAAATTATTTTAAAAATATGATGGCATGATGATTTGTATTAAACTTTTCAATTTTTTAGTAAATATAGTCTTTACTTAATAGCCTTATAAAATAATGTATACAAGTCTTTAGAATATTTTCTAAACTATCATAATTAAAAAATGAAAATAATTCTTTTAAAATTCCGTTATTAATAAAAAAATCTTTTTCTTCAGACTATAATGTTCTTAATTTATATCAAGTAATTAAAAGCTTGTTTAATTAAACATTGTCATAGTTTTAATGCATTTTTTATTTTACTATTTAGAGCAGATTTTCAGAATAAAGGCCAAATGTTTGAAAAAATTAATAAACAATTTACATTCCTCAAAGAAATATGTGTTTAACTAATAAAACCAATTTTGCCTAGAAAATTCTTTCTTTCTTGAAATTTCATGAATTTACATGGAGAGGTAACAGATGTAAAAACAATATTTTTACCTAGATTTTTTAAAAACAAAAACTTTCAAAAATAATTCTATTCATTTGTGAATAAATCCTGAAAGTTTCATTAAATTTTTACAATTATTTGATTTTTGCAAGAATTTCCTAATTAATGTGTTTTCACTTAAAAAAAGCAAAAAAATTGAGCTACATAAATATTACATTTTCCATTGTAAACTCTGTTAATGATTTGGTTATCTGCTAACTAAAATCAAAACAAGATTTTTTACCAAAATTTCGAACATGTTAGAATTTAAAAATTTAAAAAAATAATTTGATATTTCCTCTTAATAATAACAGAAAAATTTTCATTAAAAACGTTTGTTTTTATTAAGTTTGGGGCATTTTTTTTTATACCTATGCTGTTTTTTCAGTGATTTAGTGGAAGTACTTATTCTTGTACATATGATTATTTATATATGGAGTATATATGGTACTCAGGGATTTTAATAATGGTATTGGTAAAGTTTGTTTTCAATGGCCCCAAATTATTGTGAAGAAAATGAATTTATTTAAGTTGTGCATTAGTTCAAAGCAACATTTTTTTTCTTCTTAAACAGCTCATAATTTGTGATTATGAACTGGGGAAAGGTAAGGGGAAAGCTTTCTTTAATGAAACAACTAAAGCCATCTAACCTCCACACATCATCCAGTGTAATTCAATAAATTTTTCAGTTTCCAAGGAAGCAGACAACAGTTAGCTTGATATGTTGAGGGAAGAAAAAAGAAAATGCACAGAAAAGAAGGTGGTAAATTCTATCATGATATTTTCGAGAGAAATTTCAGGTTAAAAATAAAACAAACCTACTTTCTGCTACTTTACTGAGAAACCCTTTTACAGTGAAACCAATAAAATGTAACCGCAATTTCTACTCCAACAGCTTCTTTTTTCACACTTCCTGCCTGTGAAATTCCTTTCCACATACTTGCTTCCCTGACAGCTACAATCTCCAGGAGTTTAAATGTAAGGTCAATAGACACCTCCTAACACGATAACTCGCATCCATTCTCTAAAACACTCTTCCCATCTACCCAACCCTCATCCTCGGTATCCTTACCCATCTATCACCCTCCTTCTGACATTTCCTATATCTAACCACTCTTTCTTATAACTTTCCCCTATGTAACCCCCTGCACAATGAGGTGAAATGATTAAAAAAAAACACATATATCATTTTTTATTATGGAAAGATTAAGGTGTTTCTTGTATCATTTTATATTTTAATGTGTCAGAGACACAGGACATGCACCTGTCAGCATCTCTGAGTTCTCATTGTGTTCTTCATACAAAAATGAATATTAAAGACCCAAAAAGTGTTTGCATATCTACCACTCAAATGAATGAATTATGAATAGAAAAAGATTACATTCAGCACATAAGCCAGATCTTGGAGTGAGCTCAAGTAAGAAGCAGAACTGTGTTTAGCAGAGATAACAAAAATACAAAATTTATCAAGAGTTTCAAAGGAGAGGAAATTGTGAAGAGCCATGATCGCCAATGTCCTGAAAAAACATGGGACATAGAAGAAGAAACTACAAATAAACTGTTACTAATAATCAGAAAGAAACAAAAAATGAGTAGGAAGATTTGGAGAAATTAACACTCAGAAGGAAGTTGCTAAGATTGAACAAATGAATGGAACAACATTGATTGATTTTATTTTGATACTTTGTCAAGTCTGTTTGGGTTATTTAAAGCTGAAAAATATTTTTTGATTGCAAGAAGCATGTGAATGAATACTGCATCAACAATATTTTGAGAATAATAATAATAATAATAATAATATTTTTTTAATATACAAGTCCTACTATTTAACCTGAAAGGAGGAGATGAATTGATATCTTTTCCAAGATTTTTTCACTTTTGCCTGTAAGTGAATGTAATGAACATCACTAGAATTTAAACTTGGTTGTTAGTTTATATCTAACTAGGAGTATAGCCCGGCGTTGCTCGAGTGTAATGAAAGGTTTAAAACTAATCCATGGTCCTGAAGCTCAGACTCTTTGGGTGTTGGCACGAAAGACTAAAAAGCAATAGTTGTTTCTAGTTAAAGCAAAACAGTAGACTGAAAGAAAAATGAATGGACGTAAGTCAAATTTTGATTTCCTGGTATCGATATTAAATTTTCTGCACTATATTAAGAACTGAAACCTTGAAACTTCTTATGTCTTTGTCTATGAGTGTATCAAATTTGATTAAAATTGGACCACTCTTTCTATAACCCGATTTTTTTGATTATCGATTTTCGATATTTATCAGGGGTACCTTGACACAAAACATAGCTAAGAACACTCACAGATGCTTATAGTACAACTGTGTAAATTTTCAAGAAAATATGTTCAGCCATTTTGGAGTCTATAGGTAATGGACACACACACACACACACACACACACACACACACAAACAAAGTTCCATTTCTAAATGTTCCATTTCTCGACAAACAAAGTTCCATTTCTCGACAGGAATGGCGAAGCCCGAACCGTTGCATTAGATATATCTAAGGCGTTCGACAGAGTTTGGCATGCTGGCCTTCTATGTAAACTGCGGAGCTATGGTATAACTGGACATTTGTTTGAACTAATCCAGTCATTCCTCTCTAACTGCACAATGAAGGTGGTATTAAACGGACATGTCTCTCAGAACTACCATACAAATGCAGGTGTCCCCCAAGGCTCCATCTTAGGTCCTACACTCTTCTTGATATACATTAATGATCTCCCTGATTCCATAAGAGCCCAAATAGGTTTGTACGCCGATGACACCACAGTTTACTCCCGCCTCCTACAAAAATCTGGTGTAGGCGTCAAAGCTAACCTCGCAGCCGAGATTGAAAAAGACCTCCAATCCATATTGGACTGGGGTAAGAAATGGCTAGTAAATTTTAATGCTTCTAAAACGAAGCTACTCTCAATTAACCATCATCATCAATCTCACCTACCTCCCATTAGCATGGACCAGGCTTGCCTCCCAGAGAGTAAAACACTACGCCTCCTTGGTTTCACACTTTCAGCGGACCTCAAATGGAATGACTATATCGAATCCATTGCTAAATCTGCTGCTATGAAAGTCGGTTCTCTGTGTAGGGCCCAGAAGTTTTTTCCGTCTAAATCTATCCTGCACATATATAAATCTACCATCCGCCCGTGCATTGAATACTGCTGCCATATCTGGTCGGGTGCTCCTGCTGTTCTTCTCAGGCTTCTCGACAAGGTTCAGAGGAGGGTCTGCAATGTGATAGATACTGACTTGGCAGACTGCCTGCAGTCTCTCTCTGACCGGCACAACGTGGCTTCCCTGTGTCTCTTCTATAAATACTTTCACGGCTTCTGCTCTGATGAACTTAGATCACTGGTGCCCCCTAAATACGAATTTGCACGAGATACTAGATTAGCAACTAGATCCCACCCTTTTACAGTGAAACCGATAAAATGCAGCCGTAACTTCTACTCCAACAGTTTCTTTCCTTGCACTTCCCGACTGTGGAATTCTTTTCCACACGATTGCTTCCCCGACGGCTACAATCTCCAGGAGTTTAAATGTAAGGTCAATAGACACCTCCTAACACACTAACCTGCTTCCATTCTATCAAACACTCTTCCCATCTGCCCAATCCTCATCCTTGCTATCCTTACTCATCTGTCACCTTCCTCCTAACATTCCCTATGACTAACCACTCCTTCTCTTTAACTTCTCCTATATAACCCCATGCGCAATAGTGGCAGTGGAATGCCTTGCTTGGGGTGAGATGATTAAAAAAAAAAAAAAAGTTTAGATATAGGGATTTAAATTTTTTTTAAATGCCATATTTCATCAGAATGTTTTTCTACAAATTCCCTTTTTTATTATCTGAATTAACATGTCTTAGTGGGAAAGATAGTGAAGTGACTTCCCATTGCTTTCTCCACATTTTGAAATTCAAACTTTTTCTTCTCTTTCATTTGTTACCACACAAGGCTAGTAGTGAATATAGTTTATCCAGCTATTTAACCCACAGAATGAGAAGATATTAATTCATCCCTTTCTCAAAGGTGTTAGTGCAAAAGTTAACATAACAGAATAACCTGGAATTTGGTCTTGGATTGTCAATTCCAGTATTCAATATTTCAATTTTCAATATTGATAACCATTACACAATCTACATTTTCTGAGGAAATTTAATAAAAAGAGAACCAGTCCCTAATTTCATAGACAAAAAATTAGGATGTGAATAAATCAGAACATATTTGTAAAAAAATTGAATCATATGATTAGAGTAAGGCGTATTTTTGGGGTTTCAAAATTACAATTTGTTCTTATAGTTTTTATTCCAAATAGTTCATATTTTAAAATGATCCTTGTTTGTGTCTGACCCAGAATAATAATGCCTAATTTATGCAGCAGAGAAAGATACAGTCTAATTTCTAGCAAAATTTACCTTAAAACTTCATAGGGCAATTTTTTATGCTGATGATTCTTTGTCTAGCAAGTAAGACTGTGTGTTTTGTAATAAGTGATTTTCTGTCAAAGACACAGAAATATCAGATAAATTAACAAAAACTAAGAGATTAAATTAAACTGTAAAATGGTTTGGTGTTAATCAGCAAATCCTATTTTAAAACATGTCACTAATAAATCTTTGGTGGTCCCTCATTAATAACTGTTTTTAAATAATCATGTGTAAGAGTTACTAAACATTCATTCTCATGATAGCTATTAAAGGTCATGTCCTTTCAGGATGTAGGTGATCACAATTCTTTCTTCCTTCTTTGATCTGCCATGTCTCTTTATGATATAGCTGATCATGGCTCTCCACCTTCTCCTATTATACTGCTCAAACCTCACTTTACCATTCATCTGCTCAAGTCCATCAAGTATGTCATGTGTTGCTTTCCCTTGTCTCTCTTTACCATGATCTGTTCTGTTTGCGTCAGATTCTCCAAGCCTTTTTTCCTCAATATATATCCTCGAAACTTCAGCTAACTTTTCCTGATGTTAAGTATTATTCCTTTTTGTGTCCATCCTCTCCAAAACCTTGTCATTACTCACATATTCAGTCCATGGTATCCTCAACATCCTTCTGTAATACCACATTTCAGTTGCTTCAAGTCTTTCTTTCATCTTTGATGAGATTGTCCAGCATTCACTGACATATTAAAGGGCAGACATCACATAACAGTCTAGTACTCTCTTCTTTGTTTCCAGTAAAATCTTCCTGTTTCTCAATACTCCATTCAGATAATAGAATGCATCCTTGGCCAGACAAATATGCCTTCAGATCTCAGTGTCTCACTTAACATCACTTTGTTAGGACACTTACCAGAGTTTCATTTTTTACTAATATGCATACAATTGCCATGACTGCTTTGGAAATATAGTCAATTTGTTTCCTGCTGTCTGTTTCACAGTTTTTTATTCAATTTTGTACTTCTCCTCAACTAGCTGTCATCCAAAGCTACTGAGTTAATTATTTGCTGCAATTGAACCTATAACTTGGTGGGAAGACAAACCAGATTCATGTCTTTTCAAAGGACTTTAATGCAAAGTGAATGCAAATGATTAAACTGGAATTTCGACTTACCTCATCATTATGCTACTCACGTACCCAACTCCTATACATAATAATTTCTTATTACTGTGAATACATATGTTTTTGGTCCTTAAACTGCATCCGGCAGCAAAGCCTCTGATTGGCAGGTTGTGAGAAGCATGGAACCACCTCTTAATTGCTGTTGTTCCCAGTTCCACCCTGACCCAGAGTGGTAGCACCTGTTAGGGTCCCAGCTATGGGTAAATAGTTAACCCTCAAACTGGGGCCAAAATGCTATGAAAGTATTTACCAACAAAACTTTTTTGAATGAAAAATATTACCAACAAAACCGTTTTTGAATGAAAAATATTACCAACAAAATTTCTTTTGAATGAAAAATATTACCAACAAAACCTTTTTTGAATGAAAAATCTTACCAACAAAACCTTTTTTGAAAAAAAAATATAAACAAACAAAAACAATATAACAAATAAACTAAATAAAACAAATCAAAATGAGTTTCAGTATTAAATGACCTAATGAAGGTTGATATGCTGGTTAAATGAACCAACCAACCAACCACCCAACCAACCAACATATGTTTTCATGGGCATCTGTTATCTTAAACAGTAAAATTGAATACTAACTGGACTAAAGATCTGCAAGTCCTTTTATAGAAACTATGCCTACTGAGTGGAAATTCACCTGCACTTTTTTTTTCTCATCGAAGAAACCACTTTTAAGCTAAAGTCATCCTTGGTTCATAAATAAGTGTGCTGTGGTCATAGCTCTCCAAAACCACTACTACCATCTCTATCAGAGAAAATGATGTTACTTTAAGTAAATTTTGACACTCAATCTATAATTAATTCACTGAAAATTAAGATAATATGGCTATTATATATAGGCATTGTTTATGATTTTACTATAAAAGCATCGAAGTTCAGAAAGAAAAGATTTTTATTGGTTAGAAATTAGGATATTTTTTTATTTTTTATTTATTTCACTCCAATAAGCTCCATAAGTGAGAAATTCAGGCAAAAAACTATTAAAGTAAACTTATGGTTATTACTAGCAGTTTCAGTAGTGAAGTTTTGGGACCTAGTTTCCAGTCTAGCACTGCACTCGAATTTGTGAAGTTACATCTAGCCATTCTAATTGTAAAAGGATAAGACCCTGCTACCTATCTAGTACTGCACTTAAATTTATAAATTCCTGGTACCAACAAAGAAATCTCATCAGAACAATTACCATGAAAATATATATAAAAAAGACAAATTGAAATTACGTTACAGTGGTAGGAAGTAATTGAACCTGAGATGCCAGGTCAGGATAGATAATGTTGCAGTTTATTCTTTGGAGAGCTCATGATTTTATCATAGAAATGCGTAGAAAATTTTTATTGGTCAGCATTTAAGACAAATAATAATGAGACTATTATCTGTATAATAAAGATAATATCAATAATAATGGTGTTGATAAATAGATTTGAGAAATTCAACTATATATTACTGACATATTTGAAAGACCAATTACAGAATAATTAGGGGATTAATACTGATGGGAATTAGTTGTAATTTTTGTGCCAAACAGCTAATCTATCATTTTTAGAAATTCTCATCAGCAAAAAAAATTGAATTACAAAAAGAAAGGAAAAATAAAGTTTAGACAAAATAAAAAAAAAAAAGAATATGCAATAAAACTTGCAAAATCTGTTGAATATAGTTAAACCATAAATTGTCTAAATACATGAGTAAAAAGGTGTTGCATTATGTAGATGGTCTACAATACAACTTTTATTGACTGGTTTTCCTATAATTTCTCATGTAAATTTAATATTGCAGAACCTTTTTCTAATATTGATTTTTGTGTGACATTGAGAAGACATTATAACTGAGACTTTTCAAAATGATAAATTCACAAGATTAAGCAAATGAAAAAAATAATATGAATAACAAATCTAAATCTAAACCTAAACTTATTTATAAATAGAACTTTGTGTGTGTGTGTGTGTGTGTGTGTGTGTGCATGTGTGTGTGTATTTGTGTATGTGCATGTGTGCATGTGTGTGCATGTGTGCATGTGTGTGTGTGTATTTGTGTGTGTGCATGTGTGTGTGTGTGTGTGTGCATGTGTGCATGTGTGTGTGTGTGTGTGTCCGTTACCTATAGACTACAAAACGGCTGAACCAATTTTCTTGAAAATTTACACAGTTGTACTATAAGCATCTGCAAGTGTTCTGAGCTAGGTTTTGTGTCGAGGTACCCCCGATAAATATTGAAAATAGATAATCGAAAAAATTGGGTTGTAGAAGGAGTGGTCCAATTTTAATCAAATTTGATACACTTATAGACAAAGATATAAGAAACAACATTCAGAAGTTTCAAGGTTGCAGTTCTTACAATAGTGCAGAAAACCGATAATATATATATATATATATATATATATATAAAAGGCAAGATGTTTGTGTGTGTGTCTATTTATCTGTCTGTATGTCCTTTATACAAATCCACAATTTTTGTCCGATTCTCACCAAACTTCACACAAATATTCTTTAGGCTGAGTCTGAGCTCCAGTCTTAGTTTTAAAGCTTTCATTACACCTGAGCAACGCCAGGCTATACTGCTAGTTGTGTTATAAAAATGACATAATAATAGTCTTAGCAGTAGTAGTTATAATGATAATAATATGAACTATACTGAAGTGTTGAATGAAGGAAATTACATTCACTAAGCTGTCAATTTGAAGTTGCTCTGGACAATGCTTAATTTACAAATCCCTGCCATAATTGGAGTTGCATGAATGATATAGTGTTTTCAGTGAAACATAAGAAAAATTGCCAGTAAAAACAGACATAGGCAAGTTTTAAAAAATTGTTCTATTAGGATCTACAAACGTTGTTAGAACTTTTTAAATTATTGTTAGTTAACTTTCATTCTCATGAATATAATACAATAAACAGTAATATTATATGTAAAAGTCTTAAGTTGATTAAATTTCTGAAATTAATCATTGGCATTGATAAAGGATCTGGGTTCAAATACCGCTGAAAGTTTATTGAAGATTATGTTATCTATCATTTATATACATAAGAATAATGTTAGAAAATTAAATGAGAAAATTGAAAAGATTTGTGCAACATGTTTCATTATCTAGAATGACTTCATCAGACTAATGCAATGGTTTTATTGATATAATTATATATGTGTGGTAGGGAGGGGGAAATAAAATGTGAGTGTTAGTTATTGTTGTGGAATCCAGACTCACCTCAACATGGACTCACCCACTGCTATATTAATAGGTGTGTGATAGCAGTAGTGGGGAAACAGACAGTAGCACTGTGCATATGACCGCAGTCGACTACCAAGGACTATACTGGATTCGTAAACTCTGCTTACTGTACCTCTTCTTCTTTGTAACCTTTTCTGTAAATACATCTTTCTTTAACCTACACCTCATGTTCCGTGTTATATTTCCTTGGACCCATTTTTGGCTCCACATCAGTTATAATTATACATTGAAAGGAAACACCAAAGATGTGGAAATGCTAAATTTTAAAGGATAACGTTTCTGAGTTTTAACTTTTTTTTTATCAAACATGTCCGCATTCACAGTCTTGCTAATCTCAGAAACTTATTCTTTATTTCTGATACATGTCAAATACTTAACCATAAAATAAGTGTAAAAATCAACATGAAAGTGAAAAATAAGATTGAATGGAGGAAAAGCATTAATAAGAGAAATAATGCTTAACGAAGAAAAAAACAATCACACGTCAAAAAACGATCAAGAGAAATGAAGCAGATACACCAGTTGGTAGACATGCAAGTGTACCAGCATGCAACAGATGGACAACCGGCTGTTGCATTCTGGTACACTTCCATGTCTTTTAGTCTACCAACTGGTGATTCTACTTACATTTATATCTTGACTAGCAGTATAACCCGACATTACTTGGGTGTAATGAAAGCTTTTATATATATATTATCAATTTTCTGCACTATTGTGAGAACTGCAACCTTGAAACTTCTGAATATTGTTTCTTATGTCTTTGTCTATGAGTGAATCAAATTTGATTAAAATTGGGCCACTCCTTCTATAACCCGATTTTTTCGATAATTGATTTTTGATATTTATCAGGGGTACCTTGACACAAAACCTAGCTAAGAACACTCGCAGATGCTTATAGTATACCTGTGTAAACTTTCAAGAAAATCGGTTCAGCCTTTTCAGAGTCTATAGGTAATGGATGGACACACACACACACACACACACACACACACACACACAAAGTTCCATTTATAAATAAGTTTAGATAGATCAGTCTATGACATTTTCAGCTGAGCCTCTGAACAATCAACAATTTCTTCATGATGTAGATGGAGACAGATTTTTTAAAATGCTATGTCCATTCAGGATATAGGGGATCATGACACTCCACACATTCTTTTTCTCTATTATTTGTGAATTGGCATGCATCCTTGGGAAAAAAAAGCAGAGTGTAATTTTGTTTACCTTTTCTTAGAGTGGTTGCCTGTGAAGGCTAGAGATCCCAGTCTACCCTGCTCTTAGATGGATTCATACTTTTACCAAGGATATTAGTGCAAAAATGAATGCAACTAACTAGCCAGGAATTTGAACTGGGTATACTCATTCCACTTTTTGCATCAATATCCATTACACTATCAACAGAGGAGAGGAGAGAAAATTTAAATTTTCTGTTTTTCAAGTACTAGCAGATAATATCAATGCTTGAAAAAATAATTTAATTCCAAGCAAGACAATAAAGCCTATAAGATGTAAGGGGCTACTGAATGTGAAAGAATAAGAGGAAAAAACATGTAAATATGAGTGCCATGATAAAGAACGGGGAAGAAAAAGATAAAAAAGAGAGAAGAAAACGGTACTAGTGACATGATAAATACAGAAAAAGTAAAAGGTACTAGTGACATGATAAATACAGAAAAAGTAAAAGGTACTAGTGACATGATAAATACAGAAAAAGTAAAAGGTACTAGTGACATGATAAATACAGAAAAAGTAAAAGGTACTAGTGACATGATAAATACAGAAAAAGTAAAAGGTACTAGTGACATGATAAATACAGAAAAAGTAAAAGGTACTAGTGACATGATAATGATGGGAGAAGAAAAAGATATTAGTGTCATGATAAATACAGGAGAAAAAAAAGGTACTAATGACATGATAAAGAAGGGAGAAGAAAAGGTACAAGTAATGTAATAAAGGGAGAAGAAAAAGGTACATGATAAATATGAGAAAAAGGTACATGATAAATATGAGAAAAGAAAAAGGTACTAGTGACATGACAAAGAAAGGAGAAGAAACAAAGATTATAGGAAAACATTTAAAACTATAGCTTCTGAGATACTGACTTCAATGAGTATATAAAAAATTAGTGAAAATCATAATTTAGGTGAAAAAAAAAACATAAAACCAGATATTTACCATTGATTTGTATTCAAATGTGACACAGATTCTTTTCTTTTCTTTTTTGTTTTTTTGTTTAGATCACCTACTTATTGATTGTATACTGAGTTATTCAGAAATTTCCCAACTTTCTTGACTACTATTGCAGGCATGCTTCTAACATAGTTTTTCTTAGACTAAAGTGGAGACACTGTCTGGAGACAGTTCTCCATGTGCTAGGTTCTTTATTTTTATTATTATTATTACATTCCACCCTTAAACAGCTGAAGTTGCCACAAATGTATTGTTATAGTGCCCTATCTACATTGGAAGGAACTCTTCCTCCTTCATAAATACTAACCTGTAAGACTTCCTAAATGAGGCAGTGGAAATGCAGTGTAACTTGACAGTTCAGACAGACACTTCTATCTGCTGATTAATAATACCCTTATTTTGTATATCTGTTCTGTTATTCCAATACACTGGTTCAACCTACCTTCTTCTTTTTGTGTCGTTCTTCCTGACCCTAATGGGCCACAATGTATATATCAAGCATTTGTTAAACTAAAATCTGATTCAGAATCATGTGCGTACTCACTGGGGTATGTATATCATTGCCACTTAGACCAGAGACCAGGATTGTACTGAGGATGCTGCTTCTTTCAGACAAACACCAGTGGCTTGAAAAATAACTCCTTGGATGGATCGTTACTTACAAAATAAAACAATGAAACCATTAGGCAAACTTTATTCTGGTTGTAACCTTCTGCTGTAGATGAGTGGGGCTAAGGTGAGAGGGTGAACAGTTTCACAGGTGTGTCTTCTTTTTCACAATACATCAAGCTGTCTCTTGTCCTTTTCTGTCCACTCTCAGTGAGCTTCACTGTTTTTGACTGCTAGTGATCACTGTCATATAGAGAACAGTGTTCTTTGTCATGTTACTTTTGTCTAAAAAACTAATTCATTTACAACCCAGTGTTTTGTCAGAGTCATTTGACATGATTCTTGTAAGGTCCACTTCACTCAGTGGATAATCATCAATGCTATAACTGTCTGAAACAATTTCTGTAACATCTTGAAATATTGGCTAGTGCTGATATCACAATATATGTTTTAATAAAAAGAATTAATAATCTATAATAAAAACCCTAATTTTAAGTTAATGTATCATGCCTGAAAGATAGTCACAATGCACAGTTGACTTCCATATTGACACTGTTAAAATCTACAAATATTCCATCATCAATATTGAGTATTCTTGCTCCATGAATATAACAAATTTTAAACAATATATGGTGCAATGGATAAAATTGTCATCTACATTATGCAAAAATATCACATCTCATTTTAACAGATATATTTCCCAAAACTTCACAAAAATATCTTGAAATACAAAAGAGTAAATTTATCTATTAAAATTGTCATTGCCTTTTTCTAACCATAGCCTCCAGATCTCCTGTATCTCTTCTGGATGGTCTCCTTGTTTAAATTGGTGAACATTGCAATAATCCTTCCCCTCAGTTCATCGGTGGTTTTATAAGGAGTTTTGTTGGTCTTTTATTCAGTTGCACCACACAAATAAAATTCAAATTCAAGGCAGTTGCAGTCTGGGGAGTTAGATGGCCAGATATAAGCAGAGATGCGGTCACAGAAATTGTCCAGCAGCCAGGACTGGGTTTTTCTGCTAATGTGGCATGGTGCAGAGCATGTTGCCAGGCATATGGTTTTCCAGCAGCCACCCTCCTGACCCAAGGCAGCACTACCTCCTCAAAGTACATGATGTAGGTTTCCATGTTGCATCTGAAACCTTCACCAACAAATCCAAGAGTTCTTTTCTTATAAAAATGATTATTAGTTTTCCAGGCTGCTGTACTAAGAGTTGGATGAGTCCAATGATGATTATGATAGTTTCCATCGGACTCATCCAACTTTTTCCCAATTCTCTGCACTATCCCCAGATTGATGCCCAAACACTCTGAAATGTTCATACTGGAGCTTCTGGAGTAAATTCCAAGCAGTACAGCATGTTGTTTCAAAATTTCTGACAAAGTTATTGGCATCATTGTTTTCTTATTCTCACAGAAGTTGCCCAAGGCTGACCTTATACACTCTGCAGTTGAAAAAATAAAAAAATAAACAAATTATAAAAATATGAAATAGCGACAATTTATTCATCGCACTCCGTATATATATATATGATCATATTTAAATGCATTGAAATACACACAATTACAAACCTCTATAACGATAAATTAACATAGATTTAAAAGTTTTTGTATGTCTGTAAGGCTTTCCAACTTTTTGGGAATGGTCATATCAATTATATGATATAATTAATTTCTCCTTACCAAATTCTAAACTTATTTCTTTTATCAATATTACAACAATGTTAACTTGCTGATTTTTCTTCTATTTACTGGTGTCTATTTCTTCCCTCACAATATTCCAGTCATCAACTTTAAGAATTTTATACGATTTTTTTCCCCTGTCTTCTTTTAAATTAATATGTTTTTTCCACATTCGCTATTATTGTTTTGTATACTTATTTTCTTCCTTTTGGCCATTTAGATCTATCTATGTATATTTGCAATTGTTACCTCCATGGTTAGTGTGCTTGGTTGATGGTCGCAATATTTATGGTGTGATTTCTTGCAGTGAGTTTATGCGTCATTTTTTTTTTATTGTTTAAAAGGCAATTCCATCCCATGAATACATCTTTTCCATAGAAGAAAAACCATTTTGCATTTGTTATTCATAAGAAATGATTGCTCTATGAAACCTAGAGATTGTGTAAATTTTCAGGGAAAGATTTTTTGCAAGGAAAATCAAAGATGCATAATGAATGATTTTTCATGCATTTCTTTCTCAGTCTATCTTTCTCTCCTCCTGATTAAAGATACATATAAACAGAGATAATATTCTTGCCATCAGTTAAAACTGAGCAAAATATTATGCACATGGAAACAGTCATTAAATTGCAAAAGAATTATAAAATCATTAAAAGAATAAAAGATTCTTCACTTCAAATTTCTGAAGCGCAATATACACGAAAAATTCTCTGGAAGTAATACTTCCTGTTTATTTTTATTGAAACCATAACAACTACCAATAGCTAAACAGCACCACTGGATAGAGCAAGTTTTCAGCTGCAAAGTACTGTTTTCTTACAGTGCCACCAATGTTGACTTTGTACTTTTGCCAGCACTGAAAAACCACTTGAAACAGTATCCTCAATGCTTCAGTCATGAAGACTAGGACAACCATCGCCAGCTTTCAAACAATTCCATCAACTGAATTTCACTAACGAGTCTTTGATCCTGATGTATCACCTCCACAGACTGATAACATCAAAAAGACACCTTCCTAACAAATTGTTCACTTGGCCTCTCTCTCTCTCTCACTCTCTCTCTCTCTCTCTCTCTCTCTCTCTCTCTCTCTCTCTCATAAATATAAGTATATTAATAATCTCACAGCCAAATGAGGAAAAGAGTATATTGCACAAATAATTATTTTTCAGATTTTTCTTAGTATTATTGCTTTTGTTTAAGCGGTGAACAATATTACCATAGATTGATCATTATACAATTATAATTTCAGATCAAAATTCTGCTAATAACTATGTGTAAGGCTATGGACATTGATAGGATTTATATATATATATATATATATATGGGCAGCAATCTTTCATTTAAGCATATTTCTTTGAATGTCATAAACAAGGATAATATATTTACATTTTTATTGTTTTTCTTGTGTTTTTACTGTTTTTTTTATGAAGAGTAAGAGATCGTAGCAGCTGTCCTTAGTTTTTTTATTAATTCAGTTGCTATTTTTAAGGGTTTTATTGTTTGTATATTTTTCTGAAATGTGATTTGACAGAAGGATTGTGAAAATACCATGGACTAAACATGTGAGTAATGACAAATTTTTACTGAAATTTGAAACAAAAAAGACAATTATATAAGAAATTTCATATTAGAATTTCTAGGGTACATCATGATGAAAGAGTGTTTAAAAAATTTGATACTCACAGGACAGGAGGAGCAGAGGAAAACAACGCAAAATGTACCCCATGAGCTTGAGAAAATGGGTGGCAGAACAAAATTTAAAAGAAAAGACAGACAAAATTTATTAGGAACCAAAAAAGACAAGAAATTAATGAGTTTTGCGAAAGCTGCCTATCTCTGCCGTTAAGCAGATAGCTCAGTGGTAAGATGTTTGTCTAATGACAAATTAGTCAGATTTCAATCCCGGCTTAAAGCTAAACCTTTTGGTGAGCCAGAGCATTCTTTATCTTCATCATTTTTGAAGTGTGTAAACTAATCTTGGCATGTTTGTCATAAGTCTTAACAAGAATTCTGTGTGCTTCAGCTGTAGATTTCTTTTGAATAAAGTAGTACAGTAAAAGTCCTTGTAGATACACTTTTTTGGCACAAAATCCAATATGTATAAAAAAAAACAGTTATTTACACTTCAGTGAAATAACATTTCATTCTTGCTAGTAGTACTTCTTTACAGATGCATCACCATCTGAAACTACACACATGCAGTTCTTGGAACACCATCTGTTGAAAAACAGCAACAATTTATCCAAATTTGTCTTAATATATATATATATATATATATATATAGACAGAGAATCTAAGCAAGAGCCAACAAATGACCACGGTTTTGCCTAACAGCTCGTCAGGGAAATCAGCCAATTTCCCTGATGAGCCGTTAGGCGAAACTGTGGTCGGTTGTTGGTTCTTGCTTAGATTTTCTGTCTTTGTTTGCTCTACTTTCGTATTGAGCGCTTTAGTGTTAGGGTTTTCGTCTTGGGGTTTTTTCTTTCTTACAAGTGCTTGACTTTTTGTTCATGTACTTCGTTTGTTTCTTTTTTTGCTTCCCCTTATTTTCCCTCCGAGTTTGTTCTCGGTGGGTTATACAAGACGATTTAAATTATAGCTTGATTAATACTAGTTTTGGTAGAGTTATTTGTCTTACTATTGGTATTGTTTTTGCTAGAGTTAATATTATTATATATATATATATATATATATATATATATATATATATATATATATATATGCATGGTGTGTGTGTGTGTGTATACATATTTCTATGTGTATTATTATGAGGTCAGTGTACATCGATTTTTAAGGAATATTTCACAATTATATTATTTTTCTACAATTTTTGTGCAAGTGTTTATTGTTTAAATAACATCAAATGAAGAGATAACTTTACTACTACCACCACCATTCAAAACCTACCATTGCGTTCTTCCATCTCTTTCTCTCTCCCGACATTCTCCATCCCAAACCTTTTTTTTTCTATATTTGGTTTTCCTGCAGCTGTTATCACAGAATAATGTACACTTGTCTAATATTTTTATACATTATTAGCACACACACACATACATATATATATATATATATATATATATGTGTGTGTGTGTATGTGTATACACACACACACTGACTAACATACATGAATATATACTTTAATATTGTTGGAAAGCTTAGAGACACAAAATAAAATCCATATTGGTGGTCTTTGCAACACAACAAGATGTATATGTTTAACACCTTTTGAGAAATCTGAGAAGGCGGGGTTGTGGTGTCAGAGAAAATATTCATAGCGGAAAGAAATTTCCTATTAACATATTCATAAATCAAAGAGCATTCTTGTTTTGCTGACTTGCAGAAAACTGTACACAACTAAAGCAAATAATGAATATAAATTGCAAAGACTTGTTCTCAAATAGATATTACATTGTCTATTACTCATCAAAAAGCTTTAAAATATTGTGTTGCTTTCGATGCCAACACTTTTTATTATTCTTCTGTTGATTCGCCTTTGAAGTCGGGAATTTTACTATTTTATATGTGTATATATCATTTATATTTTTCTTTTTAATCATTTCACCCCATTAAAGGCAATAAAGCCGCTATGACACAAAGGAGTTATTGAGTGTGAAAGAAAAAGTAAAACACTAAGGAGTGATAACAATAAAAGAAGCAGACTCGAGAAGACAGTAAATAATAATTGATGTTGATTTTAAATTTTTTAAAGTGAAAGTAAGTTTCATGACCGCATTAGAAGAAACTATTAGTAAAGAACTGACAGTCACTTCGAGCCAATTCAACTGTAAAATCATGAAACCTTGCTGTTAATCTACTACTGCATTGAAATTCATAAAGTCAAGGTACCATAGAGGAAAGTCACATTTATTTTGAAAATACAAGAATTTGGCACATGGTCAAATATGGGGGAAAGGGGAGGGCTGATTTTTAATCTATCATATCTTTAACTTAACTAACCACAATAACTAAACCAAACCTACCACAGTGTTCCTTACACCAAAAACAGCACATTCTTGCTTATCATTTTTACTACAGCTACCATAATGCCACATAGTCTTTATGAAATCTTAACTAGTTTCCAGATATAAAATTTGTCTGTTGAGAGTGGATAATAAAATGAAACTTGTGAAAATGAAACACTAATGAGGAAAGAGCATCAAAACACTCACTATGAAAAGGTACAAAAAAGCTACATTATGACAGTGGGAAATGGACAGAAGCTAGCATGCCAATAACATTGCAAATTTATTTTTGGATTTTTTTGTTTTTTATAAGCATTTTACCCCAAGCAAGGCATTTCACTGCCACTACTGCGTAGGGGGCTACATAGAGTGGAGAAAGGATGGTTAAATATAGGAAATGTCAGAGGGTGGGTGATAGGTGGGTAAGGATACCGAGAATGGTTAAATACAGGAAATGTCAGAGGGTGGGTGATAGGCGGGTAAGGATACCGAGAATGAGAGTTGGGTAGATGAGAGTGTTCTGAGAATAGTTGGGAGTTAGTGTGATAGGAGGTGTCTACTGACCCTACATTTAAACACCTGGAGATTGTAGCTGTCGGGAAAGCAGACTTGTGGAAGGGAATTACACAGGCGAGAAGCGCGAGAAAAGAAGCTGTTGGAGTAGAATTTACGGTTACATCTTATTTGTGGGTGGGACCTAGTTGCTAATCTAGTATCTCGTGTAAATTCGTGCTTAGGCGGCACCAGTGATCTAAGTTCATCGAAGCAGAAGCCATGAAAGTACTTGTAGAAGAGGCACAGGGAAGCCACATCACACCGGTGAGAGAGTGGTTGCAGCCAGTCTGCCAAGTCAGTATCAACCATGTTACAGATTCTCCTTTGTATTTTGTCAAGAACCCCAAGGAGAGCAGCAGGGGCACCCGACCAGATATGGCAGCAGTATTCAATACACGGGCGGATGGTAGATTTGTATATGTGCAGGATAGATTCAGGTGGGAAAAACTTCCGGGCCCTGCACAGAGAGCCGACTTTCATAGCAGCAGATTTGGCAATGGATTTGATATAGTCATTCCATTTGAGGTCCGCCGAAAGTGTAAGGCCAAGGAGACGTAGTGTTTTACTCTCTGGGAGGCAAGCCTGTCCCATGCTAATGGGAGGTAGATGTGATTGTCTATGATGGTTAGTTGATAACAGCTTCATTTTAGAAGCATTGAAATTTACTAGCCATTTCCTACCCCAGGCCACTAGAGATTGAACTCCTTTTCAAGCTTGGCAGCAAGGTTCACCTTGTCGCCCACACCTGGTTTTTGATCGAGGCGAGAGTAGATTGTGGTGTCATTGGTGTACATACCTACTTGGGATCTAATGGTGTCGGGGAGATCATTAATGTACATCAGAAAGGATAGAAAAAAGAAAACTATAAAACAAGAGGGGGAAAAAGTTTTTAAGACAACTTTTGGCCGACACTTCATCAGAAAAGAATCGTCTTCAATTAAAACAAAAAAGTTGCCAAAAAATTTTTTAACAACCTCTGAGGTTAAGACACAGGGTTACAAAATAAATTATTGAAAAAGAGACAAGAAGAACAACTGTACTTAGCCGACACATTTTGTCCTCTTAGGGAGTTTATCAAGACATTGTCCTCTTAGGGAGTTTATCAAGACATTGTCCTCTTAGGGAGTTTATCAAGACATTGTCCTTTTAGGGAGTTTATCAAGACATTGTCCTTTTAGGGAGTTTATCAAGACATTGTCCTTTTAGGGAGTTTATCAAGACATTGTCCTCTTAGGGAGTTTATCAAGACATTGTCTTGATAAAGTCAGAGGACAAAATGCATTGGTTAAGTATAGTCTTTCTTCTTGTCTCTTTTTTTATTTATTTTTCTCTTTCTTCTACAGTTACACTCCATCTGAGAACATTTACATATATATATATATATATATATAAGTAAAAACTGAAAATTAGTATTTTCTTATTCTTATTTAAATATATTTTGAAAGAGACAAGATAAGTTAGAAAACTTTATTAATAATATTGAAACACTGGTTGGGAATTATTTAAGTGCCTTTTAGAGTAACTTAAAAATATTGAGATAAGATTTAATGTTTGGTATTTTTATTTTTCACTTTTTCCAAATGGAAAAAAAATTTGTATCAAATTTAAATCTCAATATAATGCATTTTATTTATGAATTTACCAGTTTGACATATTGTTTAAATTCAAATCCTTAAATAAGTATATCATAACAGCTACCACCCTTTTACTCACTTGTCATAAGGCAGTTGAATTTTTTTCACTTTTTTAGCATTTCTTATCATAATTTTATAAATTTCTCCTTTTTTTGCTGAATGTGTTTCTATGGAGATCCAATAATCATGAAGCAACACAGCTGTACCATATTCCAAAACATATTTTGGAGATTCTACCCAAAATCTTGGAGAATTTAAATAGTGTGTAAAAGCCAAATATAGTAAGGACATTTTACTGTTACCTGTTAACAGTAGTATCTGATATGGACCAGTGTACAAAGTCATCATTTATCCATCACACCCAATGGTGCATAGAGCAGCAACTTTTTGTTGCTATTTCTGTAACAAACTGTTTTTTTTACAGGGCAGGGTTGTTAGCCCTACATCCAACCCCCAAACCTGGATGACCGGTGAACCATTCTTGGTCCTTACATTTACAGTACCTGGTATTTCCAAATGGTCACCCATTTAAGTACTGACCAGGCTCGATGTTGCTTAACTTTGGTGATCGAATTGGAACCGGTGTATTCAACACGATATAGCCGTAGACTGTGTACAAAGTGCAAGCAACTATTTGAAAAGGCAGTACAAATTGGGGACTAATTTAAGTATTTTTTTGATGATAAAATTTAATGAATTATTGAGGTAACAACTTCGGTACACATATTGTAATGGTGAAATGAGATGTTTGCATATAAGAAAAAATTTGGCATTGTTTGTTGAACTTTATAAAAGCTTTTTTCAAAACCATTTTTCTGAAAAGTTATTTTCTCAAATTCACTGCTATCACCAAATTCTTGTATTGATTGAGTTTTCTTTCTTAACCTTTTATTTGAACTACTGTTTAAAGTCAACGTCTTGATTATATTATTTCTTCTTCAAGTTATATGCACAGTACTCGGACAGTTGGGTCACAGGACAATTGCATCCCCAGTCAAATGCATCTCTTGATAATTGTGTACTTTAGATACTTTTTTGAAGCCTTTAAGGATAATTACCATAAAATTTGGAAAAAGCATAGGTATTAATTGTAAATTTTTTAAAAAGACTAAAAGGAAAAAAATGTAAAAAAATATAATTTTGTTTTTGTTGTAAATGCAATGACAAATTAACAGTGTTCAAAAAATATTTCAAAAATAAAAAATTATTGTAGTTTCACAAATTAATCAAAAGTTATGAATACTGTGAGCTGTCCTTTTTAAGAAATTTATCTTGTTTTCAGATGTATACTGATCTAATATTGCCATGATCCTCTTTTATTTTTGATAACAGACTTGTTATGTTAACTATCTTTTTTAGAATAATTAAAAGTTGGTTAAAAAATTTACCAGAGGTATGAAAATATTCAGGGACACATTTGTCTAGAGATGCAAATGTCCTGGTACACAATTCTCTGGGATGCAAATGTCTAGTACACAACTGTGCTGTTCAAAGGATGAGCTCTTTGTGATTCTGAAGTGTTAGTGTATGAAATTTGATGAAGGATCAGTCAGTTAAGTGCCATACGTGATACACGCTTGGGCGATCATATCTCAGCAGATGTGCATTGTGGTACAGTGGATATCGGCTCAGAACAAGAAACTGGGGAGCTGAGTTCGAATTCCAGTTGAATTCCTTGCATTCACTTACACGCAAATACCCTTGGGAAAGGTATTAATCCGTCTCTTCCTTCCAGTTATGGGTTAAATAGCAGGACAGATTGGGTTCTATAGCCTTGGATGGCAACCAGTCTACCACAGAAAGCAATGGCAACCTACTGTGGGATAATATTATGCCCAGTCAGTCATGTCTTGAAAGAGACATGATCGCCCAAGCGTGTATCGCATATGGCACTTCACTGATAAAGGATAGTCTTCTTTAATACCTACTGGGTTCATTATATATGTATGTCAGATTAACTAAATTGCAAAAATTATGTCTGCTTATTTTTAATAAAATCTGTTCATACTCACAAAAAATCTTTCATGTATTATAATTGAAAGGTGTCAGAAATGAGCTGTAATGTTGACAGATGTTATTATCATTCATTTCTCAAGGCACTCAAGTGCTTTGAACCTCTTTCCAAGATCATCTGTCAATGTTACAACTCATTTTTTACATCTTTCAATTATAATATGCAAAAAATTATCCGTGAGTATGAATGGATCTCATTAAAAATAAGAAGATATAATATTAGCAATTTATTTAATCTGACATGTTTAAAAGAAAATTTGCTTCCTAAATACACAAAATTAAAAAAATATATATATATATATGTGTATGTGTGTGTGTGTGTGTGGGCAGCAATCCTTCTTTTATACAAGTTTCATTAAAACAACTGACAGGGTACAGCGGTTTGGTTTTTTAACCACATGCAAAAAGAAAGGCTAAAAATAATGGGATCATTATTAATGAAAAAGAAAAAGCCAACACTCAATAACATAAACTTTAGTTACGGTCACAATGTGCTGACCATGTTTGGAAAATAAAACATTCCTATACTTCTGGATACATAAAACACATCATACATTCAGTTAAAAGTAAAAATAAAACCATCCTTGATAATGGCTAAAACTATAACAGAAAGCACTTGGACATACAGAACATTTGGACAGTTTCTATAAAATTTAAGTTCAGAAAAGTAGGAAATTATAACACAAAAAATAAAATAAGAAAAACCACAGCACCATATCTGTCATTTATATATATATATACACACTACCGGCCATAATTATTAGGCAACCCCAGTTTTTTAAAAAGAAATTATGTATTTCATACTATTTTTAATATTTACTGCCAAGGGGATAATTCTCAATGAAAATAGAATTGTTCTTTCGTTAATACTGCGCAATAACATTTGCATCAAATGAACTGTTCTAGTGTCTAGTTTTTGTGCTCACTTCCCTATGCTAGTCTCTTCTTCTTCTTGGCTGGCCAAAGCAAAAGCTTCCTGGCTGCCTTGTAAAATTTTGCAAAGTAATAATAGATAATAATAAAAGAACCATTCTCTTTTCATTTAAAATCATCCACTTGGCAATAAATACTAAAAATAGCATGAAATACATCAGTTTTTTTAAAACTGAGGTGGTCTAATAATTATGATTGGTAGTGTATATATATATAAACACATACAAATAAAAGAATAAAAGCTAAATCTTAAAATAAGCTAAAGGCTTAAAATATAAATTAAGCTGAAGGATCAATGGTGAATATCAACAGAGCCCAAATATAATATAATGATGATACCAAATCCGCTACTCAGAGTTTCATGCAATTAAAATCATCAGGCGTAATTCTGATGATTGCCATAACATGTGTGTGAGAGAGAGTGAAGTGTAACAATTTAATTCCTGGAATTATTATTGTTGAGGTAATAAGTCAGGCAAATATTTATACCTAAGCATGCCTGGTTATGTTTGAATCTCGGCTTTCTTAAGATGCAGATCAGATGAGTCATTCATTGCTGAGCAGTAAAGAAAGTTGCATGTGTTCATGTAATACTCTTGGCAGAAAATGAGTGAAATGAATCTGGAGCAGCAGATTAACATCAAGCTTTGTATGAAGATTGGTAAAAGTGCTAGGGAAATGTTAATGCTATTGTATATAGTTAATAATGAACATGCTATGAAGAAGATTGTGAGGATTAGCCCAAAATTGCAAACTACAAATCTTAAATACCAAAACCAACCAAACACAAAAATTTAAATATCTGGAAAGTCTGTCAATATTTTGGAGATGAGGTATTGTAACTATTTACACTATTTACATTGTTCAGACTATTATTGTCATCTTTATTGTCATTTTCACGTTTTGGCCATTGTACACTCTGACCTTCTTCAGGTGATATACATTGGAATTTCAAACCAAACAGTTATTTAGTTCAGTAGAGTAGTTTGATCCAGTTCGATGTGCCATGCTTGTTTTGCATATCTCAGTTTTTACCAGACGAACGCGGGCGTCCCTCAAGGTTCTATCCTAGGTCCCACGCTCTTTCTGATCTACATTAATGATCTCCCCGACACCATTAGATTCCAAGTTGGCATGTATGCCGACAACACAACAATCTACTCCCGCATCGATCAGAAACCAGGTCTGGATGACAAAGTGAACCTCGCTGCCGTACTTGAAAGGGACCTCCAATCCGTAGTGGCCTGGGGTAGGAAATGGTTGGTAAATTTCAATGCCTCTAAAACAAAGCTGTTATCAACTAATCACCATAGACAATCGCATCTACCTCCCATTAGCATGGGACAGGCTAGCCTCCCAGAGAGTAAAATACTACGCCTCCTTGGCCTTACACTCTCGGCGGACCTCAAATGGAATGACTATATTGAATCCATTGCCAAATCTGCTGCTATGAAAGTGGGCTCCCTGTGCAGGGCCCGGAAATTTTTCCCACCTGAATCTATTCTGCACATATACAAATCTACCATTCGCCCGTGTATTGAATATTGCTGCCATATCTGGTCGGGTGCCCCTGCTGCTCTCTTTGGGCTTCTTGACAAAATACAAAGGAGGATCTGTAACGTGGTTGATACTGACTTGGCAGACTGGCTGCAGCCGCTCTTACACCGGCGTGATGTGGCTTCCCTGTGCCTCTTCTACAAGTACTTTCATGGCTTCTGCTCTGATGAGCTTAGATCACTGGTGCCGCCTAAGCACGAATTTACACGAGATACTAGATTAGCAACTAGGCATCACCCTTTTACAGTTAAACAAATAAGATGTAACCGTAAGTTCTACTCCAGCAGCTTCTTTTCTCACGCTTCCCGCCTGTGGAACTCCCTTCCACAAGTCTGCTTTCCCAACAGTTACAATCTCCAGGTGTTTAAATGTAGGGTCAATAGACACCTCCTATCACACTAACTCCCAACTATTCTCAGAACACTCTCATCTACCCAACCCTCATTCTCAGTATCCTTACCCGCCTATCACCCACTCTCTGTCATTTCCTATATTTAATCAGCCTTTCTCCACTCTACGTAGCCCCCTGCACAGTAGTGGCAGTGACATGCCTTGCTCGGGGTGAAATGCTTATAAAAAAAAAATTAAAAAAAATTATTTTTCTTTAGTAACTCAGCTCTCCAAGTTTTTGCTCACCTCACATGACCCAGAGGATTAAAAGTATTGGCTGAAGTAATCCAGTGACTTGACTCAAACAGTAGTGGGTTCAATACCTAGCCACAGCAGAGATGAAAAAAACTTGGGGAATTTCATTACTAAAAGGAAATAATTGAAACAGAAATATTTTAAAAAAAAAAGACATGGTACATAGAACTTGGACAATTTACCTCAGTGGACAAAATAAAGGGTTTCATTTGAAATTTCTACATATAACATCTGGGAAGTGTTCTGATAGAGGAGAGAAAATTTTGAAACTAAAATCTGAAGACACATTGTGATAGCCAAAAATGCCTTCCAAAAGCTAAGTATGGAATTAAGAGACAGAAGAACATTGTTAGAAACAAAAAAAGAGTACTGAACTGTTACATGATGTTTGTCCTCTTTTATAACAATGAATACTGGACAGTTTTCTCAAAGAGGAAACTTGAAGCAGCAGAAATTCAGTTCTACAGAAAGATGCTGAGAATACTATGAACCAAACATATGAGCAACCACAAGGTTTTAGAGAAACTGAAAATAAAAAGAAAATGTATAATTAACATCAGGAAAAGACAGTTGAGGATTCTTGGGAAAATAATGAGGAAGGAGGGCTTGGAAAATCTGATACTTACAGGAGTGATGGAGGGCAAGGAGGACAATGCATAACATACTTGACAGTCTTTGATGGCAGAACAGGGTTTAGAAAAAATAATGAAAAGACAGAATCTATTTAGAGCTACAAACAACAGAAAATTGGGGAGTGCGATGATTTGCCCCAGTGCTGAGTGGGGTAGAGGGCATAAAGAAGATGCAGTAACTAAGCAGCCAAAAACACAAAGAATAAACTCAGATGTGGAGAGGTGGAATTAAGAGTATGATTGATAGCAGAGGAACTGAATATGAACCGAGAATCAGCATAGCAGATTCTAACAGAGGATTTGAGATTGAAAGATATGATGCCTGAATTGTGAGTTCATGACTAAGAAATCAATAGTAAAATAAATGAAACTTTATTCACCAGATTTAACACCTTGTGATTTTGGGCTATTTTCAGCAGTGCTTGATGATTTTACTGAAAGTTATTCCAGAAAGCAAGTTCCAAGAATGTTTCCAGCAATGGCTCCATCATCTCATGAAATGTATAAGAAATACTTTGAAGTTTAGAGCATGTTGATTGATTTGTTTTTCCGTGGTTTATCACCTCTTTGTAGGTTATTTAATGCTGAAAAATATTTTATATTGGAAATACTATAAGAGTAATCTTTAAGTAAGAGAATATTGCATTAACATTTTTTTGAGATAACACAATTTTTCCAGATGCAAAACCTATTTTTAACCCAAACTGTTTTGTTTATAAGTGAATGTAACAAACCCAACTGGAATTTGAACTTGGCTCTCTGATTTCTCATTCACTATCCTTTCCATCACCTGCACATTCACAAGAAGGATTAACTAATGTCTGATATCCTTGTGTAAAGGACTGCGGAATGAAAATAATCTTCTGTTGTGGATCCTTTTGTAAAAGACACAAAAATTCCTAGAAGGTGATCAAATATAACAGGCACCTTAATAAGTATGCAATGTGAAAATGGCAGAATTTTCTAACTTTAATAAACAAGATTAGAATAAATGATTGCATAATAATGTCTGTACACAACTGTTATTATTTACTGAATAAGACAAGTTATAAATAAATAGCATTCAGTAGGCTGCAAGACTGACAGTTGAACCACTACATTATAGGTAATACATCACTCAATATATCTCGAGTTGAACTCATAAAATAACAACTTTTAGGTAAAATTTGACTTTATCATCAAAATAGTCTCCGCCTAAAGTGATACACTAATTTCAATGTTTCTCTAACGATTTGATGCCTTTTTTGTAGAACAATTTGTCTTTGCCCTCAAAATATGCCTCAGTTTCCGATGTCACTTCTTCATTGGAACTAAATCTCTTTCCATGGAGCATTCTTTTCAGGTCTGCAAACAGCCAGTAGTCACTGGGGGCCCAGATCTGGAGAATAGGGTAGATGCAGAAGCAATTTGAAGTGCAATTCATGCATTTTTGCCATTGCTGCAATGAACTTGTGACACGGTGCATTGTCTTGGTGAAAGATCACTTTTTTCTTCTTCGTTTGGGCCATATTTTTGCAACTTCTTCCTTCAAAAGCATCAATAATGCTATACAATATTTGCTATTGATGGTTCTTCCTTTCTCAAAGTAGTTGATGAACAAAATACTTTGTGTTTCAAAAAATATGGAGGAATTCAAACCTGGCTCTCTGATTTCTCAATCTGAGATACTAGCTTTTGCACCACCCGCACATCTTGAAGATGAGAGCTGCTAATACTGACTAGCTAAGCATACTTTCATTTTCACAGGACTGTTTCAGAAATTAAATGCTCAAACTTTATACAAATATAAAAAAACCATGAATACTAATTATCCCTCTTTCAACCCAGTAAAAAAACAAAATTAATTATAATGTATACTAAATTTAATACAGCTAACTCACCCACAATAAATCCTCTCCATCAACTAACGCTTTGAAAAAGACCAACATAATATATCAGTTTAAATGTCCTTTGGGAGATATGACAACATCATCATCAAGGAGACTTAAACTACACATGTTTGAGTCAAGTTTGATTGCACAACATTTAAAGGATCATTCCTGTCCACATTCACAATTTAGAGAAATATTAATCAACTATTCAAGTATACTCCATCATGAAAATAAAAACAAAAACTTCAAATACTTAAAGATCTCTATTTTAAAAAAATTACAACTAACACATAATTATTTGTGTAGCAACAATGTTCTAAAATTTTGATAACAGAAAGTTTTTAAATAACTAAATTGTAATTCTAAAAAATTGCGCTCATACCTTTAAAATACATAAATTAAAATTTTTAAAAAGAATTTTACAAATATAAATTAAATTACTTCCCTTATATAATAAATTTTGAATCAGCAGTGCATCCCATGCACGTGTTCAAAAATTCATAATGGTTAACTACATTAATTTTTGTCTTAGCAATTCACCCCTGAAGATGATTATAAATGAGATTGAAAGTAATTGGTGAAAATAAAATGAATGAAAAACTATGGTGCCTTCCTTGATGATTTTAACTAAAACATGATTGATCTGTGAAAATGAGAAGATTAAAATAAAAATATAATAATATATAATATATCTAAATTATTCAACCAAACCTTCTTGAATGAAGATATGTTGCCTATATATATATATATATATAGTAATAGTAATTATAAAAATAAAATTAGGTGTAAAACTGGCAGCCACCATGAAGTGTTAACTTCTATAACAACATGCTCTATATCTACAAATACTCTACTTCCAAGACTGACCACTTATCCCATACATACAGCACATTTCAAACAATATATATATATATATATATTCTAAACATAAACTGTCAAATATAAGAAACAATGAATGTCTGTTATGTTTAATCATGAGCCATTCTAAACATTGTATTTTGGCTTTAATTTCAGGTGAAAATAAAGACAAAAATTCTCCAATATTTTAATAATTTTTTAAAGTTGGTTCTAAGCTTTCAGCTCACATGAGTCATCTTCATAAATATATATATATATTTTCTATTTGTAAACAAGTTATTACACAACCTAGGTTTCCAAAGATGGAGAAATTGACATGATAGATCAATTTTTTTAGTTCCTAAATGGAGTGCATCAAGATGTTGGACACAATTCTGCACAAAGCTTGCAATGGCATGATGACAATCTGACTTCCATGCCATTCAATCTAAAGAAGACAATTTTGAATTGTCAATTGATATGTTAGCTGCTCTGAGATGGTACTTCAGTTTGTCTTTATAATGAAGCAGAGGCCTGTCAATGTTTCGACTCCCATCAAGCAATTAGCTGTACATCAGAATTTTCGGCATTCTACAATCTTCACTGTGACTGAATCAAAAAGGATTCAATCTTGCAAATGCCAGTTTTTGTGAAAAGATCTGTGTTGGAAATATGATCTTTGAGAGTGTAACTGCAGAGTGTACGGAGACAGTACTTGTGAAAGACATCAAGTTTCTCAATGTGCGCTCTGTATGGCATCCAGAACTCAGATTCATGAAGTAAGATTGTGAGAACAACAGCACTGTAAACACTTACCTTTGTCTTAATTGATATGCCATTCTCATTTCATAGAAAATGAAGTTTGCCAAAAGGATCTTGCACCTTGCAGATTCTGTTTACAATTTTGTCATGAAGAGATGCACTACTATTCACCTTACTTCACAAATATTCAAATGACTTAACATAACTTGAGATTTTTACTTTCTACAGTTATAGGAAGAGTTGGAAATTCCAACAAGTGATGTGGCAGTTCTTCACCATTGGTCTGTTTTGACAAGTTGGTTTTGGTTGATTGGACAACTTCAGTTTTCTTAATTCTTATAGTCAATCCAAACACCTTGCTCATGACAGAGAAGCAATCAATGAGGTCTTGTGCTTTCTACAATGATGCTGCAACATATATATTTCCATGTATCAGTATAACTTTTAGTAAATGAATGACAAAATGGAAATTATGTAACATATTTCCTCATTTAAAAGTTGATGAGGCTAAAATAATGTTGTTATTGATGAAATTATACATATGTATATGCATATCTTCTTCTTCTATGTGCCCTGTCCCTTCAGGACGTAGGCGATCATGGTTCTCCACGTCTCTCTATTCCTTGTGGCTCTTAGTATATTTGCTCCTGTTATTCCTGGCAACCCCTGTTTTGTCATCCACCTGATCAGGCCCTGCAAATATGTTATCTGCTGCTTTCCTCTCTCTCTTTCCTTCTATCTGGCCAGTATATGCATATACATATAGGAAATTGCTACATCTAAGCTGAGCTCAGAAAATCACTATGCATATAAAAAATTTCAAGCTGTGTGTGTGTGTTATACATATATTTACACTATAAACTACAGGAGGTTAGCTTTGTGTATATGTGTGTTGAAGAAACAAAAATGAAACTGAGTAAATAAACATACTTGAAAACAATCAGCCATACTTAAGATGAGTGATCAAGCAAATTTGAATTGTATTCAAGTCAGAACAGCTTTGATGATGTGTTTGTATTGTCCAAAATGTAAATGAGCATCACTTGCCATCTTCTATCTTCTTAATTTCTGTCTATGTCTTATCCTTTCTTTGTGTTGTAGAGGAATATCCTGTCCTACCCTGGAATGGATATGGTCCGGTCTATAAAAGACTGTGACTAGAGCGAACTATAGAGTCATCGTCATTAGACGAGAGCATACGTCACTAGATGGAAGTATACAGCACTAGATGGAAGCATTCTTCACTAGACAGATGCATATGTCCTAGGCAGAGACATTGTCTACTTGATTTTTATACCTGTCACTATTCGTTGGTGTTCTTGTATTGTCTATTGGTTTATTGCATTGTGGTATAATAAATCTCTATTAATCTATCTTTTGTATGAAGTATTATTAATGCACTATTCTTTTTCCTGATTATCCCCTCACGGGATATACCACTTTGACATCCTCTGTACTTTGTTTTTCTCTCACTATAACCCCCTGTGCTCTAGTAGTGGTCATGCCCTGCTTAGGATGAAATGATTATAAATAAAAATGGAATATTGCTGCCATATATGGTCAGGCACCCCTGCCGTTCATCTCAGTGTTCTCAACAGGCTCCAAAGGAGAATCAGTAATGTGATAGGTACTGACTTAGCGGCTCAACTACAGCCACTACCCCACCGATGAAATGTGACCTCCCTTTGTTCTATAAATACTTTCATGGCTTCTGCTCGAACGAACTTAAGTCACTGGTGCCTCCTCAACAGGTGTTTACGCGTTCAACCAGATTGGCAACTGGGTCCCACCCATTCATAGTCAGGTTAGTCAAATGCAGATGACAATTCTACTTCTGCAGCTTCTTCTCTCGCACTTCCTGCCTGTGGAACTCATTCCCATATTCTTGCTTTCCTGACGGCTACAATCTCCAGGAATTTAAATGCAATGTCAATACTCATCTATTAACCATTTGACTCTAGTTCTTTCCCCACCCCGTATATCCTTTCCTTTCTCTCCACCTTTGATCTGTCATCACACCTGCATTCTCATCCTTCTATTGCTCCTTTCTAACTGGTTTGTCTTCCTCTTCACTCTCTTCTAATTAATCTTTTTACACTTATGTAGCCCCCTGCACATCAGTGGCAGTACCACCTTGCTTGGGGTGATACGATTAAAAAAAAAAGTATCAATAAAATTTTCTGTTTGGAATGTATAATACATCATCTATTGTTATGCTAGTCAATGTTTTCACAGTAATAGTTGTATTAACCAAATGATATTGAAAGAATTTTAAGAAAATATTTATATAATCAATATACCATGCAAATTTCAGATTGTGATATCTATTCTTATTATAAATATGTGCAAATGATCTATTTTATTTGTTAACCAAAGGATTGTTCATCCTATTGAAAAGAAATATACCTAATGGTATAGTTATTGATTTAGCAGGATTAAAACAAGACCTGTTGAAAAGCCAATGAATCTTCTTGCAGGGCCAATTACCATCTAGTATAATGGGGTATTATGGGCTCCGTATTTGTGTACACAGTGAGGATTATGATGACACATTATCACTGTGCGTAAAGCTTCCAGGTGTAGGAATCCCCTAATGGAATCAATGAGCATATATCCATAACAAAGGTAAGCCTTCAACTCAGAGGAAATTGGCTGTGGCTTGATCTGGAGTGGGATTGGCTCTGACTGGCCTAATTTTCCAATACATACTATACATAAATAAATATCTTTCAACCCTGATATATATAGGGAACTGGTCAGGTTCTCTGCTACAAAGAATGACAACACATGGTTAAAGGATTGATGATGATGATAATTACTGATATTTACATTTTTTATTCTTCATATATGAAAATAGCTGGTATGGCCGCCTTCAGCACATGGTCCAAGATGTGTGGCCTAGAAAAGTTGAGAGCATTGTCATCCTGGGCTCCTACCCTAGAGGTCGCCCATGTAAAAGATGGACTGACTGCATCAATGAGGATCTGAAAAACACCGGCCTCAAACCTGAGCAAGCACTGGATCGGGGGTGGTGGCGAATGAACATCAGACCTGGACGGCATGGCAGAACTTCCAACCCTCAGACACGGGGAAGACAGGGAAGAAAAACCGAGTAGTAGTAGTAGTAGTTAGTATATATGAAAATAGCTTTGAGCTTGCAAAACAGATAAAATGGAAGATATTTTGAAGTTACTGAGTGATTGGCACACAGTGTTAGAAAGAATGTTGAGCAGAAATCACAGAACAATAAAAAATAACATTAAAAATATAAGAACAAGACAAAAACTGGCTCTAAATTTGTTACAGCAAGAAAATAAAAGAAGCTGGTGTTAGAAATGTGATCAGAGAGAAAAGGTGGAGCATATAAACAACATTAGCTGATAACACGAAAGCAGTCACACTCCCACCTTTAAGTAAACATCACAAAGAGCAATATATAAGTTGCATTTAGAAAACCAATGATTGAAAGACTGAGGACAATTAGAGAATGTCAGCAGACATATACTCAAATATAGTAATCTTCTTTATGATAATAAAGACTGTTGTATATATAGATATATATACTAGCTAGCCGTGTGTGGAAATTAAGAGAAAAAAATAGCAATGACCCTGATATAAAAAGGAACATAAAAAAAACAAACCTTACAATGGTGGTGATGTATGCAGATTGTGACAAGAAGAAAAGTTAGCCATAATATTATTTCCAAAACAAAAAATTACTAAATGAAAGATCAGAAATAATGTTCCACTGTAATAACACCGGAAAATATATTTTAGGATCATACAAACCTGGATGAAAGTGTTTAAGATCCTTATGTAACTCTTCCCTAATTTTAAAATTTCAGTTATTTCTAACTTCCAGTCATATGTCCAGAAAAATCTCTGTTGTACATTTAAAAATGTGGGAAAATCAGTTATTATAAATAGTCTGAACTCATTCCCAAATGAAAATTCATTCAAAAGCTCTACAATATATATGTATTGAGCACTTTTTAATAAAACTGTATACTAGTCTAACTTAATTATGACCAAAACTGCATATATATATGTATATATATATATATATTCCTTCTGTCATGCACATTGAGAGGGAGACAATAGAGAGGCAGCCTTGGCTCAGTTCATTCTTTTTACTATCATTTATTAAACCTGTTTTCATATGGTTTCTCTTTATCAGTGCCTTATTATTTTTCTATAACAATTATGTCTTTGAGTAGTGATGAATATATACATATCCTTTCTATTATAATAAAGACCAATGTGTGTATATATATATAAACTTATTTATAAATGGAACTTTGTCTGTGTGTGTATGCATGTGTGTGTGTATCCGTTACCTATAGACTCCAAAACGGCTGAACCAATTTTCTTGAAAATTTACACAGTTGTACTATAAGTGTCTGTGAGTGTTCTTAGCTAGGTTTTGTGTCGAGGTACCCCCAATAAATATCGAAAATCGATAATTGAAAAAATTGGGTTATAGAAGGAGTGGTTTGATTTTAATCAAATTTGATACACTCATAGACAAAGACATAAGAAATGATATTCAGAAGTTTCAAGGTTGCAGTTCTCACAATAGTGCAGAAAGTTTGATATCGATACCAGGAAATCAAAATTTGACTTACATCCATTCATTTTTCCTTCAGTCTATGGTTTCGCTTTAACTGGAAACAACTATTGCTTTTTAGTTTTTCGTGCCAATGTTCAAAGAGTCCGAGCTCCAGGACCATGGATTAGTTTTAAAGCATTCATTACACCCGAGCAATGTCGGGCTATCCTGCTAGTACATATATATATGTATGCATGTATGTATTTCTCTCCTGTCACATTCAGAGGTTTGGATTAATTTGTTGTTTTTTTCTTATGTCTTAATGTAAGATACTCAGTCATAGGCACATCAATATATAGTTGCTGTCATTTTAGATGACATATTGATATAAATATTTCATCATCACTTTTGATGGCATGGGCTCATTCGTAAAATAATAATACTGATTCACATTGTTTTAATTAAGTTTGTTTTTAGAGCCTATAGCTTTTGCATTTAGATATAAAAAATGTTACATAATAAAAACAGACATCTTTAAATTATTACCAATATTTTGAATAATGTCAAATATTATAAAGTAAAAGTTAGTTGTTATATTGCTCATCTCCTGGAATATTTAGTAACATTGGTTGCTGAAAACTAAGTTTATCATGAAAATGCCTCATAAAATCTGCTGTGTACTGCGAGATATTACATTTACTATATATATATATATCTATTGGTGCTTGTGAGTTGCAGATTGTGTATGTGGGCATATATATTTGTAACTATTCATACCATGAATAATTTCTCTGAGGTAAGGAGTCTCCCAGTTTTAGTTTTCTTGAAGTTTGCCTGGACAATAAACAGGTCTCAGGGTCAGTAACTGAAAGAAAATGCTGACAACCAAAGATCAACTTCTTTGTTAAGAGAGTTTTTTATTTTCATGCATATTTATTTGCTTGTTCGTTCCACTCAGAAATCTCATTTGAGCAAAAGACTGACAGCTGAAAGCAAGTTATGCATAAAATACACTGTCTAAAACTGATGAAAATGCATTTTTCTCTCTCCTTTCCCAACACACACACACATATATATATATATATATATATATATATATATATATATATATATGTATGTATGTATACACACACACACACACACACACACACACATATGTATATATATATATATATATAATGATGCCAAGTTCGTAAACAGAGAGGATAATCCACAAAAATCTATTTAATATAAAAGAGATAGATTTGTATAGAGAGCTCAATGGTTATTATCCAGAGCAATACAATATGCATAAAGGAAAATTCAACACATCATCTAAAGTGGTTATAAACTATAATTTATTTCAATTGATGTATAGCCCCATCTCTTCAGACTAGTCTGAAGTTCATTTGAAATCCTATCTGAAGAGATTCGTCTATACAAGCGTCAAAATAAATCATAGTTTATGACAACTTTAGACGATGTGCTTAATTTTCCTTTATGTTTGTATATATATATATATATATATATAAGCTTTGTGAGCCATCTTCAGAGAGGTTATTTAGACTGTAATACAATAACATCCACAATCACCGACGATTTTATTTTGTGTTGACATAAAACTCCGCTTGGCAAAGGCAATAGTTACCAAAAATAATAAACAGAGTTCTCAAATTTGCAATGCGGTTTTATGACATCACACCACGTGATAGCGCGAAATGATAACATATATGGAGAGATAGATAGATATGAAGTAGTGTATAGTGAGAGCTGGTGGTACCATATTTTTTTGTGCATAATATGAAAATTTTTTAATGAAAATTAAAGGAAAAAAGTCGGTGGTATAATACAAAAGTACACATTTTTAGAAATTATTTTTTCGTTCATTCAGTTAAGTGGCATACATGATACTCACTTGGGCAATCATGTCTTTTTCAATTCATGACTGAAGGAGGTTTTCCCACAGTAAGTTGACATTTCTGTCTGTGGTAGACTGGTTGCCAATCAGGGTTATAGAATCCAATCTGTCATGCTATTTAATGCATAGCTGGAGGAAGAAAAATGAATTAATACCTTTGCCAAGGGTATTTTTTTTAATCATTTTACCCCAAGCAAGGCATTCCACTGCCACTATTGCGCAGGGTGTTACATAGAAGAAAGTGATGAGAAAGAGTGTTTAGTTATAGGAATAGGGATAGACAGATGAGGATACCGAGGATGAGTGTTAAGTAGATGGGAAGAGTGTTTGGTAGATGGGAAGAGTGTTTGAGAGAATGGATGCAAGTTAGTGTGATAAGAAGTGTCTATTGACCTTACATTTAAATTCCTGGAGGTTGTAGCTGTTGGGGAAGCAAGTATATGGAATGGGATTCCACAGGTGGGAAGTGTGAGAAAAGAAGCTGTTAGAGTAGAAATTGCAGTTACATCTTATCTGTTTCACTGTATTGCTCATAATTAAATGCAACAAATTCAACTGGAATTTGAACCCGGCTCTCTAATTTTTCATTCAAAGCTAATATCCACACACCATAATGCACATTCAATCTCTTCTTTGAAATAGCAATAGACAGACAACTGAAAGCAAGTAATGCATAGTTTTGCTCACAAGATATAGTATTTTTATTATTTGATTCTTGTCTTTTAAATAAAGTTCTCTCCCTTCATTCTTAATAAAAGAATACTTTTCTTAATTTTATAGTTTATTAATATATAGAAATACAATAAAGTTATATAAAACAGAAAAGTATGATAGATTAATTAACATCTTAAAATGTATTACTTGGTGTGTCTGTTATTAACTTTCCTCAAAAAGTCAAAACTAAATTTTCAAATGGGAATGAGCCGAAGAAACTTGCAATAGTTAATCAATCAGTTCATTTCTATTCTTTAATATTGTGAAACATTAATATGTATGATATTGAAATATTTGGGAAGCATGCTGACAGAGGATGGAAGGTGTGATGTCAAGATCCAAAGACACATTGATCTGGTCAAGGACGCATTTCAAAAGCTAACCAGAGTAATGAAAGACATGAAAATCTTATTAGAAACAAAAAGGAGAGTGCTGGATTATGATGTGATGTCTGTTCTTCTATACAGCAGTGAATGTTGGACAATCTTATAAAGGATGAAAGAGAGGCTTGAGGCATCAGAAATGTGGTTTTAGAGGAGGATACCATGGACTAAGCACATGACTAATGACAACGTGTTCGAGAGGATGGAAATGAGGAGAACCTTATAATTAACGTAAGGAAGAGACTAATGAGATTTCTGGGACATGTAATGAGGAAGGAGGGTCAGAAGAATTTAATACTCACAGGATGGATAGAGAGAAAGAGAGACAGGGGAAAGCAGCATGAGACCTACTTGATAGGCTTGAGCAAATGGATAGCAGAGTGGAGTTTGGGAGAGATACCAAGAGGGAGAATTTTGAGAGCATCAAGAGACAGAGCCAAGTGGAAGTCGTAGTTGCCTACATCCTGAAAGGACATGGCACATGAAGAAGAATATGGTAAAACATTTCAAAAAAGGTTTACATAGCAATATCTGTGCTAGCATATCTCATTATACTCAAGGATGTAATTTATTCAGATTTTAGCTTTCTAAAACACTAAATTGGGTCATAAATGAGAAAATATTTAAAATAAAACAGAGTTAGATCTATAATAAAAATGGTAGATCTTGATTAGTATTAAATATACATTTTTTTCCTCAGTACTAATGATGAGGAAAAGATGTATAATTATTATTAGTATATATATATATATATATATATATATATATAAAGACAAACTTATAACTATACTCATGTCAAAAAACCCTCCACGGATTTATGTGGAAGGAAAAATGGTTATGACAAAAGAAAGAGCTAAGTACATGAACATCAGTCAAAAGGATTTGGACCAAGTCAGTACGTAGCCCAAAGAAAAAAACTTGAGACGAGTAATCAACTAACAAAATAGTGCTCAATACTTAGGTAGAGCAGAATAAATAAAGTATACCTAGTGAGCCAACAAACCTACCAAGGTTTCACCTAAGCAGATAATCCGGGAAAGCTGGCTCCCTGACAATCCACTTAGGTGAAACCTTGGTAGGTTTGTTGACTCACTAAGTATACTTTATATATATATATAGTGTATCGAGGCAGCAAATAATTTTCTAAACACATGGTGTTAAATATAAGAGACAATGAATGTCTATTATGTTTAATCATGAACCGTTCTAAATGTCATATTTAGGCTTAAATTTCAGTTGAAAATAAAGACAAAAATTCTCCAACATTTGGATAATTTTTTATTAATTTGCTTCTAAGCTTTGTGAGCCATCTTCAGAGAGGTTATTTAGACTGTAATACAATAACATCCACAATCACCGACGATTTTATTTTGTGTTGACATAAAACTCCGCTTGGCAAAGGCAATAGTTACCAAAAATAATAAACAGAGTTCTCAAATTTGCAATGCGGTTTTATGACATCACACCACGTGATAGCGCGAAATGATAACAAAACCATGTAGTCAAATGCAATGTAATGTGTTATGTCTGGATTTAAAGGTGATTTTATGGAGTGTTGGTTGTTTAGAATTGATGTACATGGCCTCCAATATCTGAAGGTTCCTCTTACTGTGTGTATGAGTAAGGATCACCGTGTTGGAGAATTTTTGTCTTCATTTTCAACTGAAATTAAAGCCAAAATACGATGTTTAGAACGGCTCATGATTAAACATAATAGACATTCATTGTCTCTTATATTTAACAGCATATATATATATATATATATACACACACATGGGTTTGTATGTGTGTATATAGTTGTTGTGGATCTTTGTTGCCAATTTGTTGTAGAATTGTAGTGAAACTTCACCTCAAAGTTGTAGTGACTGGTTTGGTTCAGAAGTAAGCCACAGAATACAGGATGTAAGTTCAAAACAGTGTATTAGTATAACAAGAAACAAGATATTCAAACAAAGTGTTAATAAATAGTGATATAGAAATAAGTAAGTCCGAAAGTTATTATTATGCTGCCTGACTAGTAGCTGTCGTTAACTGCTCTCATTAACTGTTGTACTTGACTGTTTGTAACTGCTTCTGTTGATTGTTCTCTAGAAGTCATGCAGGTAATTTATATATAGCAAGAGGAAGAGTTCCTTCCTTGTAGGAGGGTTTCCTTAAAAAATAGTGTTATCAAGTTTTGTTTTTTTTATATTTCCTTTATTCAATAAATGTATTCTTAACAATGAAGTTTTGTTGGTCTTAAACCATATATATAATTTATTTGTTTAAAAATTATTTTTAATGGATATTTTTATTTGAGTAGATACTCTGTTTATTATAATTAGATAATATATTTATATATATCTACTATCCTGAGAAACCTTGTTGGAAAATATGCATCCTCCATCAGGATTTGAAACTGCCACCCCTATAGACTAGGAAGATACATATTTTCATAACAAGATTTCTTGAATATTCAGGTCAGTATAGATATAAAAACATGCTGTTTAACTATAACAAACAGAATGTTTACCCAAATATGAATATCCATTAAAAATAATGTTAAAACAAATAAATTAAAATATGTCATTTAATTCCATTTCATAACCTTCCATAATATTTTGTAATACATATATATATATATATATATATATATATATATATTGTGTGTGATAGATGAGTTGTCATCTAAATTATGCAAGAATGAAATTACAACTGATATTTCATTTTAACAAATATATTTACCAAAATTACACAAACATATCTTGAAATACTAAAAAGTAAATTTATTCAATAAAATTGCCATTGGCTTTAATCATAGCCTTCACATGACTTCAGAATCAATTACATCTCTTCTGGATAGTATCCTTGTTTAAGTTGATGAATATTGCCATAATCCTTGACTTCAGTTCATCTTTGGTTTTTCAAGGGGTTTTGTTGTTCTCTCACTCAACTGCACCCCATACATAATAATCAAGAGGGTTGCAGTCTGGGGAGTTAGGTGGCCAGATGTAAGGGGTGATGTGGTTGCAGAAATTGTCTGACATCCATGACAGCTCTTCAAAGCATATAAAGAAGGTACAAAGATTTACTTTACTAATCCAACATAATTTTTTTATCATGTTAGCTATGGATTGGGTGGCATTTTCATACCACAGGCATAGTCCCTTTCAATGCATAGCTTTCCTTATTCTTGTTCAGGGTTTCACAGTGTCTAAATGAATTTCTGAATATACTGTATAAAGTTTGTGAGCAGCATGCCTTTTGTATTGCAAAAAGCAGTTACCAATGGTTTCTTTTTTAATTTTTAATTTTTTTGCTGGGGTTAGTGTTTGATAGTTTCTACTGGGTCATTAAATTAAATCTTGTTGAGAAGGTCATTTGATGAATCCACATCTCATCACCTATGATCATGTGCTCCAGGAAGATACCATCAGTTCTCCTATGCTATTCTAAAAAGCTGAACAGAGATGCTTATTAGCTGGAACATGTATTTGTCAGTCAGTTGTTTTAGGAACTGAGTGGAACCAATAAGAATGATTGAATTAATTCTTGATTGAGTTTTTCCAGCATCCATTTTCTGTTTTGTAGGAATTAAGGTATATAAGAATTACCTCTAATTTTTATTCCTATGAGCACTTTTGGTTACTTCTATAGCCATTATCAAGGGTGGTTTTGTCCTTGTTGCAGTTATTTGACCATGTGTTGACAATTACATAGTAGTTCAGCTGTGTAGTTTTGAAGAGATGTTTATTTCCAGCAGTTACACACCCTGCTCAGCTGAAATGTATTCTTATAGAAATACATGGCAACAGTAATAAAAATACAACAAAAGTAAAGCATCAACATATTTTACTGCAACCAGGTGAACTATTAAAATAATCAGGATAGATTATTAAACAACATATTTCTGCTGTAATCTCTGAAAAATGTAATGTCTATAATATACTAATGAAAGGGGAAAGCCTCAAAACTTGTCAGCATTAACCAAAATAACTTCATCAAATTTAAACTAGTGATAATCAATAGAGTCTATCAATTTCAGTGCCCACTATAAAATTGCATTTCTTGCCACAAATCTATATTAGACACACTACCACTTTCTTGAGTAAACACTTTACATATTACATGTCTGATCAAAGAGCTATTAAAAAATAATGATGCTAAGTTCGTAAACTGAGAGGATAATTCACAAAGATCTATTTAATATAAAAGAGATAGATAACTCATAATTTACAAGAACCCTTAAAAATTTAGGTTGATAACACAAAAGTTCTTTTTAAATCACAGTCTTGCTAATTGAGAGATTTTACTGTATAAAATATCTTTCCCATGCTATTAATCTTACATCATTTAGTAGGGGCAATGACAATTTGAAGATTTTCTAAAAACAGAAATGATGCTTATGATAATTTCAAGTAGGGCATGTCACCACTGAAAACAAACACTCCTCTTCAAAATCACCCAGCTGAAATACTATGTAATTGTTAATACATGGGAAAATAACTACTCCAAGGACAAAAACACCCTTGATAATGGCTATAGAATTAGCTGAAAGCACTTTGGACAATAAATATTATGGACAATTCTTATATTCCTTAACTTCTACAAAATGGAAGATGTTAGAATGCTGGTAAAACCCAATAAAAAAATTAATTAAATCTTTCTTGTCAGATGTATTTAATGAAAAATGTTAGATTGAAAGGCTGCTGTCCCATTTCAAGTTATTTTTTCTCTCTTTTTCTTTCTTTCCTCCCAGAAGTGTCTACTCCATGTATTCTTGCTTCTAAATTTCTATTTTTTGGTAATATATATATATTTTTCTTATTAATGCTCTCTATGGTATTTGAGTGCTTAAATTTTAAAACTTTCTTGTTTGAAATTGCTTATTTTTATATCATTTTTTTTTTTGTTTTTCCTTCCTTTTTATTCTGCTGCTGTACTAGCGGGCCATTCATGCTTGCTTCTTGGCACTGGCCTGTGTTCCCCTACCTCCCTGATTAATATATTAGAATGCTAGTTAAACATTGCATGGTCAAAAAATCTGTTGGCAGCTGATTTAACCGCCCAAATAAGTTATTCTGATTGAAAATTTCAAGAAATTAACTTCACTCTTAGTGAAACTGATTGGGTTTTTTGGATAATTTTTTCAGATGTATGGCTCTACCAGTTTTAATTATTTGTTGAACCTGTAATGAATATCATGATATTTACTAAGTTAAAACTTAGTGATTTTTTTTTTTTTTTAATATGGGTAGATAAACTCTCTTATCATCTGGTCCATATGCCTCCCTATTCTCTTAAACAAGAGTAGTGACACATCAATTGTTTCCTGTTTAGGAAGAGGTTCTTGTAATCACCACATATGCTTTAGTCTCCATCAGGTTTCTTTATCATTGATGGTCAATTACTACGACCTTGAGTTACTTTCTGGTATGTCTTGTATCATTTTGTTTAATTTATAGTGGGGACGTGTTCTTTTAAAGGGTAGTTGTATGTTATTGAAGATTAACAGAATTTGGCCTTGTTGTAGAGAGCAAACTATAAGTCATAAAAAGATTATAAATTAAGAAAAGCAAATTGAGTTGAGAAATAACATTTTATATATACACATATCAATTAAGGTTTTTATAATTCAAGTAATCCTTTAAATATGGGTTCAACAGATGTTACAATGTTCATGGCAATAAATTGCTGAAAAGAGAATTAACACTTAGGTATGTGGGAGCGTTGTAAGTAAGGAATGTCTCTGATGTGTCCACTCCTTAGGTCAGTAAGTAGTTTTGAGACAGCGAAGAAGGTAAAGGCGACATGCATAGTAAGCCACTTGACTTGGTCAAGGGAGTTACTAATTACTCTCGTGTCTGTCTGGGTCTCTGCGTCGGTCTGTCTGGTGATGCTTTCTGTATCGGCTTTTTATTTCGACTTTTTGGATCACAGCAGATCATTTGGGAATTCACACTTGTATTTGATTCTGGGTTTCCCATTGGCTGATAAATAAAATTTGCATAGGCTCACGAACTGGAATTTAATATTTAGTTAATTTTTAGTTTTCAACCGGAACATCTGCGTCAATCCAGCTGTGCACCGACTAGTTTTGGTCATTTGCTTTTTGGTCGTGAGAGTGCAAACATCTGGTCCATCACTTTTGCTGGTTCAGTATCATCACAAATTTTGCTACTACCAAAGGTAGGATATGAATTGGAATTTTTCTTGACTCTATATAATTCAGGTGTTAATTTTCCTTTTGCCAAATGCTTGCTTTATAACCTTTCAAAAATCCTATTTCATTTTCTTCTGCTTACATGGAATTTATTAGTCTTGCTGCATTTACTTTTAATTCATCAATCTCTATTAATTTGTGATTTTTTTTGCATTCTACAAATGTTATTGGAATTATTTCAAAACTCTTGTCAGTTTCAAAATTACCTTGAAATGTACCCATTTTTTTTATAATTGTTCCATCAAATTGCCTTAATTGTACACTACTTTTTTAAAATTTAGGTTGTCCTAATTTTATTCAGAAATATATATCTATCAACCTAACTTCACTGCTGGTATCAACATACATGTTAAATACTTATCCATTTATTTTAATTTTTTCTCTACCATATTTTGTGTATTCATTGTAAATATTTCAGCTTTTTTTGAGTGGGTTTGATCAGTTTTTACTTTTTCTACTTGCTTTTTGTATTTGCATACATTCTGAAAATGATCTAATTTTTTGCAATTTGAGCATATTTTTCCTAGAGCTGGACATTTGTACTTGTCTCTACCATGATTTTTTTTCACAATATTTACATTTAATTATGGATTTGGTTTTGCTTGTCCTGCATGCCTCAAATTCTTCCTTTGGATGATTAAATTCTGTAATCAACTCTAACTGTTGCAAATAGTCAACGCTAGCTTCCAAACTCATTCCTCTACTCTGTAGACATTCTAATATGTTTTGCTGGTGGTTTTGGTCTTGCAAGCTTTCAATTAACTTTAGAAGAATCAATTCATCTTTTATAGACATTTCCTGTGTTCCCAGTTTTTCAAATTCACAGTACTTGACTCGTTTTTTCAATCTGTAAAAGTATTGTTTAATGGACTTATTTGAGTGCTTGTCTTGTTTCTAAAAACTTGGTTCTTTCAGTGATTACCTATCTTTTCTTGGTTTTATGTCCTTTTTAACATTTTTCACAATTTTTTTAATTTCATTTCCTCTAATTCACTAATTTGGGTAGCATATTTTTGAAATTTTCTACACAGCTTTGTACCCAACTGTAGCAGGAAATAAATCAGCTATCTCATTTTCTCTTACATTGGTCTTTGTGTCTCTTAATTTTTTTATTCTTGTAAATGCGGCAAAAGTTGTTGTCCATAATTCTGTGTATTCTGGATCATCCAGAGAATTCAAGAATCTTATTGGTGATGTCATTGTTTACATTGCTTTGTGCATAGTTGTACTCCTGGCACAGCTCTCCATGTCCTTTGTGACAACAGGATTTTCTGTTTGTTATCTCTCCAGTTATTCTTTATTTATACTTGCCTATTAATTTGCATATTATACTGCAATTATATATATATATATATATATATATATATATATATATATATAATCATCTCCGTGACTTTTATACTCAAAGCGGAGATTAAAACACAGACGCAACAATCACTTTTCTTCATGATTCATTGATGTCAACCACCAGCAATTCTGGTGTAGTCATACCCATCCATTGTTTGACATTATCCAATTAATTCTTGCATTGGTATCCTTTCTTATATCCACCTTTAATGATGCCTTGCATGACTGATAGGTTGTTGTGTCTTGTAACCACACCATTTTCTTCATTTGGCAGTGGCAAGAAGAGGTTTCTGGAGGCCCACAAAACTTTCAACCCTCTTCCAATGTGGAAGAGGGTTGAAACTTTCAACCCTCTTCTTCATTGGTGTTAAAATATATATATATATATATATATATATAGATATATATATATATATATTTTAACACCGATGAAGAAGAAGATATATATATATATCCAAATGAAGAGAACCAACAGGTTGAGAATCCAGAGTTCTTCGGCATTTACATTTTTAAAAAGTGTTCAATACAATATAGCTCATAGAGCATAATATAATTAAATTTGTTTTTATTAAAAATTAATTTAATGCTAAATTAATTAAAATAAAATTTAATTTTAATTTTATATATATATATATATATATATATATTTAGCACCATGATGTAAAAAACATATTTATCACAACATACATTTATTTATCAGTTTAATCTCTTTCCATCTTATTGCACTTAATCCAGTAGTAAATACTAATTACATCTATAAAAAAATTAATACTAATTACATCTATAAAAAATTAATACTAATTACATCTATGAAAAATTATCATGTGAAAATTCAGGAAATTATTATATGTCAATCTTCAGACTAGCTAATCTCTATTTGAATAGACTTTTTTCACAACATTATTTTTTATTGCTAAAAACATTGTTTTAGTCCACATATTTGAGTTACTATGCCTGTTTTTTATTTTAATTTTAGTTAATTTTACTCTTTAATACAAAACAGGAATAGCAACTTAAATATGTGTACTATAAACTATAGAATATAATATATTATACTATATATAATATAAATATATGTTATGATATATATTATATTTTGTTTATAACTATATAATATATTTTTTTGTCTATAATAATGTTTATAGTTATAATATATATATATATATATATATATATATATATATAAATCCAAGTGAAGAGAACCAACAGTTATACAATTCTGAGTTCTCCAGCATTTACTTTCTTTTTTTTATAAAATTCCTCAATACAACAAATATCGTAGAGCATAATATAATAAAATTTGTTTTTTATTTAAAATTAATATAATTTGCATTGCGACACGGAAATTTCTATGTTTAAAAATTTTTACCTCGTCATCAGGCAATGTTAGATCATTGTTGTGGAAATGATTTTCATTTGATATAAGAAACAATACGTTTGTTATTTATGGATGTGGGAAGACAGAAAAATTTATGTGTGTTTTCAATTTAACTAATCAGAATAGAGATCCACTTTAAATTTGAAAAAAAGTTTTTATTTTTGGGGAATACATGATTTCTTCTTGCAATCTTAACAGCAAAAGTGTCAGTCTAGACTCCATTTATATGCATATATATATATATATATATATATATATATAGCATAATGATGATCCACATATACTGGCTTAATATGTATAGGAAAAACTACTAAAAATTTGTAAGTTTAAAAATGTATTTTTTTGACAGTGTTTATTTATATTATTATATATATATATTTGATATTTCAGACCGGCCTCAGCCTTTCATCAGAAACAAATAATTAAATATTATAGAAATAAATAAATACTGTCAAAAAAATACATTTTTAAACAAACAACTTTTTTGTAGTTTTTCCTATATATATATATATCTTTCTCGTATCCTTTTTTGACATTCCCTGTAACTGTAACCCACTGTACAACAGTGGCTTTATTACCTTGTTTGGGAGAAAGTGATTATAAAATATATATATATATATCTTTCTCGTATCCTTTTTTGACATTCCCTGTAACTGTAACCCACTGTACAACAGTGGCTTTATTACCTTGTTTGGGAGAAAGTGATTATAAAATATATATATATATATATCTTTCTCGTATCCTTTTTTGACATTCCCTGTAACTGTAACCCACTGTACAACAGTGGCTTTATTACCTTGTTTGGGAGAAAGTGATTATAAAATATATATATCTTTATCGTATCCTTTTTTGACATTCCCTGTAACTGTAACCCACTGTACTACAGTGGCTTTATTACCTTGTTTGGGAGAAAGTGATTATAAAATATATATATATATATCTTTCTCGTATCCTTTTTTGACATTCCCTGTAACTGTAACCCACTGTACAACAGTGGCTTTATTACCTTGTTTGGGAGAAAGTGATTATAAAATATATATATATATATCTTTCTCGTATCCTTTTTTGACATTCCCTGTAACTGTAACCCACTGTACAACAGTGGCTTTATTACCTTGTTTGGGAGAAAGTGATTATAAAATATATATATATATATCTTTCTCGTATCCTTTTTTGACATTCCCTGTAACTGTAACCCACTGTACAACAGTGGCTTTATTACCTTGTTTGGGAGAAAGTGATTATAAAATATATATATATATATCTTTCTCGTATCCTTTTTTGACATTCCCTGTAACTGTAACCCACTGTACAACAGTGGCTTTATTACCTTGTTTGGGAGAAAGTGATTATAAAATATATATATATATACGTTGACACACATCATAATTATTGTTAATATAAACATTATTTTAGTGGGTACACATGTTTAAGAAAAATGTACTTCCTGACATGAAAGGAACATGTATTCCCTTTTTCCATCAGTGAAAACATTCCTCTAAACATGAAAAATAATGTTTGCAGTCATAAGAAATAATTTTAGCTTTAAAAAATCCATTTAAAAATTACTATATATATATATATATATATATTGTAATAGTTGTCATAATAGTTTATAAAAGCATAGTATCACTACACAAAAATTCTCGTGTTTCAGAGCACAAGTGTCCTTCGTCTAGTGATTAGTGGAAATGAAAATAAATAGTGGAAACGATTCATTCTTGGGAATGTGATATGTAAGTGATGTGTGGGATGGGAATTTAGTATGTCTAAGCCAGTCTATCCGAAGTTTGTAACCATAGAGATACACCTTTGGGTTAAGAGAGGGGGTGGGATAGTTTGGTTTTGGACAGGTCACTTTTTAGTTTTGTCTAGGTAATTCTTATATTGGGATGTTAGGTTTTTTAAAAAAGGGTAGACACTTTTTAGTTTACTACTATCTATTAGTGGATCGACTGGAGTGACTTTTTAGTGCTGTATGGGTTTATTTTATTTTATTAATATAATATTCGTTTTTTATTTTGTGGTTTGAACATGGATATTAATTAACTTTTGGAAAGGATTATTTTATGTGAATGAGGTATTATAGTGGGGCCATATAATACGTCAAATAGGTAAATAATTTTAACTATGAGTTGATTTTTATATCAGTGCGCATGAGTTTTGAAAAATTAATTTGGTTAATTAAATTTTAACGAAAAATATTTTCATTGTTTACATAACACTGCTAATTCATCTCTATGGTTTAATAGTTTGCCAATGTTGGTGTACCTTAGAATGTGCAGCTTTCCAACAGCTATTACAAGATAAAGCTCTACTTTGTATTGAGCACTCTTTATAAAAGTAAATGCTTGAACAGTGGGTTTAAAATCTACGTATTCTATCACTTTCTTACAATATATATGTGTGTGTGTGTGTGTGTGTGTGTATCAAGTATGTGTATGTGTGCATGTATATGTGTGTGTGCATGCATCTATGCATGTGTGTGTGTGTGTGTGTGTGCTCATAGATATTCCTTAACAATGAACTGTTTTTGTGACATGTATTGAATACTTATTTTCCCCATTGTATATATGCTTGCACACTTATATAGTGCAGGAAGCTACTCTGAAAATTATGCCCCACCCTATTGGCGCCTGCATCTTGGCTGACACGTCTGTATTTATTGACACTTGTCTGTTTTTTTATCACATCCATCACATGTCACTAGGATCAGCTGCCACCGATCTCCGTGGCATTTATTCAAACAAGTCCTACTTTAAATGAAAATACGGATCATCATTGTCATCATCGCTTGAATTCTTTCTTTTTAACTCCTTCATTTATAAGGAGATAAAGAATAAGACATTCAGATAGAGAAGAAAGTTAAAAAAAATGGCCGATAAATGCAAGTTTCAAATCTTTCTACATATATTAATAACTTGGAACTTGAATCTGTCTGCAATCATTTATACCTTACTTCTTTTAATGATTCCCATTTTGGAGTTGTACTTGATAAGCATATTGTTTGTTGATGAAAAAATTACCGAAGTTCAATAATTAACACTTAAGCTACATTTAAGACCTGTAAAATTTAAAAAGTGTTCAAATATATTTTCACTTGCCCGTTACCATTTTTCTTTTTTGCATACTTATCTTTTAAATATAAAAATTATATTTACAGTATAAAAAGACCGGAAAGAATAAAATCTTATGCAAGGAAAGAATGGAAATCTTGATGAAAGGACTATCGATTCTAAGAAGAAGACTGTATGGTTATCATCAAGTGAAACAGTCCAAGATGTCAGCTGCAAATTGGGGATGTGTTAAAAAAAGACAAATTTACTTTTAATATTTCAGTTATATAACTTTAGATATACATTGCCTTGAAGAAATTAAATGCACATATAGATGTTTTAGATCTTATCTCACTTATATCATATAGTACAGTAACACACCAGTTCTCATACAATCATCATTTTTTTAGTAATGTCAAGCTTTGTCAGTACCTAGATGGGTAACAGTTTAGGAATATCAGGTGTTGTAAGCTTGGATGTGCTAGTTATGTAACTGATAACAGCATTGAATTGGAAATTAGAGAGTTCCAATTCTAGTTAGATTTTTTATATTCATTTAACCCTGGAACACTAACCATCAATTAAAGTTACACCCGATTTTGAAAATATCACAAAAATATTAAATATAAACCTTTATTTGAAATATTTTACATGCAGGCACTTCAAAATTTGTACTTTGAGTTAACATTAATAGGAATTGAAAAACATTATTTAGATAAGAAAATCAGGTACTGAAAATTGTAATTAAATTGTAATTAGAATGACATCATTTGCACTGGGTACTATATACCCATGGTTAGTATTTTCTGGTTGAGTGCAAATACCTTTGCGAAAGGTATGAATATACCTATTTCACCCCCAATTATAGGTTAATTAGAAGGACATGTATTGGTAAATCAATAATATCTCCCAGAAAATCAAGCATGTTTGGGGACCCTTGTGATTCTTGCTAACAAATTAACATTTGTTTTTTTGTACTTATATTTATATACATTACATTATACCACCTCCAGGGGTCCTTTATTTTGACATCATTCAGGGCTCTTTATTTTGACATCATTCAGAGTCCCTTTATTTTGACATCATTCAGGGGCTCTTTATTTTGACATCATTCAGAGACTCTTTATTTTGACATCATTCAGAGGCTCTTTATTTTGACATCATTCAGAGGCTCTTTATTTTGACATCATTCAGGAGCCCTTTATTTTGACATCATTCAGGGGCCCTTTATTTTGACATCATTTAGAGGCCCTTTATTTTTGTCCAAATCCATGAATTTGTTTTGCTAATGCTAAGTCTAAAAAAGAACACTATATAAAATTGACTCGTTTTTATTCATATTTATGACATGTCTCTAACTTGTATTTAGATACAGTCTATTTATTTTTATTTTTTTCTAGCTAAATTGTTCACCTCTATTGTATATGATCTATTATTGTACAGAATTCAGTTACAATAAAATTTGTATTTTGTTTAAATGAATACATGAATACTATCTAATGAAAATTAAGATATAATAGAGTGGTGAGGGCATATATCTTAGATTCAAGGTCGGGGTCACTATCCCTGTGTTCATGTCTAGAGATATCTCATCTAGTTGTTATTATTACTATGTCACCAAACTCTCAAAATAATGTTTGGCTAATGTCTCATGAGACAGTGAAGAACAATCATTTTAACAGGTTTTTTTGCATTCAACTAACAAGGTCTGCATAATTTTTTTATTTTTTTATGTTATTTATAAAGCATCATCAATCCTTTGGTTATATTTTCTGTTACAAATTTTTATTGCTTGTTTGAAAATCTTTATCACAGGACTGTTGTTCCTTACACTGAAATTATTTACAGCCACAACATTTAAAATTTTACAAACTATTGTCCTCATCTTTGTTGCCATTTGTATGACATTTCAGCCTTTGTACGGTGCATCCTTCTTCTAGGAATTTTGAACCAAACTCTTTATTAAGATCACTTGGGTATGTTATATCATTCTCATTGTGCAAAGCCTCTTTTGGTAGTCATGAGCTATTTCTCTCTAACTGGACTCTCTAAGTTACTTGTTCACCACTGCTGTAGCCTGGTATTGAACTCACAACTCTTTGGGTCATTCACTGGAACTAACCATCTATATACACTAGGCCATGTGTCCTTGAGGACAAGAACAACTGAATTTCTGGGACTTATAAACATAATGTTCAGTAACATTTTTTAACAATAGTTCATATTGCAATATTTGATGTTAATGGTTTTCTCTAGTATTTTTTTATGTTAATGGTTTTCTCTAGTATTTTTATCAGAATTCATATTGCAATTTTTGATGTTAATAGTTTTCTATAGAATTTTTTTACCAGAGCTCATATTGCAATTTTGACACTAACGATTTTCTCTGGCACTCCATATTACTGGTTCCCATATTGTGTTCATCTCTATGCTTGGTTGGCTTAGCAGATTTTCGTAGCCTAGTATATATGCTGATTCCTTAAGTTTAGGTTTTTTTTTGGTTTTTTTTAATCATAAGCAAGGCGATAACACCACTGATGCACAGGGGGTTACGTAAGAGTAAAAAGATTGGAAAAGAGAAAGCCAGAAACCGCATCCTAAACAGGAAACAAGGGATGAGCCTCTTCACATGTTCAATAGACATGGGTGGAGTGTGAACCGGGCGATAGTTTAGTCTATCTACTCCAATTGAAAAAAAAAATAAAGAAAAGAGTGAAAAGATTGGAAAAGAGAAAACCGGAAACCGCATCCTAAACAGGAAACAAGGGATGAGCCTCTTAACCTGTTCAGACGTGTAGTTTCCAGTGGCTTTCTCTATCTATTATTTCAACTTCATCGCATATGGGGAGGTGATTCCCTTTCTCTCTCCAGTTAGTTCCAGAGACTTGACTCAAAGAGTTGTGAGTTCCATACCAGGCTACATCGTACAAATGGCAACAAAGATAAGGACAATAGTCTGAATAATATAAATAGTGTAAATACTAACTCATCTCCGAAATATAGGCAAATACTGAAATTTTGCCTAGTTGAAAAAAAAAACCCCAAAAACTGTTCAATATCAAACCTTGACAAATGATATAACAGCAGCTAAAATTTTTGTAATTTCTAAAACTTTTTATTGTGCTCTCACATGTGAATGAAATAAAAAAAAGATATACAAATAATAACTTTGTTATCACTGTTCTTTTATATAATATAAGGAGTATACATAAATATTTACTGTCAACATCTACATAGATAGATAGATAGATAGATAGATAGATAGATAGATAGAAATGTATATTTGGGAAACAATGTTTCTTTTAAACATGTTTCATTAAAAACAACTCACAAGGGATATTTCATTAATTTTAATTCAAAAATTCATAAAACCCTCCTTGCTGGTTGCTTTTAACAAAACTTATATATAGGGTGATTGAAAAGTAACTCCCTATTTTATGTTTGAGTAACCACCCAGAAGTCCTGACTTAACAGATTGTAACTTTTTTCTTTGGGGTTGGTTATAATAGCAAGTCTACTATACTAAACCCAGACTTTGGAAGATTTTGAAGGGTAAATACAAGAAGTGCTATCTTTTATGCCACAATAGTTCCTGGTGAAATGAGTCAATATGATTCCTAGGTAGCTAGGGAAGCTTGTAATAAAATCTAATACCAAATTCTAAATAAAACCTCATGCTAAAAGCTTTCTACTCATATCCATTTCTTGTAAAAATTATACTTAAATAAATTATAAGTATATGAAAATGGGGAGTTACTTTTCAATTCTCTTGTATGTATATTTGTTTGAATTTTTTAAACATTATTTTTATTAATGGATACTTGTATGTTAGTGGATAGTCTGTTTTTATAATTAAACAGTGTATTTTAATAATTTCATCTGGCCTAAATTGTTCAGGAAATCTTATTTGGAAAATATCTATCTTCTGGCAGGAATTGAACCTGCATACTCTCAATACTGAGAAGATGCTGCTATTAGATCTGACATGTCTTACCACTTGACTACAGAAGATTTCATATCAGACAAAGCTTTCAATATATATTCTCCTGAATTTTTTATAGAACAGTTTATATCTGTTCAGATTTGTACCCTAATGTAAATAAATGCAACTGAAAACAAAATTATGAAATTGTGTGGAAATTTACAAAACTAGCATTAACCAAAAAATTTGAATATTATTTATAATATTGTCACCAGATGAATGAATATGAGTATTCATTAAAAAAAATAAATAATTTTTAAACAAATAAAATTAAAAAATATCAGTTAATGGCAGTTTCAAAAATTTTTGTATAATTTTGTAATAATTATATATATATATATATATATATATATATATATATATATATATAATATAAACTGTGTGTGCATGTATGTGTCTCTGTGTGTGTCCATTACCTATAGACTCCGAAACGGCTGAAACGATTTTCTTGAAAATTTACATGAGTGTTCTTAGTTAGGTTTTGTGTTGAGGTACCCCCAATAAATATCGAAAATCAACAATCAAAAAAGTTGGGTTATAGAAGGAGTGGTTCGATTTTAATCAAATTTGATACACTCATAGACAAAGACATAAGAAACAATATTCAAAAGTTTTAAGGTTACAGTTCTTACTATAGAGCAGAAAATCGATAATATATATATATATATATATAAAAGGCAAGATGTTTCTGTGTGTGTCTGATTATCTGCCTGTATGTCTGTATTTTTTCAGCCGTTTTATTTTTTTTTTGCTTCAGGTTTGGCTCTCAGTAGGTATAATTGTAGTTCTTAGTCTCAGCCATGATACCATTTTCTCAGAGGACTTATTTAGCCTTCAAAATTCAGTTTACGATGAAAAAAACTTATTTGATATTGATACCAGGAAATCAAAATTTGATTTACATCCATTCATTTTTTTTTCAGTCTACGGTTTTGCTTTAACTGGAAACAACTATTGCTTTTTAGTCTTTTGTGCCAACATCCAAAGAGTCTGAGCTCCAGGACCATGGATTAGTTTTAAAGCTTTCATTACACCTGAGCAACACTGGGCTATACTGCTAGTATATATATATATATATATATATATATATATATATATATATATACATATATTCACACACATAATTATTGTAAATATAGATGTTATATAAAGTGCATGCTATGCTTTAAAAATGGTTAAATATTTAATAGTTAATAATTTTCTCCAATTTGACAATTTGGAAAAATTGCTTGAATTATGATTACATTTCCTTAGTAACTAAATTGCATAAGTTTAAACAGGCTACTATATTGGCAACAGGGTCTCACTGTTTTACTGTTGAACGAGGTAGATGCCACTCTCTCTTCTGTTCTAACAGTTTCTTTTCTCGCTCTTCCCACCTGTGGAACTCTTTTTCAATTTCTTGCTTTCTTTCCAACTACAGTCTTCAAAAATATTTATGCAACATCCCAACATCAATCTCCATATTCTGTCTTCGTAATCTCTGCTGTTTTATTGTACGCTCCTCACTTTCGTCTGCTTTTTCTCTATCACTTCCTGTAATCACCTGCATCCTAGTCGCCTTATCACCTTGATTAAAGGAAAATGATCAGAAAGTTTTTACTTAAATGCATTACTTGATTTATACTAATGTAATGCATTATCTGATCTATTTGAAATGTCTGATAAAATAAGTGTACATTTTTTAGTGGGAGTGATATATATTGATTAACAAAATTGTTATTGATCCTGATTAAATGCTTAGCTGTTATTGTGTCTGACGAAGATAACCTTGATAAATATTAATGTGTGTGTGTGTGTGTGTGTGTGTGTGTGTGTGTGTGTGTAAATATAGTTTCTGTTACATCACATGAAATAGGAACAGAATTTAAGGTATACATCTTATTAGTGGTTAGCACTTGAAAATTTGCTCTTATGATTAAAAATGAGTGAATTAACTCTGTAGGTCTTAGCAAGGACCATCCTTCAAACATTGTTAAACTGATACTATACAATGATAAATGAAGAACATTACCAAATAACAGAAACCACATCAATTAAGGACTTTCAACACCAGCAGCAACTAAAATAAATAGCACATGTAACTCAAAAAGAAAATAATGATATAATCCAGATCTCAGCATTCCTTTTTACTTCAAACATAATGTTGGGAAGAAAGCTCCCATCAATACTGGAATGATAAGTTTTAGTAGACTATTTTCTGGAAAAATAGTTTTAATAGAAAGATTTTAGAAATTTTAATCATTGGTAGCACTTGCTTCTCGGTAAGTAAATGCTGAATGTTTTCTTATAAGGAAACAGCTAACAATATCATTTACATTATTTAGCATATAAAAACAGGAAAAATAAATTTTAATAAAAACAACAATTTTCAATTTGTCTGCTTAAAATTTTTTGTAGCATTGAACAAAATTACAATAAACTAAGTTAATACAATTTATCTCTTCTTATGTATTGTGTCCCCTCCAGATGAAAGAAATCATGGTTCTCCACAATTTCCTGTCTCTTTTTTTTTTTTAATCATATCACCCCGAGCAAGGCGGTAATGCCACTGATGTGCAGGGGGCTATGTAAGAGTAAAAAGATTGGAAAAGAGAAAGCCGGAAACCACATCCTAAACAGGAAACAAGGGATGAGCCTCTTCACCTGTTCAATAGACGTGGGTGGAGTGTGAACCGGGCGATAGTTTAGTCTATCTACTCCAATAACTCTTAATAAATTTTGTCTTTTCATTATTTCTCATAAACTCTGTTCTGCCATCCATTTACTCAAGCTCACCAATTATCTTATGCATTGTTTTCCACTGTGCCTCTTGCCCTAAATCTTTTCAGCAAGTATCAGATTTTCCCAGTCAGTCTTCCTCATTATATATCCCAGAAATTTCAACTGTTTCTTCCAGATATTAATTATAAGTTTTGTTTCGTTGTTGTTCACATGTTCAGTTTATCTCAGTTATATCAAATTTTAGAAGTATATGAATGAGCTAACTACATTTGATATGGAAAAATATTGATGTAATTTAAAAAAAAAAAAGCTGTCATTGCACACAATAAATGGTTGGCTATTTGTTTTTGATGAAACCTGTCTACTAGGGTAGTGAGCTGATCACTGTTGCAGATACCTGTGCAGGTATGTTTGTATTTGTTCAGCACCCACGAAACCAAGCTGTGATTTATACAGCAACTATGCTGAGTAGACCTTTTTTGTGAAAGAGTGTATAATCTGGTGCAGTCAAACATTTCAAAGAAAGCCCCTGCAAACAGTTCTATCTACCTAATTTCACTGTCAAGGCCTAGGTCAACCCATATATTGTTTTAAGACCTTTTTCAATTGCGCCACAGACTGAGTACACTTCCCCTGACTGTGAGCATCAAATCTTCTATAACAAATCAACCTTAGTAGAATTCGTAGCTTGATTTCATGATTAAAATTATACAATTAAATATTAAATAATTGTAGATTTGATGTACATGGTCCCCAATATCTGCAGGTTCCTCTTACTGTGTGTATGAGTAAGGATCACCGTATTGTTGACCAAAATCTGTCTGATATTACCTACATGTTTATGTTTTTCAGAAAATGTTGTTTAATTGTACTCTGATCAGAAGCAACTAACACTCAATAAAATCACCTTTAAATCCGGACATAGCATATTACATTGCATTTGACTACATGGTTTTGTTGTCATTTTGCACTATCACGTGGTGTGACATCATAAAACTGAATTGCAAATTTGAGAACTGTATTTATTATTTTTGGTAACTATTGGTGTTGCCAAGCAGAGTTTTATGTCAACACAAAATAAAATTATTGGTGATGGTGGATGTTATTATATTTCAGTCTAAATAACCTCTCTGAAGATGGCTTATGTGAGCCAAAAGCTTAGAATCAAATCAATAAATAATTATCCAAATGTTGGAGAATTTTTGTCTTTATTTTCAACTGAAATTAAAGCCAAAATACAAGTTTAGAATGGCTCATGATTAAACATAATAGACATTCATTGTCTCATATTTAACAGCATATGTTTAGAAAAAAAAAAAAAATATATATATATATATATATATATATATATATATATATATACTAGCAGTATTGCCCGGCGTTGCTCGGGTGTAATGAAAGCTTTAAAACTAATCCATAGTCCTGGAGCTCAGACTCTTTGGACATTGGCACGAAAAACTAAAAAGCAATAGTTGTTTCCAGTTAAAGCAAAACCGTAGACTGAAAGAAAAATGAATGGATGTAAGTCAAATTTTGATTTCCTGGTATCAATATCAAATAAGTTTTTTTCATCGTAAACTGAATTTTGAAGGCTAAATAAGTCCTCTGAGTAAATGGTATCATGGCTGAGACTAAGAACTACAATTATACCTACTTAGAGCCAAACCCGAAGCAAAAACTAAAATAAAAGGGCAGAAGCAAATACAGATATACAGGCAGATAATCAAACACACACACACAAACATCTTGCCTTTTATATATATATATTATTGATTTTCTGCACTACTGTAAGAACTGCAACCTTGAAACTTCTGAATATCGTTTCCTATGTCTTTGTCTATGAGTGTATCAAATTTGATTAAAATCAGACCACTCCTTCTATAACCCAATTTTTTCAATTATCTATTTTCAATATTTATCTGGGGTGCCTCGACACAAAACCTAGCTAAGAACACTCGCAGACACTTATAATACAACTGTGTAAATTTTCAAGAAAATCGGTTCAGCCATTTCGGAGTTTATAGGTAACAGACACACACACACACACAGAGACAAAATTCCATTTATAAATAAGTTTATATATATATATATATATATATATATATATTGTTAGCCAAAAGTTTTGTTTAATTTATTAAATAAATCTTCTACTTTCTGGCCAGCTCAATATATATATATATAAACTGTTTTGTTAAATTCAACAGACAAGATCTGTCCGTTTTTTGGGGTTTTTTTTTGTATTTTTATAAATGTTGTATTTTATGTTAATTTAAAGTTCGCACCAAAAAGAAGAGACCTTTTTTTATTAGTAAAACTAAAACATTTTTTCTTATTCAGTTAATTTGTTACAGTGAGCTTCAGATGATTGGAAGCTTTAAATGAGAATATAGATCTTTAATGCTTTTCTTTTACCCACTGGACCCAACCAGCAAATAACCAACAGATATTTCAAAACTATAAATGGCAGAACTAATAATCACCCATGCATAAGATACTTGTTTAAGGTTCCTCATATACAGAGTCAAATAAAATGATAGCTTATATTTATTATTGGTATTTGCCCAAAGTTCTCAAGAATATAATATTGTGAAACCAGTAAAATAAAATAAAAATTATTTTAAGGAAAAACAGAATAAAAAAATAATTTGAGTGAAGGAATCTGAAGGAATCAATTTCATTCAGAAAGCAGGAACCAGAAAATCCAATATTGCCAATGAAATTTTTATTGCAAAGAAATTTTCAAAATAGTTAAACTTTAAATATATAAGATCTATAAGCAAAAAAAGTAGCAAGGAAAATAATCATTTCATTCAATATTGAAATAACCAAGCTCAGCAATTTGATTGTTTTCTTAATCATTCAGAAAAGTAGTGGAGGGTTTTGCAATGTGTGGAGATTGAATTTTGCAATCGTTTTTAGCCTGAAACTATCTCTAACATCCAATTTATAGTTAAATCTTTTATAGGCTTGTTAAATATTTTTAGTATTTATACCATATACAGTTAATAGGAATTTTACAAGTACCAGAATATTCATGAGTATTTATTGAAGTTAGAACATTGATTGGTATATTCAAACATTTTTGTCTTTTTATTGTTCTTCTAACCACCTGATATGTAACTATGAGTTCAGATTTCACATCTAATTTCGTAAGTCTTTATGAGTATTTGTCAAGGCTGTGAGGTAAAGGTTCTATCAAATATTATATTAGAATATTATAACATAATGATAATCCCCGTATACTGTCTTAATATGTATAGGAAAAACTACTAAAAAGTTGTAAGTTAAAAATGTATTTTTTTACAGTATTTATTTATTTCTATTATTATATATGTATATGCTATATTATTATATAATATATGTTATTATATTTCTATTATTATATATATATATAATTATATATTATATATATATATATATATATATATATAGAATATATTTTTAATATATTTTATTATATATATATATATTTCTTTTTTTTTTAATCATTTCACCCCAAGCAAGGCATTCCACTGCCACTATAGCGCAGGGGGTTACATCGAGTGATTGAATAAAGGAAATGTCAGAAGGAGAGTGATAAACGAGTAAGGAGGTACATAGGAAGAGTGTTTGAGAGAATGGGTGCAAGTTAGTGTGTTAGGAGGTGTCTATTGACCTTACATTTAAACTCCTGGAGGTTGTAGCCGTCGGGGAAGCAAGTATGCGAGAAAAGAAGTTGTTGGAGTAGAAATTGTGGTTACATTTCATCGGTTTCACTGTAAAAGAGTGGGACCTAGTTGCTAATCTAGTATCTCGTGCAAATTCATACCTAGTGGGCACCAGTGATCTAAGATCATTGGAGCAGAAGCCATGAAAGTATTTATAGAAGAGGCACAGAGAAGCCACGTCACGCCGGTGAGAGAGTGACTGCAGGTGGTCAGCCAGGTCGGTATCGATCACATTACAGATTCTATGTTGTATTTTGTCAAGAACCCCGAGGAGAATAGCAGGGGCACCCGACCAGATGTGGCAGCAATATTCAATACATGGGTGGATGGTAGATTTACATATGTGCAAGATAGATTCAGACGGAAAGAGCTTCCGGGCCCTGCACAGAGAGCTGACATTCATAGCAGTGGTTTAGCAATGGATTCAATGTAGTCATTCCACTTGAGGTCCGCTGAGAGTGTCAGGCCAAGCAGGCATAGTGTTTTACTCTCTGGGAGGCAAGCCTGTTCCATGCTAATGGGAGGTAGGTGCGATTGCCTATGGTGGTTAATTGATAGCAGCTTCGTTTTGGAAAAATTGAAATTACGAGCCATTTCTTACCCCGATCCACCACGGATTGGAGGTCCTTTTCAAGCTCGGCAGCAAAGTTTGCCTTGTTGCCCACACCAGATTTTTGATCGAGGCATGAGTAAACTGTGGTGTCATCAGCATACATGCCTACTTGGGATGTTATGGCATTGGAGAGATCATTGATGTAGATCAGAAAGAGCGTAGGACCTAGGATAGAGCCTTGAGAGACACCCGCGTTTGTAGGGTAGTTCTGGGAGGCATATTCATTTAATACCACATTCAATGTGCAGTTAGAGAGGAATGACTGGATTAGGTCCAACAAAAGTCCAATTTTACCATAGCTTTGCAGTTTCTGTAGAAGGCCAGCATGCCAGACTCTGTCGAACGCTTTAGAGATATCCAAGGCAATGGTTTGGGCTTCACCATTCTTGTCGAGAGCCTGGTATATATACTTGGTGATGGTTGTCAGCATATCAGCAGTAGACCTGGTGAAGTGGAAGCCATACTGTTTGTCCGAGTGGAGCCTGTGGGCTGTGAGATGCTGAACGACCTCGACGTTGATAATGGTTTCGAACACTTTGCCAAAGATCGGAAGAAGGTTGATAGGGCGGTAATTTGGGGGTCTGAGGGTTCTCTAGTGTTCTTAAGTATAGGAACTACAGAAGAAGAAGATTTCCAACAGGCAGGAAAACAGGAAGAAGTTAGGCAGAAGTTGTAGAGCTTAGAAAGAACAGAGGAGAGTTCAGGGGCACATTTCTTCAGGACTATGATTGGGATTCCGTCCCCACTACTCGCTTTGTGAGTGTCAAGTTTTGAGGTTATGTTAGAAATCAGCAAGGGCGTGATGTGAACGTCATTCAATTGAGCCTCAGTTCTAGGTGGAAAGTCGGGTGTATAAACTCCAGACGAATCCAGGCTCGAATTGGTCGAGAATCTATGAGCAAAGCATTCAGCCTTGTCTACTGAGGAGGTGAGGACCTTAAATTCATTGATTAGTGGGGGTATTGAGGACTTACTCTTGTTAAGCATGCTTTTACAGAGATGCCAGTAGTCTTTGGTGCCAAACTTAGAGGATGCTATGTGTTGCTTCATTCTGGTAGCAAACTGCATCTTAGCTTTGTTAAGTATCTTTTTGCACTTATTACAAGCTGAGGTGAAAAGGTGCCTGTTTTGGTCCAACGCGTGGCTACGATAATGCTGGAAAAAGTGATTCTGGTGGGCAATGGCGGCCGAGCAAACAGGCAAGAACCAGGGAGACAAATGAGATTTAAGCTGAAATTTCCTGGCAGCCTTAACCCAAGAGGAGACCTCTGATGCACAGTCTTCGACGGGAAGACTAAAAACGTTGTTCCAAGGGACGTCACAGAGGAAGTCACGGAATGAATCCCAGTCTGCTCTTTGGTAGCAGTAGGATATTTTACTGGTCTGGGTTTCTTGGGTAGGGTGGGAGTGGAATGAGATGTTGATGGAAACTATGGCATAGTCAGAGTTCCTGAGAGGGCAGAGCTGTCTGGTAGTGTAAGAATTTAGGATGGAAGTGAAGCAGAGGTCTAGTAGCGAGTCTCTTCCATTAGGGCTATTGGAGAAACATGTGGGGAAGTCCACCACTTGCGTAAGGGATTGGGAGATTGAAAAATTAATGGTGTGGACACCAGCAAGGTCGGTGACAGAGTTTTCCAGCCACTTAGTGTGGTGGGCGTTAAAGTCACCAAAAACAAATATATGGGCAGATGGATGAGAAGAAATGGCCTTGTCGATATTGTCAGAGATGCTGTCAAGTACTGAACAGTCAGAGGAGGAGGGGGAGCGGTAGAGGAAGAAGAGATATATATATAATTATATATTTCTATTATATATATATATATATATATATATATATATATAATTATATCATTTCTATTATTATATATATAATAATTATATATTTCTATTATTATATATATAATAATTATATATATATATATAATTATATATTATTATGTATATGATAATTATATATATAATAATTATTTATTTCTATTATTATATATATAATAATAGAAATAAATAAATACTGTCAAAAAAATATTTTTTTAATTTACAACTTTTTAGTAGTTTTTCCTATATTAGAATATTAGATGTAAATAAGTAAAAATAGTTGCCAAGTAATCTCTGTTTCATTGATAAACTCATTCTTCATTCTGAGGCTTAGAGAATGTTTGCTTGTTAACAAAGTTTAAGTTCTAGTTAAAAAATATTTTTAATCATTTATAATTTATTATTAAGAATATTATGTAATATAATTCATGAGATTATGGGTAGATTAAACTATTCAAGAGCTGTCATGGTTGTGCCAGCATGACCTCACATTGTAATCAAGGGTTTGATCTTACAGACTTTATTCATATGATATCATGCACACTCTGCCAAAAATTGTAACTATGGTCTTCTAAGCATAGTTGCAGTACAAACCACATGTTGATTCTGTAGCTGTTCATGAAATAGAAATATACTTGAGCAAGTGTCCGCAATGGGAATTAGCAAGCCATCCTAGCAAACAGGCATACTCTGGAAATAAGCAGTTAACCATTACTAATACTTTATTTATATATTTTATATTAATAAAATTAAATGTGCTCACTTTCCTCTATTTCAGTGAAATAGAGGCCACACTCCAGGAGATTTGATAGGAAATGAATTATATTCTCCTGAAAAGTGAATATAATTACACAAAACTCAGAGTAGAGGCAAGATATGTGCACATATTTATGACCTCTACCTTAAGGCAGAAATATCTTATTTGGTCACATTTGTCTGCCTCAGTGAAATAGAGGCCACACTCCAGGAGATTTGATAGGAAATGAATTATATTCTCCTGAAAAGTGAATATAATTACACAAAACTCAGAGTAGAGGCAAGATATGTGCACATATTTATGACCTCTACCTTAAGGCAGAAATATCTTATTTGGTCACATTTGTCTGTCTCAGTGAAATAGAGGCCACACTCCAGGAGATTTGATAGGAAATGAATTATATTCTCCTGAAAAGTGGATATAATTACACAAAACTCAGAGTAGAGGCAAGATATGTGCACATATTTATGACCTCTACCTTAAGGCAGAAATATCTTATTTGGTCACATTTGTCTGTCTCAGTGAAATAGAGGCCACACTCCAGGAGATTTGATAGTAAATGAATTATATTCTCCTGAAAAGTGGATATAATTACACAAAACTCAGAGTAGAGGCAAGATATGTGCACATATTTATGACCTCTACCTTAAGGCAGAAATATCTTATTTGGTCACATTTGTCTGTCTGTCTGTCTGTCTGTCCATGGTCAAAATATCTTAAGACCTGATGAATAAATTTGGATGGCAATTTTAGGGATGATTGGCATGATGACTGGGACAAACTAATTAAAATTTGGATTCGATCTGGTATGGGATAAAGTTTCTGTGTTATTTTTCTGTTTGTTTTACTAATATTTTTTGTACGTTTCACATGCCAAATACTGAATTACAACCCTAGATTGCTTTACATCATTACATTTTCAGAAGATACTATTTTTTTTCACAAAAATAATATTATCTATAATATAAATTTAATATTTATTATCCAAAAGCAAAAAAAAATATCAGTCAAGTTAATTGCAGTTATTTTTATTTTAATAATAAACTCTTGATAATTGTTAAGATGTTGGTATTGCCTTGGCAGAGTTTTGTGGTCTTTGACTGCCCTTGTTAGTATTAATTCTCTAATTTTTCATTTTGAACAGTATAATTACGAAGCTGTTTTCTTAAAAAATGTTGACTTTCAGAATTGCTCTGGACCATTTTTTGTTAATCTTTTTCATTGTCATGCTGTATTTATATTATATCTTTATTTATGAAAAACTACTTCAAGGTTTTCTAGCGTAAGGCTTATTTTTAAAGCACTCTTTCCCACAGATACAATGCCATGTGTCTCTCACTAATCTATTGCTATTCAGGCAGCAAATATTTGGATTAGCTCTATTCTTAAGGTCCACCAGTTTAGACCTTCACAGCATACCAAGAACTTGCAGAACGTTGAATCAAACTCATTTCCTCCATATTTCAATTCTAAGGAGAAAGTTTCGTAAAAAGTTTAGCATACCATTCCTCCATTTTTCCTTCTTTGTTTTATCATTAGTATAATGACCATAGTCAGCAATTCATGTTACTATTCTAATATAATTGCTTTTCTAAGCATATTAATAGAATTATACTGAAATAGGCAAATAGATGATAAATGCCATTCAAGCAGGCTTATGGCCTATCACATTGAATACACCGGTTCTCGCTTGATCACCAAAGTTAAGCAATGTTGAGCCTGGTCAGTTTTAGATGGGTGACCACTTGGGAATACCAGGTGCTGCAAGTGTATAGTGATGGATGTGCGTTGTGGTGCAGTGGATATCTGCTCGGAAAGATAAATCGGTGAGCTGAGTTCAAATTCCAGTTGAATACCCTGCATTCACTTCAGCACTGGTGCTCTTGGGAAAGGTATTAATCCATCCTTTCCCTCCAGTTATGGGTTAAATAACAAGAGTAGGACTTGGGGACCCTGCCCTTAAAAACAAATCCCAATGAATCTTGATAGTCAAAAAGAAAAAAGTATTACTAGACACAACACTTATATAAAAACAACAATAAATTGTTGAAAGAAAAAAGGTATTACCAGCAATAAATAAATAAAATTTAGTTGGCAATAAATGACCTGCCGAGGTTGATTTGTCATAAAAACAAAACAACCAACAACCTTTCAAGCAAAATCATTGTATTGATTTTAATTTTATTGTCAGACGATTTCTTGGTAAATTTAAATACAATAAGCCTAATGTAAGCAACAAGTGTGGCCAAAATAAATATGAGTTTAAATATTTTCAACAGATGAACCCTAATGGTGAGTTTCTGCTATCTAAAAGCAAGAATAACAGAGGAAAGAGCGATCAAAGGTTATCTTAGAGCAGGTTATGAAAAATAAAGGAATAAATGAATTCTTGCAGAGGGATTATCTCACCGAATGTGCAAATCAATGAATTAACTGAATTAAAAGCTGTTTTTGCTTGAATCCGACGCAAAAATCTGAAAATAGTATGTCGCAGTAACAGTGCAATATGGCTTGGTGTGCACCAAACTAACAGATAGCTAGGTACTAATAATGACCATAGTATGAAAACCGGCTTAGATTAAGTGCAGATATGAAGATAAGAAACTGAGGGCGAGAGGGAAAAGAGGAAGGGATAGTGGCAGAAATGATTCTTCTGCCATTGATTTAAGCAAGGAAATAAGCTGCTGTTAAGTTCTCCACTTGCAATAAATTTTCACCCCAATCTTCAGATCACATATTCCAGGGAATTTTCTTTCCGGATTAAGTGGATTTCTTCCTCTTCCTTCTCAGCGGATTAACTCATAGAAGCATAAATGTTTTAGCTTCTTTCCACACTCCCCTCTAGTTCTCTCCTTTTGGGTAGTTCCATATTGCCTCCAAAGACTATTCATCCATTTTTATTTAGTTATTTTTTCTTCCTGAAAATGTTTTGTTTTGTTTTGTCATTAGAATAAGTGCCAGAGTTAGCACTTATCCTTTAAAATCTCAGGTTTTTATTTTATTAATTTCTCTCTCTCTCTCTCTCTCTCTCTCTCTCTCTCTCTCATATATGCATATATACACACTGTCACATACACATGCACAAACACTTACTATTTCTGATATGCATACACACACTTTCTCTTTTTAGTACAGAAATACACAGACACAGTTACTTTCTGTCACTTACACTCTCTTTCCACCACAGATATGCATACACAAAAAATACTCTCTCTCACACTCACACAGTTGCCTCTCTATCATTCACACATATACTCACACATATTTTCTCTCTTTATCACTAAATACTTTTATCCAAAATATACACACTCACACATTCAGACACTCTCTTCATAGCACACACACACACACAGAGTCATACACTCTTTTACTCTTGTGTGTGTGTGTGTGTGTGTGTGTGTGTGTGTGTTAGTGTTAGCTCTTTCTAATTTTTTTCTGGCAAAAGTCTCTCACTTTGATTATAGCTTCTCAGAGATTTATTTGCACCTGTCGTATTGTTATCTGCTGTAAGGCAAGAATTAAAAAGAGAGAGAGAGCGAGAGAGAGAGAGAGAGAGCGAGAGAGAGAGCAAGGGGTAAATCACAAAATTAAGAGATGACTTTGTTATTTATTTTAAATTGTCATCACACAGTTATGAATGTTTATCATATTCAGGATGTGCATTTTGGTGTCATTGATATCAGCTCAGAATTAGAAATCAAAGTGCCAAGTTCAAATTCCAGTTGAATTTGTTGCATTCACTTACATGCAAATACCCTTAGGAAAGATATTAATCCATCTCTTCTCCCTCCAGCTATGGATTAAACAGTAGAACAAAAGGAGTTCTATAGCCTGGGTTGGCAATCAGTCTACTGCAGAAAGAAATGGTAACCTGCTGCAGGAAAATCTTCTGCCTAGTCAGTCATGGATCAAAAAAGACATGATCGCCCAAGTGTGTATCATGTATGGCTCTTAACTGACTGACTGATTATTTTCAGAAAGACCTTTTGTCCCCTGATTTTAAACGAAAGTTCCTCTCTTCTTAAGAATATTGCACCTGATCACAAGATTTCAACTTTATCAAAATAACTTGTTTCTTCTATATGCCATGTCTCTTTAGAACATAGGAGATTATGGCTCTCCACAACTTCCTACCCTTCATAGACATACTAGATAGATCTGGATATATTCTACCATTTTTCTTTAAAAATGACCAGTAGTAATCAATTGATATTTGATTGTTAAAATTTAATTCAGTTAGATGTTTTGATCTGAATTGAAATGACTAATCTTAAATCAGGAGATAATCACCGCAAAACTTAACCAATATTCTTTTCTTCTAATGTGTGAAATTATGGCTTTCTACAACTTCCTTTTATAGCTTTTAGCAATATTTTTCCTTTATTTTTCTATCCCTCCTCTCTGTTCTACCATCAATTTATTCATGCCTCTTAATTAGTTTTTTCACTGCTTTTCTGACATTGTTGCATTCATTATGTAATAACCTATGTAATAACCTATGTAATAACCTATTGCCCTGAGTATAAGAACAATTTGTTCATAAGATATTTCCAACCTTCTTTCCTAATACATCATTATATATGAAAATATAATCATAATTGCAAAAAAAAAATCAAATAATGCTTCAGATCAAGATAATAATTTATAAATTGTAATAATAAAGCAGTTAGTTTTGTTCTTTTTTTTTAACTAGCCAAATACCCACACTCTCTAATCACTAATTAAGTTGCCACAGAAGTTCTCTTACCTCTCTAAAATTTCTGTATAAACAACATTTAACAAGGCTTATAGCCGTAGACCATTATCTACATGTTCAATTATAATTCAGTTTTTACATCATTCATTATCTACTAATTGTAAATAGTCAGTTTGTTTCCTTTGTTTGTAAAATCTGCAGTACTCCAGGTTTATACAAAAATAATCAGCTAGACAGCTAGAAAGACAGATAACTGCAAATATTAAGTAACCAAAGTAAAATCACCATCTTCAAAATGAATTCCAAACTGCAATTTGGTTACTTGGATATCCATTACTTAATGGCTGATGATTTCACCAAGAACAGTGTTTTCAACCAAGCATAAACCATAAGAAAGAAAAGGAATGTGTAGGTTAAAGCTAAATTACACCTGGAATTTTGGTGGTAAAAAAAAAATAAAATATATATATATATATTTATAAATTTATTTTTGTCATTATGCTAAGTCCACTTGAATTTTCTACTCTGGATGTAATTACATAGAGAGAGAAACATTTCATTTTAATAATTTTCTAATAGTTGTATTATTAGTAATTATTTTCTAATAGTTATATTATTAGTAATAATAAAAAGAAGAAAAATAATAAAAACTATTTCAAAAAACCTACTATTTTTCAGTTTTTGAAATAAGTGATTCAGTTTTAACAAAATCTAATTAACCAAATTATTTTTACTTATTACGATAATTCTCAACTTCATTCAACTAGTTCTTAGTAATGGGAAAATATTAAAAGACAACAATGATTATTGTTATGAACACTGCAGGTTTTCTAACTTAGGTCAGAATTTTAATAAGGCAAATACAAATTTCTTCTATACAAACACAATGAATTAAAAAAAAAAACAAGTTTTATTAACAAAATCATTGTTTATGTATGGTAAGTTTTAAATTTGAATTAAAAATAAATAACAGAAATTAAATATTTAATTAAATATCCTTCTAAAAATTGTTATTTGAATTAAATTTTACTGCTTATGTTGTAAATGCCATTTGTTAGTAATATATCTAAAAGATTAATAGTAAATCCTTTATAAGTGATATCGACTGAGCTGTTTTTTTCTCCTGATGTAAAGTGTGGATGTACAGACAAAAGTAAGACTTATACAAATGTATAAAGAATGTGCATTGTGGTGCAGTGGATATCAGCTCGGAATGAGAAATCGGGGAGCTGAGTTCAAATTCCAGTTGAATTCATTGTATTCACTTACGTGCAAATACTCTTGGGAAAGGTATTAATCCATCACTTTCTACCAGTTATGGGTTAAATAACAGGACAAATTGAGTTCTATAGCCTTGGCTGGCAACCAGTCTACCGCAGAAAGCAATGGCAACCTACTGCGGGATAATCTTCTGGCCAATCAGTCATGTCTCTTTCGAGACATGATCGCCCAAGCGTGTTTCACATATGGCACTTAACTGACTGATAAAAGATGAAGTCATTATAAATGATGTAAAAATTGAACTATAATGGCAGTAGAATTTTAAAATTATAATGAGGTGAAGATCACTTTAATAAGGAAACAACAAAAATTTGGATAAATCAGTAACGATGGATAATAGTGACAAAGAAAAGGTAACTTGCTATAAATTGCATTCTAATGACAAGAAATAGATGAAGAAATGATTTGACCTCAAGAGATACTGCAGAAATATTGCTTTGCAAGATGTGGCTAACAAAAGCATATTTTATAAAGAGCTCTTTATGTCATCTTGTTTCACATTTAACCACTGAAGTACAAATATCCTTTAAAGTTTTTGAACATACCTCAGATGTTTTGGTGCATAAAAGCATTTAATATTTATAGTTCTTTTCTCCCCGTTTTCCTTCCTATATATTCATTTGGGTTTTTTTTACCACCAAAATTCCAGGTGTAATTTAGCTTTAACCTACACATTCCTTTTCTTTCTTATGGTTTATGCTTGGTTGAAAACACTGTTCTTGGTGAAATCATCAGCTATTAAGTAATGGATATCCAAGTAACCAAATTGCAGTTTGGAATTCATTTTGAAGATGGTGATTTTACTTTGGTTGCTTAATATTTGCAGTTATCTGTCTTTCTAGCTGTCTAGTTGATTATTTTTGTATAAACCTGGAGTACTGCAGATTTTACAAACAAAGAAAACAAACTATTTACAATTAGTAGATAATGAATGATGTAAAAACTGAATTATAATTGAACATGGTCTACGGCTATATCATGTTGAATACATCAGTTCCCGTCCAATCACCGAAGTTAAGCAACATCGAGCCTGGTCAGTACTTAAATGGGTGACCATTTGGGAATACCAGGTGCTGTAAACGTGAGGACCAAGAATGGTCCACCGGTCCTCCAGGGATTGGGTGCAGGGCTAACAACCCTGCTCCGTAAAAAACAGTTTGTTACAGAAACAGCAACAAAAAGTTGCTGCCCTATGTACCATCTGGGTATGATGGATAAATGATGATGATGTAGATAATGCACTGAGATCCAAAGGGATGCATTCCAGAAGCTGAGTAGAATATTGAGAGACAGGAATATTTTGCTAGAAACAAAGAAGAGAGTATTGGATTGCTATGTAATGTCTGTCCTTCAATATGACAGTAAATGTTGGACAATCTTTACAAAGATGAAGGAGAGACTTGAAGCAACCAAAATGTGTTTCTACAGAAGTATGCTGAGAATACCATGGATCAGATATGTGAGCAATGATGAGGTTTTGGAGGGGAAGGAAATAAAAAAGAAACTAATACGTAACATCAGGAAAAGACGTTGAATTTAAACTTTTGGAGATTTTAGCTATCAGGAAAGTTTCACAAACGAAAGGAAATTTCACAAATGGGAAGTGTGAATAATTATACTATTAGAATAGAATCGATGGTTACATTTAAATATTTTGATGGTAAAAGGAGTGGGACCTAAATTCCAATCTAGTAGCATATGTAAATACAAGTGGTAGAGAACCAGGAAGAAAAACTTGTCAATAATCTAAAATAGGTTTCTGTTTGAAATAACCTACAAAGATTAGAGAAGCCATAAAAAAACAAATTGATCAATCACCCAATTCCACTGAGGGATGCCAAGAATGCTATGGACTGAGCATATAGACAACAAGGAAAGTTTTAAAAAAATAGTAACTAATGCTTGTAGTCAGAAAAAGTTGAAATTTTTGGGACCCATAATGAGGAAAGAGGGAATGAATAATTTAACACTTACAGGACACACTAAAGTTAAGAGAAACAGCAGAGAACTTCAAGTAACCAACTTAATAATTTGGTGTGTATAGATAGCAGAACAATGACAAAGATAATGTTAAGAAGTCAAAGTTACTAAGAGCAACAACAGACAGAAAGTTATGGAGGGCCATGACTGCTCACATATTGAGAGGACACATAAAAGAAGATAGTGAAGAAAGCCAGGAGAAACACAATCAAAACAGGCATTATATATATTTATATACATGTGCATGCGTATATATCTGTTTATATGTGTCTGTGTGTTGGTTTACCAAAATCTGTTGATCAGAAATATTTATTGATCAGATTGACTGATACATGAAATTTTTGTTCCGATTGAAACATTGTGGATTAAGCGATGAATATGAAAAAGAATGCATATTAAAAAACATTTTTATCTCACAAGAAGCTCAGAATAAAGCAACTGATTGCAGTCAACACTGTCAAAATCTGTGAAAAAAATGCTCTCAGGATAAGGGAAACTTGGATAAACTGCAAAAAAAAAAAAGAAAGAAAGAAAAGAAACCAATAAAGAAAAAAAAATAAAACACAATAATGGTCGGTGCTTTGATTTCAAAGACAACTATTTCAGCTGAGTGCTTTCATTTTTGAAGCTGGTGCCAGCCTATCGCAGGCTGATAGCGCCTGAGAAAAACCATTTTCTCTGTCCATAGAAATTTATAGTTTACTTCATGGCACATGTCTTCTCTCTGAATTTCATATCTTTATCTAAAGGAATCAATATGCATGATGTAAAATGTGTGTCAAAGGGTCTTTTATATGCATAAGAATGCATATAGACATGCTTTTTATATATGTGTGTGTCTACCAAAATGTACACACCTACAGACAAAATGTGTACATTTGTATACCTGAACATATAGTTGTATATGCACATATACACACTTTCCACAATGTATGTATGTTTATATTGAAGAGAATGTGTTCATTTAACTCTCCCAAAGTCATAGTTTCGTTTTAACATTTTTATCTTCTGCTAACATGATAATATATAACCTATCTCACATATGATCATATTTGAAAAATATTAGATTTGTTATTGTTGGATAGTAAAAAAAATATTATATCAGTAATATGTGTGCCATAAATCCGTGAAACATACAGTTGACGATTATATGGCCTAATAAATGAGTTCCTGGCATTGCAACTGTTTTTATTGAAATGATTTCAAGGTTTCTGAACCTTAGAGAAATATTAATGTCAAAAGAACAAAGTTATTGGAAAGATCTCAGAGGGAAAGCAGGCATATGCATAGGAAGATACACATATCCCATTTTTTTTCAATGAATATGTTATACGAAATCAAGTGAAAACTATTTCTGTTTTATTGCAATATTATTGCAGCTCTAAGACTATAAATTATATGGACAAGCATTTATTTACATATATAAACTTTCAGTAAAATTTTATTGATTTAAATTTGATTATGACACTCTCTATCTACCTAACTATGACTAAACTTTCAGGGAACTTCTGGCATGAAATACCTTCCTTATAGAAGGACAACCTAATTCTAATATGTTTGAAATATCCAGTAAAACAGGAAATGATTGATAAGTTGAAAGACAGAAAACTAAAACTTTGTAGGTAACATCCACTTTTTGCATATATATATATATATATATATATATATAGTGTATCAAGGCAGCAGATAATTTTAAAACATACACTGTTAAATATAACAGAAAATGAATGTCTGTTATGTTTAATCATGAGCTGTTTTGAACATCATATTTTGGCTTTAATTTCAGGTGAAAATAAAGACAAAAATTGTTCAACATTTGGATAGTTTTTTTATCATGCTGGTTCTAAGCTTTTAGCTCACATGAGCCATCTTCAGAGAGGTTACAGGGATGTTAACAAAAAGACATCCACCATCAGAGATGATTTTATCTTGTGTTGACATAAAACATTGCTAAACAAGTATAACAGTTACAGCTCACGATTAAGTATAATAGACATTCATTGTCTGTTATATTTAACAGTATATATTTAGAAAATTATCTGCTGCCTTG